>BSBK01000497.1:1627500-1995000 GCA_027943335.1 Chamaecyparis obtusa | reverse complement strand
ATGAGGCTACATGTCATTTTGTACATGCATTTTAGAGAATTTATGATGTAATAATGATTTTGGGATATACGAGACCATTCTTTTATACATATGTATGTGAATGTGTATATATATATATGTGTATGTGTATGTGTATATGTATATGCACATATATATTTACATACATATGTGAATGTGTATATATATGTGTGTGTGTATGTGTATATGTATATGTTATGTATAAGTAAATGTATATGTTATGTATGCATATGCATATGTATATGTATATTGCACACATATATTTACATACATACATACATATAGATGGAGACATATACTTGTGCTATGCATATACATGCACATGCACATGCACATATACATATATATAGAGTTTTTGATGTGTTTATGTTTTGATATGAAACCAAATTATACATGTATGTCCATGTTTGTGTGATATAGATGATACACTTATGATGTGTATTTTGATGGTGATAATATGGTTCAGTTTGAAGATAGTTGATACTTCTTTTCTTGTAATAGTTTTCATGGAATTTTATTTTGATGTAGAGAACATTGAATGCCTTGAATGATTGTATGCTTTAGGTTACATTTAGGTTGAGACATTTTACAATTGGTTCAATAGTGACATATGAATTGTGAATGATGATTTGTCTCTTGCTCTATAGTAGAAATTAATGATGATATTAGAATGCAATTTTAAGTGATAATGATTTGTGACATGGACATGGATATGATATAAGTGCAATAATAATAATATTTTGGTTATTTTGTTGATGGCACATACATGCAAAGAGAGGCAATTTTAAGCAACAAGCAATCAAATGTTGTTGTAGCATTAAGACATGCATTATCATATGATGACAATGTGCCAAGTGCACAAGGAGTTACACAAATGCAAACAAGATACATATAAAAAAATGTCCTAACAATTCTTTTATCAAGATACACTATGATATGATGAATTATAGTGACCTCAAAAGCATATATTGTGGGAACAATACACTTGGACGCATAAACAAGCACACAAATAAATAAACAAACAAAAAAATGACCATATCCCCAATGGGTGAATTTGTGTTTGGAATTGTAATGTTAGTTTTCACATGGATATGATTATTAATATGGTTAATAATATAGAATTATGTACGTTAATATTAAGTTGTTAAGAAACAACTTAATGTTAAAATATAATAAGTGTTTGTTTGTGAGTTGTTAAATAACTTACAAATATAGGGGAGTTCTTATAGGATAGAACAACCATCTATTATATAGGATATGAAAAATCCTATATACGTATATAATTCATATTATATGGAGCGTGAAGAAATACTATATAATTGTGAGCACAAAAAATGGGAGTGAGTTGTCAATACAACTCACGTAGAGATTTAAGGGTGAGAATAGGAGGGAAAGAATAAAGATGGTTGAACAACCCACTTAGATTTAGTGTGGGATGTTTGTAATTAAAATAAGCATCCTAGTAAGGGAGCTGACCCTTACACATCCACAACCCAAAGACATCAAAGGAACAACACAAAAACAAGGATGTTGACTTTTACAAGTAAAGGTCATCAACAACTTATGAAAAACACATGAATAGAGGTATTGTCAAAAACAAAATACAACAAATAAACAAGAGACTAGCATCAAGGGCTAGTATCCCTCCTCAAGAGTGGGAGGGCAACTCACTCACAACATGTTGTGAAGAATGTGAGTTTGAGGAGCAATTTTCTTAGAGCCGTTAGACAATTGTCAAGACAATGTTGTCCTTACACTCCCCACCAGAAGGGGAAAATATAATGAAACTCCATTAAGACAACTATTAGCACAATGCTAGGGTGCTAAGAAAGCTATACTTTATCAATTGAAGCTTGGATCAAATGAGGAGTAGAAGGAGAAGAAAAGTACACATGGCCAGACCAATAAGACTCGGAGTGGTATTCTCATGGTTTACAATGGGGGCATCACCCATATTTGTAGTAGAAACATCACCTAGATTTGCAACAAGAGCATCACCTAGATTTGCAGTAGGAGCTACATCCGCATCGTCTTCTTATGAGGAGTTCTTGGAGGTAGAATCAAAGAGAGAATCAAAAGTTCAAATGGTCAAAAGATCATCATTTGCATCCTTCCACCAAGTAGCAGTAGGTTTTGTGATGCAAAAGAGAATATAGTCTGTAACTAGATGGCCAGTAGAGAAGTAGCGCCAACATTGAAAGGGGAGGCCCTTATAATTTAGTGATGAGTTCAAGGCTTGTCCCCAACCATGAGAAACACATCCATCAGAAGTGGTGTGGAGACAACTATGTCAACCAAAATGCGAGCGAAAGTAGAGCGGCTTAGTGAAGTTGTAGCCTCATCCACCTTCAAGAAGTGGCCAATAGAGTTTTCGATGGCCTCGAAGAGAGAAATATCCCCAAAATGGAGTGGAAGATTAGGGAGATGAACCCACATAGGGCACACATGGAACAATTCAAAGAGGATCGAGAGAGACCCTCCATGGTTTGGTCAAAAGAGAGTGATTCCCCCAAACCCGTAACTTGCTCAAGACCAAATCACAATCTTTAGAGGAAGAGAACACAACAATTAAAACCCCTTTGCACAAGGGAAAAGTTCAATGCTACTGGAAACTAAGGGTTACCAAGAACTTGTTACCCAGTGATGCAAATTCAATAGAGAAGGCCAAAGACCAATGAACCCATAGACCAACCCACAGCGTTGGTAGAAATCCACATCATCCACTACATCCGAGCCACACACCACCATAGGAGAAGCCTTGGTACATGTAATGGGTTGAGTTTTCACCTTTGGAGGAATAGTAGCAACAAATTTGGTAGTATGGGCATAGCTCCATACACCAATAACAATAGATTTTGGAGGGGGGGATCCCATCCATGACAACCCTAGAAGCAAATACTCTTCAACCCCATAGCTTCTATCTATAGAACCAACTAAGCTCTCCAACCCAGACAACAAAGAGGAAAATGGGCCTAGAAGAGAAGACCCTTGCTATCCCCTAGAGACAACAGGAGAACACTTGGACACAAAGGTAGTCCCTTGCAATGGAATGATAACTTGTGGAACAATATTTGAGGAGGACGGGAATAGAGTGCTTGTGTAGTTGTTAGAGTTATGTAACTCAAGTCATTGTGGAATGTTAGTGGAGTTGTTATAGGATTTATATAACTCATATTATTTTATTTGTAATACATAACATTGAAATGATACATAAGAATAATATTATTAAGTATTATGTGTGCAAAAATTTTTAGTTTCAATATTTTTTGCTCATTTTTCTCACTTGGTATCAAAGCGTTGAACAATCTTGTGCTTGTGGTTATGGGAACAATAACCAATGGCCCATTCCTATTTCGTGCCAAAATGCCTAAAGTCAATGGCAACAAACAGTGGCAATTGCGATTGTCTATGTTGTTCAAGATTCAGTGACAACAATACATAATAGTGACTACAATTAAGAATATTGTGGAATGCAACATGAAACCTTTTCTAGTATGGGTTTTTCAAATTTGTGATATGTTTGATCTTGAAAGGGTTTGTGGGAGGATCCAAAAAACCACACAAGGCAGACAGTTGATGGGTTCTTGTTCATGTCAAGGTTTGTGGTAAGCCTGTTTGAAACCATTGAGGGAGAGACTTTCTTTTGTATGAGGTCATGAGCCACAAGAGTTGGGCTTACTGCATATGTAGGGTGTGAGTTCTTACCGTGTTCACACTAAGAGGGGGAATGTTGGGAATTGTATTGTTAGTGTTCATATGGACACCATTATTAATGTGGTTAATAATATAGAATTATGTATGTTAATATTAAGTTGTTGATAAACAACTTAATATTAAAATATAATAAGTATTTTTGAGTTGTTAAAGCAACTCACAAATATAGGGGAGTGTTTATAAGATATAAGATCAAACAAATCTTGAATTACATATATATGTGTAACATTATATAACTCATTATATATTTGTAATATGTAATATTGAAATGATATAGAAGAATAATATTAGTGTGCAGAAATTTTTAGTTTCAATAATTTTTTCTCATTTTTCTCACAATTTGGGGCCCACATGATGGTGATTAATGATTTTGAACAAGGATCTTGCCATGGCTCACAATGTGTTTTCCTAAGGTGAATGTCATGATTGTGTTGTGATGTATTAAAAATGGACTAGTAAGAAATGTTTAGGGAATATGACAATATGCGATGCATAATGAGATTAGGGTTCTTGGTTAATAAGAGAAAGGGATTGGGTTCGATCTAAGGTGTTTTGAGTTATGGTTAAGGAAATGAGTTATAATATTTTGGGGATCATATCATGAAGGTGTAGATGTTTTTGAGTATCATGGTAGGACAAGTGTCAAAAGTGAAGGGATCCTTTCCATGTATGAGTTGATTTGGGTTAGCCAATCTTAACCAAAACGAAGAGAGGGAAGATGGGTGACTTGGTGGAAAATAGGTTAAATATATTGGACAGATGTGAGGTTTGTGAATGTAGGTAATGTTTGATGAGTGGATGCCTATGTTGTTGGAGTTGGGGTAGTTGGATATTGATTCTCAATGTTCAAATAGTGATAAAGAAAAACTAAGTTTAGAGATGCGATTGAAAAGAATATTATATGGATGAGATGTCCAAAGAATTGTAGGATAGAGAAATAAAGATTTGGGATGATCATGCATTTATCCTTCTCTAGATCAAAGACAAAATGAGAAGACAGTGGATATGCTAAAATGGACATGAAAATGATGAATGGGTATGACAAGATCCTATGTGACATGCCTAAGTGCTCTATAGGATGGGTAGTGCGAGTAGATGAGAAAGCCTATCCCCAAGCATAGGAAACACATGGGTATAGGAGTTATTGGTATTGTTTTGAATGACTCAAAGATCAAGAAGAAAATGAGTTTTGTGTTGCCCAAGTGTTGTTTCCTTTTTTTAGCTTCTACAATATAGTTTGTTGTTTCTTAGGCTTGTGTGCTTGTTTTTGGTATGTTAATGTCATGCACACCTCTCCTTAATTATACATTTTTTAAAAAAAAATTTCTTTTAGCTTGCATGCCTATTTTGAGCTAGGTCTAGTCTTACTTGCTCATCTTGTCCCTTTTTGTCTAGGTTCAATGTTGTTGCGACTTTTGAAATTAAGGCCATCTCCCTACATATCTAATAAATAACACATGGACAACTTACATGACTCTTACAAATGTATTTTCATTATGATATTTGTGCAAGGTGCTATATGAATGGTTTTCACCATTGGATGAAAATTTTCTTTACTATTTAATTTTTAGGTGCTTTTTTCTCCCTTATCTCTAGTTATGATGACTTCAAGTACAAAATCCTTTGTGAAACTTGGCATTTCAAGGTTCTTTGATTGTTTTCTAATCTGTCTGTTATAGTAAGCTAAGAAATTGTTATCATAATAAGGTAATAGCAACTTGCCTTTAGTAATTGCTCTGTTAAGTTCACACAACTAATGCACAATACACATATTTTATTGTGATACTCTATGATAATTGATTTGGCTTTAAATGTGGACATAGTAATGGACTACCATCATACCTAGTATTGTAGAACTTTTTTGCAAGCATACCACAAATTTGGGGGTATTAGATCTAAATCTTGATTTGGGATGTTGAATTTGGAATTTCACTTTAGGTTCAAGGGAGTTGGATCTATGACACAAGGTTCTTGGCTTCCATGTTTGGAATTGTGGATAATTAGATCTTGGGGATGTAGATTCAAAATTGGATTTTGGAAGGACAAACTAACTCACAAGATCATAAGACTTTCTTAATAATAATTGCAGAGGTGGGGAACACATTCTGTATATAAAGTGCATCTTTCCAATTTGTACCATATGACAACTAAATGCTTCATATAATTGTTACTTTATTTGCTTGGATTTATTGCTTCACATTGCTTTGGAATCCATATTACTTTTTGCTTCCCTTTTAATTTTTAGATTCACACCACCTTTTCTATTTATTTTTATTTGTTCAATTTTGATTTTGAACTTGATTTTAATTCCCCACTTTGCGAGATGTATGACCTTGTCAGTGCAAATCAACAGGTTTAGGATGTTGGACAAAATTTGTTTCCAAACAAGTAGTGTGATTCAATCTATCGCTTAAACAACAATTAAGTCAAGTTCATGAGCATCCCCCTACTCTATAAAATATTCAAATGGCACAGGCTTCACCAAAGACACCTTTGTGGACTTGCAAGACCTACATACTCTTTGATGAAAGATTGAAACCAACTCCAATGTGTATACAATATCACTAAAAAATATTGTAATCATGGAGCAGGTCACCCCCTTAGTAAATCACTTTCGCCCAAATGTCTGTTCAAGGAATGGAAAAGGCCCTGAACAAACCAGCTACTTTCTCACTCAAAATCATCTATTTGGTAATGAAAATAGTGCTATCATTGAATGATTGCAATCTGCCGGGGTCTTCTTATTGATTAGACATAGATCACTCAACTTTCAGCTTGTCTCAATGGAAAGGCCCGCAAAACAATGCTACTGCTCAATTAACATGTTGACCAGTGTTGAATATGAAAATTCAAAATTACTTTTGAACTCACTTCGACACTATCTTACATCAAAACATTATCTAAATTACAAGCTTACAATTTTCATTCAATTCTGAAATCCAGCCCTGAATATAAATGGCAGAATATAAACATCCCAGCCATGACAATGAATTGGAATTTACAAAGCGACATGTAAATTTGACAGAAATTACAACTAGCTTTCTTCCGTTGTCCTCTTCCATCCACCCAGTTGCAAAAAAGATATTGGTAAAGTTGAAGAGAGAGACCCATGCAGCGAAAAATTGAAATTAAATCTTTTATAATTTTTGTTGCATGCAGCATTTACTTTCCACTGCTGTAATTTTATAGATGTTTCTGTACCAATTTGCACATAAAAAAAACATAGAAAACAAGCGTTTAGTTCATTCTTCTGATTCTGTATCTGATTCGAGGGCTTGATATGCATCTTGTGGAACTTCATCTGTAATAGATGGTTCTGGTTTAGGTACATCAGTTCCCACATTATTCATCTACAGGAAACAACGGTCATGTTAATATTGAGATCTATTCAATTTAGACTTTAGTACATAATAAATGAAATATCAATTTTATTTTCTGTTGTCCCTTTTGCATTTGATATGCCATCATGTAAAATACATTAGTCATCATATACATCTTCAATTTGGTGCTAGGAAGAATTCACTATCCATTCAACATTTTTTAGAACATTTGCTTTAACATGAATCTCAGTTACATTAAAAGCTTTGTTGAAATTTTTATGAATTTTCTACGATGAAAAATATTCTAGTATCCTTTTAACACTTTCCACGAAAATAGACTATTCCCTGACGCTTGCATCTTTTTAGGATTTTTTCCTGTATGTTTAGCAAGGTTCAGCTTCAAACATAGTGAGAATAAAGCACAAGATAATGATCACACATGCCATATGCTGCTATTAAATGGTTGTTAGGTAAAACATTAGGAAATTTTTACTCCTGCATATTGTTTAGACAACAGAATCATAAATACTGCCGAAACATAGAACGAAAAAAATATAAAGCAGCTCCTGTCCGTTAGAGATGTATTTGCTCTTCATGGTAGCTAACGAAGAACATGGAATGTGTGCAGTCAATGCAGGCTCTCAAAATTTCAGTTTGAGATATTTTCAATAAGATATAGTACATTTATTACCTTGGGAACTTATTACACCCGCTGATGTATTTTTATAAAATAATGAATTAAATGATTTTTGTCTCCAAAATAATTAAGTCAGAAATAGTGAGGAAAGCTACAAGTATATGATAATTTCAGATAGTATTAAATTCGAATAAGTAAAAAGCTGTTAAATGTCATTTGTCCTATTCTCTTTTCTAATTGGTATTATATAGTATAGAGAATGTAATAGCTATTATATACATCTACATTACAGATTTAAAAATAATATGCTTAGCTATACGTTCAAGTTTCAACTTTGTGTAGAAGACCTGATTGCAGAAAAATCTATGACACATCTAAAGCCATGCTGACAAATGCAGTCCAAGTTAACCTTTCTACACTAGCTATCTCTGACAACTCTTCTGAGATTACTTACTATATAAATTTCAACTAGATTTGTATCTCATCAAAAGCTCAAAGACCCATCCTTTAACACCATGCAAACTTCTTTCCAACGACGAGATGATCAGCCCATTTAAACACTTAGTGCCTTTTCAAGACAAAATACCCAGGGTAAGTTTAATTTCTGTGAGGTAGTAGCTCAAGAAATAATCTTTATCTGCGAAGATGAGCATAGATAGTTCATCTTCCAATGTTACATGATCCATTACTATCCAAAATACCTAACTAAGATGACAAAATGAGGTGATTGACTCATAGTGAAGTTGTCAAATTGAGGGATGCAAGGAAATGAGAGTAGCTTGCAAAGGAGATAAGAGTGTTTTTATCTTATCACTTTGACAGTAGAAGAATTGTCATATAAATGAATTTCTGTCAAATCCTTACCGTACTCAGTTTTGATAAAAAATCACTGAAGAAAGTCACATTTTCTACTTTAAGAGTGTCATATATAGTTATACAATTCCATATTGTGTTTCTGCACGTGATGAGCGAAGTGTTTGATGTTTGTTTATTCAACTTTTGACAACACCAGCACAACCTATCAATAATACAATAGGATGTCTCAAAGCATCACACCAACCTTGCATACTTTTAACAATCATCAGCATCACTTAAGGATGACTCGGGATATAAATAGAAGTAGCAATTTTTTTGGGGATATGCTATTGATATTCAATTGTTTACCATGTTAAGCAAGTTCTTAATCATATGCACTATTATTAAGAAATTACTAAGTGTATGTACAAATAACTCACATGTAAATGCAAATGCCATAGTTATCATTTATCTATGTCATATATAGTTATACAATTCCATATTGTGTTTTTGCACTTGATGAGCTAAGTGTTTGATGTTTGTTTATTCAACTTTTGACAACACCAGCATAACCTATCAATAATACAATAGGATGTCTCAAAGCATCACACCAACCTTGCATACTTTTAACAATTATCAGCATCACTTAAGGAGGACTTGGGATAAAAATAGAAGTAGCAATTGTTTTTGGGATATGCTAATGATATTCAACTGTTTACCATGTTAAGCAAGTTCTTAATCATATGCACTATTATTAAGAAATTACTAGGTATATGTACAAATAACTTACATTTAAATGCAAATGCCATAATTATCATTTATCTACAGGCTTGTGAAATGAACACCTTTAGTGTGTAAATGAAATTTTATTGTCTATACACATTTATAGCAGGTACTTAAAATTGTTAAACCTTTTCTTTTGAATATTAGTATAATACAAGAATGTTGTAATGATGATCAAGGAAAATCAAGCAATAGCCTGGATGAAAGATACTCAAAACTTGAATTTCATTTATAAATTTTCCTCTCAAACAACAGGCAATACATAGTTACATTAAATTGAAAAACATATCTCAAATTAAAAAAAAAATTACCATGCTAGCAAGCACAACAAACTGTTGAAAATAATCTATAAACTAGGTTATGCAAAAATGTAAAGAAAGTACCTGTTCCTTTTGCTTTTTGACCTGATGCTTGCTAAACCAAATACTGCCCATATATAAAGCAGCTGCCAGGAAGAGGATTGGACCTATCCTTGGATCTCTCACATAATCAGATAATATAGTTCCAAAGCCTTTAATCCTTTCTTGCATCTTTCTCCTTGTGCTGTACACAAGTCTTTGGGATATCCCAGACCAGGCTGGCTTAGATTCCTCGGGAATTAGATCTGGAGAGTTTATTCTCTGTAGTTAAACAATACCAATTGCTAATTATTGTTTGTTTAATGAGCAGAAAAGAAAATGCTACTAATAATTTACTTTTAATTTAAAGCAGTTGAACCATTAGAACTTTCAAAGAGAATCACCCTATTAGAACTTTGTGTTAAATTTTGAACCAAAATAGCATAAACAAAGAGCAAATAACTTAAAAACACTAGAACACCAGAGATACCCTGGGAAAACCCTCCTCGAGGAAAAACCCAGCCCCACCAAGAAAAAATACTTTTATTAAATAATATCAGAGTCTAAATACAATGCTCACAAAATACTTAGACTGCACACCCTTAATGAATGCTACATTATTTTCCTGTTTTACAATAATATTGACTCATATATACTTCACACACAAAAATGATGAATGTCTTCAAACCAAAGAAACGAGAATCGGAATCGGATCGGAATCGTTTTGGCCGAATCGAATTGCGAATCGGCCATGAATCGGCAAATTTAAAAAACCCTAGATTTTAACAATTTAAAACTTATTTCAAACTCCCTTTATTGAATATAACTTAAACACAGTATAACATCATCAAATAGAAGCTAACATACATAAACAAGGAACATAAATGATAAATCCATCACATACGCTACATGTAAAATGTAAATTGTAGCTGAATTGAAGTAAATAGAAATCTGAAATCATATTATCATAATGAGTCAAATCATAGAATGTAATATCAAATATGTATGTGAGATGAAGATCCATAAGACATCAAATCATAAATGTATGTAAGATGTGTTATGTATGTGGAGCCTAATTAGACTTTTCTACGGGGTCAAGGAGCAGAGCCCTTGATGGGGTCAAGGGGCGCTGCCCCTGATGGGGTCAAGGGGCAGCGCCCCTTGCGGGGGCCCTGTGGGGCAGCGCCCCTCGACGCCAACAATGACTTAATAATATTGTGAAGGGTCAGCCATCAATTTTCTATTAGTCAGAGTATATTTGCATTTTTCTGCTTATTATTCTAACAAGATGAAGATCCTCTCTTCTACTCATACTAAGCAAATAGAAGACCCTTTAGGGTTAAAACAAAAAGAAAATGCCCATCTAAACCTAAAAAAAATAAGTCAAACTTTTTTTTTTTTTGACTTTACAAATCTGCCTGACGCGGTCGATTCATGACATCCGATTCAAGCGATTCATGCCATGAATCGCTTGAATCGGCGATTCACCTGAAAAAACCGCCGATCACGATGCACGATTCAAAAAAAAATATTTTGCCTAAATCGAATCGTGAATCGCCCGATTCAGGCGATTCTCGGAACATTGCTTCAAACAATTCTGACGATACACCACATAATAAATATCTACTGAAAACTCACGATGAACAACACAATGATTGTCTACAGAACACTCACTACAATCTTAATCAAATACATACAATAATGATCAAATAGCTCCTGCAATGATCATACAAGACAACCAACACCCTGCTAATAGTATTCACAATAACATTAACACCATAAGCTCTAGCATTAACAATAACATTAACATTAACTTTTAAAAAGCCAACTTGTAAGACGTAGCCACCCTCGGTGTGGTTATAAACCATGGGTTTTTGACTATGGTCCAAAGGCACATTTAGGATGTTAGGTTTCCTAGGTGTCTTTTTAAGTTATTTCAATAATGTTTACGATCACTAGGATCCAAGGCTTAGGCCAATAGGCTCTTTAGGAGCGAGAATGCAACACTTTGTAAAAGTTGCAAAATACAAGAAATGTTGTCGGCAACTTCTTTGAAAAGTTGCTACCGACTTGTCAAGCAACCGCCCTACGGTCTGTAATGTCCTCATTTTAGCAGGTCTTTGCAGTTGAGCTTAGTCAGTTCATCAATGCGACCCTCGTGAGCTGACAGTGTGTTTTGAGGGTCTCTGGGAGTCTCTGGGACGGATTTACTATTTTTGATAAGTCTATTTTTAGCAGTGGCTATTTCTGGCAAGGCAGTGCCTATTCCTGGTTGGGCAATTGGATCTGGGCTTTGTTAGAAGTTTGTTGATCTCAGTTAGTTTTTCCCTGTGGCTTATATTTTAAACGTTGTTATTAAATTAAATTATTTTGATTTAATTTAATAACTTACGACTTTATAACTTTATGTTATAAAGTGGAGTTTTATTAAAAGACAAATAAGCGAAAAATAATGTAAAGTGCTTTTTCCAAAAAGCCTATATATTCTACTCGAAAAAACACTTTACTCATCTTATGCAATCATTATTTTCCTTGGAATTTGGGAAGAAGACAAATCCTGGCTAGGGTTTCTGTCATGTCCCCATTTTGGCTAATATCGTTTGGCATGACGGATTTGCCTATCATTGACTCTCATAGGCAAATGGTTTGGAGAGAGGGTCATTATGTTGATCATTTGATTGCATATTGCTGACAGAGCCTACATTCGGTAGAGCCTACATCCAGTTTGGGCCTACATGCAGTTGTAGGGCCCATGCAGTTGTAGTGGAGCCTACATCCAGTTGTAGTAGAGCCTACGTCCAGTCCGAGCCTACATTCGGTTGTAGTTGGGCCTACATTCAGTTATGAGCCTACATTGTTATAATTTTGAGTTGAGAAAAGCACTTTTATATTATAATGTTATTTTATTATAAAGTGCATTATAATTGGATGTTTCTAGAAGTTCTTAGTAACTTCTTAGAAAAGTAAATAAATAGAGGGCTTGGGCATTCATTTTGACATGCTTGGATTTGGGATTTCTTCTACTTCTTCATTGTGAAGCAATTTGTAGCCTTGTGGTCTGCAAATACTATTCGATCTTTGGGAACGAATCACTCCCCTAGATTGGCATAACTGAGGTAGTGAAATATCTACTGAAGGGTTGCAAGTTTGGAGTTGGTACTCAGCCATCTCATTGGTACTTCATTGAGAATTTGATGTAAGGGTTTGTTTGTGATTGAAACAGCATTTCAGGAGGCATTTTTAGTAGGGCCGAAATTATAGGTGGCCGAAAAGGCAGGTCCAAAAAAGCAGTCCGAAAAAGCAAATCCGAAAAAACAGTCTGAAAAAGCAGACCCGAAAAAGCAGACCTGAAAAATTGATATTGAGGGTTTGTAACTGGTTGAATAAGGGTTTGGAATTCATCACTTAATTGGTGAATCAGTTTGATAAGTGTTGGAGATCATTTTGTGCATTTTCAGTGAAGTTCATATCAGGGTTTGAGACTCAAGTTTTTGCTCATATCTCACAAACCAAGTGGGGTTTGATTTTATGCATGGGAGGGGTTATATATTAACCCTAGGCGTTTCAGATCATACCATTTTCGGCACCCAACACCTTGCAAATTATTTTATAGCAGGGCCGTACATGACTGCACTGTACGGCCAGGTACAGTACAGGGTACAGTAGTGATCAGAGGGACAGTTTGGGTCCGATTTCGGGGCGCAGCTCGTGTATCAATTCCTCAACATTCAGTCAACAATAAGTGCAGCATTCCAGGTTCTTTCATATGATTCGGATGTTGATATTTGATGTTAAAGTTGTATTGAAATTTGCATATAATTAGGTACTGCCGTAATAGCCCAGTACTTGTCATAGGACAGTCACTGTTATTCATTATCTGTAATTGGGATTGTCATAGTGAATGAGAATGCTTAGATAAGGTTACATTGTTCATAGGTGGGAGCTGTAACAGTCCTTGTATTCTCAGAAATCAGTCTCTGCAATTGTATTCAGACATTGCTATGTATTGTAATTGGAATGGTATAGACATAAGGTGCATTAGAGTTCACTGTTTATGTGTGACAGTCCCTACATTTAGTGTCATTATTCAGTGATTGTAAACAGTCCATTGTATTCAGACTTTGCTATACATTGCCTTTGGATTGATATAATGGTTAAGGTGCATTGCTAGGGCATTGCCTTGTCATAAATCAGTGCTAATAAGTAATAGTTTGTATACAGTCCATGAAATCTGAACATTGCAATCAGAATTAGTGAAGTTCATTGTTGCTCAATTGTATTACATTTCAGTATTGGTATTGTTATCTCAATAACATTTGGTGCCCAAAAACAAATATCAATCTGAACATATCATTGGAAACAAGATCATTCAATGCATGCCAAGTGTTTGACGAATTGTCTCAGTCCAGATTTGGGAATTTTAGTGGTCCTATTGGTGGGGGTCATTACAGTGGTATCAGAGGGGTTTCCTGCCATCCTGTTGGGGAAGAACAGAATTGTATGTGTGACCAGCACTCGATTGATTGCAGAATGGAAACGAAGAGGTACACTTCATGGTCAGTTAACCGTCCTACAATGCCTACCTTTCTGAAAGAGGAACCACAAAGCAGCAAAAAAAGTAATCATTCAGACAGTTGGGTTGAGATCAAGAAAGCAATTGATGAGTTGAATGAGTCTGTGATAGAAAGAAATCGTTGGATGAATGATATGCTATCCGACCCAGCGAAGGTGGATAAGTTGACTAGATTTTTATTTGGCAGATCTTCTCGCAGGAGAGATAAAATGAGATCGGTAGACACAGTTACCAGAAACCTTCATGAGGATTTTGAGAAACAAGTTAGCATTCCGACAGATGTTTCAGTTTCTACTCAGCCACAGGAGGAAGTGGTGAAGGACACTATGCAAATGGATAGTAACTGTCAACTTGGTACTCAAGTTGAGACAGTTGTATACAGATTGCCTGAGGACGATGTCACAGGTGCTCAGATTGGTTTGGTTACGACAGGCAGCGTAGTGAGTTCAGATGATGATTATGAGGATGTTGTTGTGCACGATGGTGAGATACCTGGTAGAGATGAGCAGACATTGAGTATTCATGACTTTGCTGAGAGAGAGTACCAGGCACAGTTAGATGCTTCATCACATGAGGTCGAGGTTGGCAGTACTTCACATGATTTGTCCAGCCAGCTGAAGGTGAGCGTAGACAGTGTTGTGACTTCATTATCTCATCATGACAGGATGCAGTATATGATAAAGGATCACATCCGGATGATTCAGTTACAGGGCAAACATAAGGGAGTTCAGGCGAAGTCTTCTTGTGTTGACTTACAGGCGATTAGGGAAGGAATGAGAATGATGAAGATGAGTTATTTACATCTTCTTTCGGATCGTGACCATCTTCTTACCCTTGCCGGAGACTATTCAGACGCCTTGAGGAGGAAGGAGGAGGAAGTTGTCAGGCTTTCTCGTGAGCTAGAGGATATCCGAGCCTCTTTGTTGAGTACTCCATTGGCATTACAGGACTCGGAGAGACATGCTGATTTGATACAGGGAGATATCACAAGCACACCAGATTGTGTGATTGGCTCTGATAGTGGTTACGGTACAATTGATCCTGATGATGTTACAGTAGTTGAGGATATTGTCACATTTGAGGATAGTACAGTTGATCAGAGTGGTGCAGCAGAGAGACATGTGGACGAGCTTTGTCTTGAGGTGAGTTCAGTTCAGGAGTTAGCGCATATGGCAGGGACTCAGTTTTCTTTTATAGTCAGGTCACATGTTGATGATGATATGAGTATGTCTAGCATTCACATTCCGGATTCAGAGATTGTAATGAGTACAGTAGACAGGTGCGTGGCATTAGTTGGTATTAGTCATATTACTTAGGTGAGGAGTTTGCTTGAGTTACCAGCTGATTCTAGTTTACGGATGTGGATTCGGGATTATTACATTGGCGTTTGGGACTCTGTTGACTGGAGATCTTTATCATCTATTGGTAGCAGTGATGGTTTGGATGCTATCATGGATTTGCTTAGCAGATTATACAGTGTTGTTCTCATTCATACCAGCAGCTTACCAGATGCTAGTATTAGTTTTTATACACCGGTGTTGGGAGTTGTGTGTATTTCCAGTCGACCACTCAGGATGCAGTGGGTTTGTGATGACTCAGGCACATCTAAGGTGTTAGCATTTACAGATGAGTCCCAGGATCGTATTGGTATTGAGGACATCCAGGAGTATGTTGTGGACAGTTTTGAGGACTTAGCTTCCTCGGCAGATTCTTTTGTTACAACGGAGTTGGGTAGTGATGCTACAGTTTTTGATACTCCGTATGTTGATATGAGCTTTAGAGTTGATTCGCAGAGTAGGGATGGTAGTACTCCAGAGATCAGTGATTTTGAGTCTACTCTTTTGGACAGTACATCAGAGGAGGATTGTAGGAGACAGTCTAGCCAGCGCGATCATGTGTCTAGTCAGTTGAGAGTTAGTGAGCGAGATATTGCTATCGCTTGCGAGCATTTCGATGTTGCTCGCCAGTTGTTAGCAGTTTATGGATGGGGCTCTCCTAGTAGTGATGAGCAGGGAGGCAGTTATCTTTCCTTGACAAAGATCCACTCTTTATGGGAGGCAATCCGGATTCTGAGACAGAATTATATGCAGTTGGTAGCCGACAGAGATTATCTTATGGAGTGGGGCAGTACATCATATGATGCATTATTGGTCAAGGAAGATGAGGTGAGTGAGCTTACTCAGCAGCTCGAGGTGACTTCTGAGTTTCTTGAGAGTACACAGTTGGCGTTTGAGGAGTCACAGTTTCATTTGGCTGAGGTGACCATGGAGTTAGAGCGACTTCAGTCTTTACCAGATACTATACAGTCACAGACCGTGGTGTCTGGTGATCCGAGGATGTCCATGGTCGAGATTGTCGGAGACAGTGGAGATGGGGATGCATCCATCCTTGATACTAGCATTGGCATATTAGGTTCATTTCCACTAGAGTCAAATTCAATTGAGTTGGGCGTTGCAGCTGAGCATTATGGTATGTTTGACATGATGATGGTCTCTACTACTGATGGAATGGAGACTGGTGATGTTGTATCAACGATCATGTGTGATGTTGGTGAGCCGGCAGTTGGCGTGGTTCCCGTTAGTGATACTACTCCCTTGGCGGTGTCTTTGGAGGTAGTAGTTAGTTCCAACTTGGTTAGTGATCGGTTGCAGTAAGTTTCATCTGGATTGCAGTCTGAGCCACTGACTGAGATTGGCGCATTCTATCGGCATTACATTGTGAGGTATGCTCATCAGTTTACCTTTGATGACCATGTTGATGAGATGATGTTACGTAGGTATACTTTGGTCCCTAGTGCTTGTCATCGGTTATGGGATGGTTTGACGCCACGGGATGAGAGTTGTGATGGGCATGACATGGCGATAGGTTCTGCAGTTGACAGCGTGATAATACATGATTTAGAGCAGGAGTGTGGGAGTAATGCTTCAGCGGGTGTTGTTATTGATTCCACTCCTTTGGCTATGTCATCTCTTGACTTAGCTGGTGATAAGCCGCAGTGGGTTGTATTACTTGTGCATGGTGAGCTATTGACTGAGGTTGGTTTTTTTTATCAGCATTATACTGCAGGATATGTTCATCCGTTTGCATTTGATCCATGTGTTGAGCAGTTGAGGGCCGTCAGATTTGGTTTGGGTTCTCGTTCTTGCTATCTATCATGTGATGACTATTCGCCATCAGCAGTACATGGTAGTTATGGTTATGAGACAGTGGTCGGTGAGTTGCAGAGTTGTTTTCACTACAGGAGTTGTACAGTGTGTGGATTTTCCGTACTTAGCGTAGTTTCATTCGGGAGTGTTCACCATTGTTGCAAAGTTGGATTGTGCGCTCTACATAGGCCAGTGGGATTTGTTGGTGATATTTACTATGTTGGCAGTTTGAGTTGTCCTCTCTACTTGGGTTCTGATATTTCGAGGGTTTGTTTCTCGTGGGTTCCTGACTCTGGCAGTTGTGATGTTGGAGTTTGGTTGAGTTGTATTTGCCAGTTTGATTATGGATTCCTCTTGATTCTATTTCAGAGAATGTTGCAGGAGCTTGCATTGATTGACAGCAGTTTAGATCATGACTACAATTGGGATCCAAGTGGATTGATTGGTTCTTTGTTTAGCCATTGCTTGGGGACAAACAATTTCAAGAAGGGCGGACTGTCATGTCCCCATTTTGGCTGACATCGTTTGGCATGACGGATTTGCCTATCATCGACTCTCGTAGGCAAATGGTTTGGAGAGAGGGTCATTATGTTGATCATTTGATTGCATATTGCTGACAGAGCCTACATTCAGTAGAGCCTACATCCAGTTTGGGCCTACATGCAGTTGTAGTGGAGCCTACATCCAGTTGTAGTAGAGCCTACGTCTAGTCCGAGCCTACATTCGGTTGTAGTTGGGCCTACATTCAGTTATGAGCTTACATTGTTATAATTTTGAGTTGAGAAAAGCACTTTTATATTATAACGTTATTTTATTATAAAGTGCATTATAATTGGATGTTTCTAGAAGTTCTTAGTAACTTCTTAGAAAAGTAAATAAATAGAGGGCTTGGGCATTCATTTTGACATGCTTGGATTTGGGATTTCTTCTACTTCTTCATTGTGAAGCAATTTGTAGCCTTGTGGTCTGCAAATACTATTCGATCTTTGGGAACGAATCACTCCCCTAGATTGGCATAACTGAGGTAGTGAAATATCTACTGAAGGGTTGCAAGTTTGGAGTTGGTACTCAGCCATCTCATTGGTACTTCATTGAGAATTTGATGTAAGGGTTTGTTTGTGATTGAAACAGCATTTCAAGAGGCATTTTTAGTAGGGCCGAAATTATAGGTGGCCGAAAAGGCAGGTCCGAAAAAGCAGTCTGAAAAAGCAAATCCGAAAAAGCAGTCTGAAAAAGCAGACCCGAAAAAGTAGTCCGAAAAAGTAGACCTGAAAAATTGATATTGAGGGTTTGTAACTGGTTGAATAAGGGTTTGGAATTCATCACTTAATTGGTGAATTAGTTTGATAAGTGTTGGAGATCATTTTGTGCATTTTCAGTGAAGTTCATATCAGGGTTTGAGACTCAAGTTTTTGCTCATATCTTACAAACCAAGTGGGGTTTGATTTTATGCATGGGAGGGGTTATATATTAACCCTAGGCGTTTCAGATCATACCATTTTCGGCACCCAACACCTTGCAAATTATTTTATAGCAGGGCCGTACATGACTGCACTGTACGGCCAGGTACAGTACAGGGTACAGCAGTGATCAGAGGGACAGTTTGGGTCCAGTTTTGGGGCGCAGCTCGTGTATCAATTCCTCAGCATTCAGTCAACAATAAGTGCAGCATTCCAGGTTCTTTCATATGATTCGGATGTTGATATTTGATGTTAAAGTTGTATTGAAATTTGCATATAATTAGGTACTGCCGTAATAGCCCAGTATTTGTCATAGGACAGTCACTGTTATTCATTATCTGTAATTGGGATTGTCATAGTGAATGAGAATGCTTAGATAAGGTTACATTGTTCATAGGTGGGAGCTGTAACAGTCCTTGTATTCTCAGAAATCAGTCTCTGCAATTGTATTCAGACATTGCTATGTATTGTAATTGGAATGGTATAGACATAAGGTGCATTAGAGTTCACTGTTTATGTGTGACAGTCCCTACATTTAGTGTCATTATTCAGTGATTGTAAACAGTCCATTGTATTCAGACTTTGCTATACATTGCCTTTGGATTGATATAATGGTTAAGGTGCATTGCTAGGGCATTGCCTTGTCATAAATCAGTGCTCATAAGTAATAGTTTGTATACAGTCCATGAAATCTGAACATTGCAATCAGAATTAGTGAAGTTCATTGTTGCTCAATTGTATTACATTTCAGTATTGGTATTGTTATCTCAATAACATTTGGTGCCCAAAAACAAATATCAATCTGAACATATCATTGGAAACAAGATCATTCAATGCATGCCAAGTGTTTGACGAATTGTCTCAGTCCAGATTTGGGAATTTTAGTGATCCTACTGGTGGGGGTCATTACAGTTTCGAGGACTGATTCCTCTTCTTGTAATTTGAGCCATTATCTGTTGATGGTGAATTTTACAGCTGAATATTTTTGTGATCACAATTCAGTGCTGTTGTATATCGGATTTGTGGAGGTTTCAAATCTGAAGTCATCAAACGGTTGACCAATTCGGTCATTTGTAAGCTCAAAATGGCTTCTTATTTGATTGTAAATGATTCTCATCGAACGGTTGACTGATTCGGTGATTTGTAAGCTCAGAATGTGTTGATGAACTTGTGTTGTCAATACAACACTAGGAATTCTGAATTATTATTCTGGAGGCTTATATATTCATTTCATGATTTTCGAAATTGATATGCAAAGGAGGATTATCGGATTTATTATTTGATTTCATTCATTATGCTGCGTCTGCAAATAATTCATAGACGTCACAGTTGGCAGCATATTTGCTAAGTTACGGGCTGTATAAATTGCATTTCCTGGCACGTGTGAGTGTGGGGTTTGGGCGGCGGTAGTCTCCAGGCTACATGTTATCTTCAGCAGGGTCGTACGGCCATTTTCATTGGTTCGGCATTCATTGCAGACTTCTCACGTTCAGTCCAGGCAGTCACGTGCTGCATATGCAAAGGTGGCGGTAATATTTATGAGTTTGTATCATCTCAAAAGAAATCTGCGGAAGTACAGGTGCTTTCATTTTTTAAATGCCATATGGTTCTTTCAAAACTTATTTGGAAATGTATTTCAAAATTTAGTGAATGTTATTCAAAAAATTATTTGTCTGAATTGAATAATTTAGAATTGCTGGAAGTATCATTGGGAAATGCCTATTAAATATTATTGAAAAGTAGTTGTAGTTGTTATTTCAAAAAAATTAATAAACATCCAGGAAGAGCCAAGTTCGGTTCTTTACACGGTCACAACCTTTGAAAAACGGTTGGATCCGTTGAGGAAAGTCTTCATATTGCCCTTACAAGCGGGTGGAAGACGACGGGTGTTGAATAGTAAGGAAACTCTATGTAAATTTTGCATTCAATCAATAAAAGATCCCTGTTTTTCTCTAATTCTGGATTGAAACATTTCGTGTACGGATTTGTACGAAAGTGCCAGGAAGAACATTGATTGATCCGACACATATCATGAAGTAGGACTCCATTGCTCTTAGTTTTGAATCAATTTGAAGATCGGAGTCGAAAGTAGAAGGAATAAGTTTTCCGAATCTTTAGGAAACCCTCCTGGACCAGGGTTTTGGTCAAAAATGCCCTAACTTGCGTTTCCTTTGTGGGACTCCCATACGAAGTTGGGAAATGCAAGTAGGGGCAATGTATTTTAGTTCCTCAAAAGCGCAGAAGAAGGGGGATTGTTTGGAGAAGTCTGTTTGCAAGTTCTAGACCAAGCATCTCTATGTGTTTGGTTCAGGAAATGAAGTGAAGTGGTAGAAGCACTTCGGGGGTGGATAAAAGCAATCTGAAGACAGATTGTGGTCTCTTTGGGATTCCCAACACCATTGAAATTGGCAGTTAACCTTGAACTACCAACTGGTAAAGTTTTCCTTCATCAACCAAGTCAATTAGCCCTACCAGGACTAGTAGACCAGGAGTTGTTAAGTGTTGTTCTTTGTGTTTAGGATCTTAGGATTTGGAGGTTTGTTACAAGTCATAAGAGGGTGTTTGAACATACTTTGTTTCCATAGACTTCTTGTAAAACTTGGAACTAGAACCCTTGAACCTCGCCCAGAAGGCTACAAGCCCGGCAAGGTCTAGACTCTTGAACTTGTTACCTAAATCCGGCAGTGTGTGTGGAAATCACTCCCATAGTAGACATTTGTTTGTGTATGGAACCTTTCCATCCCCTTACCAAATCTGTAGGTTCCCATTTGAAAGAAAAGTCAGTAAGGCGCTTTGTGGTAAGCATTACCGAGCGTCAGGAAACTACTCGGTAAAGCTACCGAGCCGACTCGATTAACATAAGCACCGACCGAGCATCGACTGGGTATCAACAGAGCACCAGTAGAACCCAAGGGAGTACAAGCTGGTTAAAGACATTGTATCCTCCAGTGAGGATAGTGGAAGTGTGTTTGTTTTAGGATCTTTAAAGGTGTAGAGCACTCTCCTAAGCTCACTTTGGGTTCAGAGTAACACCGAAGGTCTCACCATTTACCGAGCTGCCTAGATAGGGGAGAGCTCTGCGTCAACTCTCTTAATCCAAAAGCCGCGATGCTTCATAGTAATGTATTACTCAACAACCACATACACAATAGTTACAACATTGGTGGCTAATTACCGTTACGACCTAGGTGTATAAAAAGGAAAGCCGATTACTCATTTCTCTTTACATTGCGTTTTGTGATTATTGTTTTATAAGCTTGAGTAATCTTTCTTGCTATGATTCACAATCTTTGCTTTGCGTATTCTGCGAATTTGTTAAGAGCTTTATGTGTGTTTCCGGTCTAAAGAAATGGCATCATCATCATCATCTGTTGTGAGCCTAATTGTAATGTCCCCTATTTTTAGACTTATAGGATTAGCTTGGTTTTGCAACCCTCACAGGCTAATCAGGCGATCAGAGGGGGTCAGACGTCGGAGCCAGTATTGGGATCCCATTCTGGAGGTTCAGTTTATCAGATCTGCTTTTCGTTCGGGTCATTTTGGCCAACTTACTATTTTTAGTAAGTGGGGTTTTTAGTACGGCCAGGATTGGCAGGGTGTCTGCATGGAGAGTCAAACATCTCAGGATTCAGTTTCAGTGAATCTCCAGTTTGAGAGACTTACTATTTATAATAAGTCTATTTTTAGCAGTGGCTATTTCTGACAGGGCAGTATCTATTTTTGGTTGGGCAGTTGGCCCTGGTGCCTTGTCAGAAGTTCGATGATTGCAGACAGATGGTTCTGTGGCTTTTATTTTAAAGGCGTTATTAAATTAAATTATATTGATTTAATTTAATAACTAATGACTTTATAATATTATATTATAAAGTGGGAGTATTTATTAAAGCCAATTAAGGGAAATATTAAAAAAGTGTTTTTTCGAAAAAGCTATATATTTTGCACGAAAAAGCACTTTCATTCATTCATTATGCAATCATTATTATTTTGGAGTTTGTGAAGATTTTCCCTGGGTAGGGTTTCGAGGACCGATTCCTCTTCTTGCGATTTGAGCCATTATGTGTTAATGGTGAATTTCGCACTGCTGATTCTGAATTAAATCCAATGCTGATGTATACTGGATTTATATGAAATTTATTCTACAGGCAAGCTTGTTCTATCAAGTTTGAAATCATTTACATACTGAAATTTTGAGTTTGAATCAGCTAATGAATTTGTGATGAGTTTTTAATAAGTTTCAAGGTTTCGGATTTGATATTCTGAGCTGTTTAGCATTATGCTGTGATTCTGAAACTTAATTTTCGATTTCAAATTGTGCTGGTGTTTATTCGAAATTATGGAAGGAAGTCAAATTCCTCTTTTTCGAAATTCTGGAAATTCATAGCATTCACGGGTTGAAGTAATATCTTTCACACAAGAGCTGTGTTGAGTAAAAGAGTGGTACGTAGCAATTATATGTTTCCAGCTTGGCGCCCAACTGGTTTGTGATTCCTTGGTGCCGTTTTCACATTGCATGGGTTTGTGAAATTGATAGCTGGAATTCATCCCTTCACATGTTGGCGGTTCAGATTCCCAGTGGCAGCGCTTGAAGTTCACACAGGAATTTACATTGGGTTATTATGTCATATCCAGATCTTGGACGTTGCATAATTTTCGGAGTTGGCTGCATCTCCAATTAAGGTGGTGGAATTTACAGCATATTTTGCCTGGCACTTGAGTTATGAGGTTGCTGTGTCATCATAAGTAGGAGACGTGACTGTTCTGGATTCATCTCTTGTATGCCTTGTGCTGCGTTTGCTTTGGGCAACTGTTTGGATGTTGTTAACGGTTTTAGAAGCTGAATATATGTTTGTAAGAGGTAACATCTTATTCAAAGTTGGCAAATTAATTTGTTTAATTAACAGAATTTGTAATGATGCAAGTTAGTGAAAGATTTGTGTTTAGCAATCAGATTAGTAATTGCTGAGGTTCAATATGATGTTTCAAAAGGGACGTACATGGAATAAAAGTTAAATTTATTATTGAAATCTATTAGTAATTGCCATTTTACTAGAGGGGAAGTTGTTTAAATTCTTAGAGCCAACAAGGGCTCATCACACTAATCGACATCAAACAACAGGATCGACCTGAGTATGATATCATGCTAGTGCAAAATAAAAGGAATGATATGGTTGGTGCCCTATCATCAATTCCCGACGGGGTGCTGTTGACTGAAGATGTAACTATGTTCATCCACAACAAACATGAAGAATTGGGTGAAACATTCATACAGAGCAAATACGTAGGGCTCTATGAAGATGGAAAATTCTAGGCGAAATACACGAGACTGGAGGCAATTTGATTGACCAATGGGGTTAAATATCCAACAGTGTTACATCCTAACTGGATTCGGTTGGTACTTAGTCGAGTACACAACCCAGGAATGTGGTTAGCGAAAGGTGTCGTTATTCCAATAACAAAACAAGATTTAAATAGAGTAACCAGGTTGAACGCCACAGGGGAAGCTCTTACCCTGAGAACAATTGCTAACGTCGAAGTCGCTTGACTCACTAAGTAGAAATATGACAGTCGTATGATGACTTTGACTGACATTGAAGACGAAGGTGTCTGGCTTGCTGCTGCAGTTATTGGTTACAAGGTTTACCAGTCTAGCAATCTCAATAGGATATTAGGTGGTGCAATTCATGCAACGCACAGGATTATGCACGACAACGCTTAGTACGACTTATGCGCTATGCTGAGGAGCCAAATCTTCGAGAATCTCAAAAAGCTCGGTATGGTCAAGAAGAAATTCATGAAGTATGGGACACTGGGGGTATGTCTCTTTTTCTTCTACCAAAATTTATTTCCAGGAGTGGGTAAGGTTACCTAGTTAACTGATAGATCGATTATGGTCCAAATAGGTGAAATGGTTAACAGTTTGGGAAATCGGTTTAAGAAAGTAATGACTGATTACTTTGAAGCTTATCAACTCAGAATGCATCAAAGGGAGAGAATTCCTTCAGCTATTGTAGATAAGTACAAGGATGAAGTTTGCTTCCTTGTAAGCATCGATCATTGTATCATTCAAGTTGTTGAGCCAAGAACTGAGTTTGCACCGGAACTTGGTTATGAGATTCATCCAAGACTGCCAAAGCCTATGCTGAGGCACTTCAAGAGAGTAACTTGGATCTCTTTGCCAACCGGTTCGGCACTTATGAGGAGATAAGTGCAAGTCTGAAGAAAAATGCACCTTTAAAGGCACCAAAGAAGGTATATGTCAAACGGTCTCCTACTCCAAGGAAGAGGAAGCCAACTGTGCAAGAACCAAAAGTTCAAAAGAAGAAGGCACAGTTAGTCACAATCGAATAGTCACAAGGTGAGGACTTAGAGGAAACTGAGACAAAACAGACCACCACTATCTAAGAAAGAGGAAGACCGGGAAACTGGTACAAAAGGAGGTTCCAAAAGGTGTAAAACAAACCATTGATGAATTGGTTGAAGGAATAATGACAACAGGTAGAATGAGAACTATTGATTGAAGATACACCTTGGCAAATGATGAAGACAGGAGGAAAATAGAAGATGTTGTAGTATACAACTTACACAAGTTCAAGAGGACACCAACTGAGATTCATGGCTTAGTACCTGCAGTGTTACAAGAGATCTGAAGGAAGATGAAAATCTTCAATATCAAAGGAGAAAGAACTAAAGGTTAAAGCACTACTGGAAGTGCAAAGTCGCTTGAGCCCGCAAGAGGCAACCAATCAAGCAGAACTATATAAAGAAAGCTTTAACATCAAGAAGAGGATTGGTCAAGCACTTATAGGAGAAGTAGATGCAGTTCATGATGAAGGGGTTGCAATCCGGACAACAGTTTTGGAGCAGCAACATCAAGCTGAAGCCGAATGTCAGAAGACCTTGGTGCAACCTAAAAAGGACACCGGTAGAGTGTCATGTCTTGTTCAAAAAGAATTTTAATAATAAAATACTATTAAATAAATAATGATAATAAAATTAATAATAATATTATCATTAAAGTAAATTAATAGATAGTAATATCATAATAACAATTTCAATAATAATAGTAAATAGTAATAATTCGAATATGTAATAATTGATCAATACTTTTAATTATTAATATATAATAGAAACTAAGTCAATATTAAAACAATTAATCAATATATAATTAATATTGAATTCACATACCATATTTATCAATATATGTAATATAATTAATAATATCATATTAATATTAATCATGAAATTAAATCTATCATCAATCGACTTAATAAAAGTCGATATTGCTTACACATTGACGACATCATCCATGGTATAAATGATACCAATAAGCCCGATAACGAGTCAATAATAATTGACTTCAGTTTGGTAACGTCGGCATGGAGTTGAAAGGTCACAACCCACGAAAAAGCTGCATATAAATTTGAGGATAGAAAATGATTGTCGGGGGATAGGAAGGGCGGATAATGAGCAAACATCGGGGATTCACATACAATGGAAATGAAAAGAATAATGCATCAACGATCACGGAGAATAGGATAGGAAGGAACATACGCTGACTCCTGAAAGATTATAATAAAAGAGAATCACAGAATCAGAACATGGGGAGAAGATGGTCATTGAAAAGAACAGATTGCACGATGGACAACCTTGGATGGTGGAGCTTGTATAGATCCGGTAACTTCATGTACTCAACACTATGTAATTGTGAAACCCAACAACATTCATGTATTTGGTAGTCTCAAACATATATCATTCTTCGTAGCCGGTGAAGTACATACGATGTGATCGTCCATATACAGAAAGGTTCAAGATCGTAAAAGGATGAATAATAATAAATTGGTAGGCAAGAATACAAGAAAAGACATTACAGATTTTCGCAATAGGATAACTTAATATATGAATGGACAATAATATTTTGGGACCAAGCTTCTTCTAGCTATCAAATCGTTCAGTATGGTAGCGAAGAGAAGTCTCGTCACAATCCTCTGTTGAATGTCAGAGCCAAGTCGTTGCTATCATTGTCTTGACAGTGGATGACACTCACAGACATTCTCTCAAGTATTCAGAGTGTAGGAGGCAAATTGGGCAAGTATTGGAACAAGCATCATTTGATCTCGGAGAGTCCGTTAAGTAGACGACACTAGGCATTTATGATTAGTGTCTATGTTAGATCGACTAGCAACTTATTGGATCGAATACTATAGAGGAGTTATACTACAACTTCCAAATTCAATACAATGGCATGAATTCAATCATGTCAATCACTATATTGTCCCGTGGCAAAGAAGAAGAGAGTTGATTGGATAGTCCTCTGTTTTGTGATATCTTCCAACCATGATACATAACGAGCAAAGATTTGATGCTTTACCAATGTATATTAGATTAGCCATAGTTTGGGATCAGGTGAAAGGGGTACATGGGACCTGACACATTACTTGAATTCTCTCCTATATACTAGCATGAAAGAATGACTGATGAATAAATAATGTTGATTGAGTTCATCAGAATAATATAAAAGAAAAGAACACTTAAATATGATGTGGGAAGAACGATAGAATTATTTTAGTGGATTTCTCATTGGGACACAGAGATTTGTGTTGAGCGCTTAATATTCTAATATACTATCATTGAGCGATATTTTGTGCACAACCTCCATAGTATTGAGTCAAAGATCATGAAATTAAGATACAAAATACTAATAAAAAGGAGATTAAATAGTGAAGTTCAAGAAATTGAAGCAATTGTCCAGACATCCTAGCTACGTTAACAAGGGGACATTACAGTGGTATCAGAGCATGATCTTGCCATCCTGTAGGGTAAAGATAAAACAGAGATCCGCATATAGGAACAAAGATTGATCACAAAGATGAGTTAAAGAATCAAGGAACAGTTGGAGGGAGGAAGAGAAACATAATATAGAGGAAGAGCTCAAGGAGCACATGACCCATGCTAGTGAAGGAATACCAGTCAATCCTCTTGGTGACAAGCTGTAGAATCTAGACGTCACATGTAAGGAGGAACGATACATGCAGACCAAAGCTTAAAATGGTAGCACTCTATCTATAGCTTCGGAGGGAAGTTGACATAGCATCCAGGATCCATGTATGTCACCTTTGCACTATCAAGGAAACAATAAATAGTTTAATAGGTGCCTGTAGAGATATCCATAGCAAGTTACACAAGCTACGTTGTATTTAATGATAATTTCCATATGGAAATAAACCAGTAGAGAGACAATACATAAAAGGGTAAGATACTAAATAAATTATACTACCGTGATAAGTACAATAATAAGGATCAATAATACAAGGTCTTGTTAATATGTCTTTCACCAAATAATACAACGATGATACATCTCATCATAGTTAGGGGAAGGAGAGTAGGTAAGAGGGTAGGCTGGAAGTGTAGACTTACCGAGCCAAGACCCCACTATGTCTTCCTTAAACATTCCCTTATGATACAGATTCTATCATTTGAACCATAATTCAGAATTCTTGTTCACAGGTACATCTCATCATAGTAGGAATTATAAATAACTCAAGTTTATAGCAAAATCAGATATTGCAATTTTAAGGAATTCAAGTAATTGTCCCATAATTCCTAGTTATCCTAAACGGGGGCATTACATTGGATTTCATAAGTGATCACCGAGTTGTATAATGTACTTTGCATATATCATACAATCCTTATCACCATCAATCCTTCAAGTTGATGGCTCATGAAGATGTCGTCTAGAAAACCTTGAGGTCTTATAGATAAGACGGTTTCCCTGGATATGATATGGCTTCAGCTTTCATTTTGATGATGTCTTCCATAATAAAAACTAACTCTGTATACTGCAAGCTATCATCAATACAAGGCTAACTGTTTGTAACTACTTAATGCTATGTACAATTATTATTTCTACTTGCTCACTAACTTGAACATGTCCAAGGTCTGCCACACCAGGACCAAACATGTATTTAATGCTAGATTGGTTTCCTAGATAGGATGGGGACATCACAGTCTCCCCTCCTTGAAAATGCTTGCCCACAAGCAGTTTTAAATCATTTCTTGTTTGTCTAAAGGCTTGGTAATTGAAGCATCTTCGTATAGCACCATTCTTTTTCCTTACCAGGTCTACGGAAAATGGCAAAGATATATATCTTCTATAAACCATGCCAAAGAATCCTCTGAAAAATTCTTGCATACCATCCTTAAAGTCTCTTGATGTGCTTGAATGGCCTCACAATGTTGATGGTATATTATGTAGCTATTCCAATAAGGGTTGTAGATATTCATGATGGTACTGGGTGTTATTACTTAAGGTATTTTGATGTATCAAATCACTGTATGTTCTCAATATCTCTATATGAGCTTTCCATCACCTTAATGAAATGGCTTGAGGAGTCTCATTACCCATTCCCCTAAATACAATCTTCTTCCCAAAACTTTAAATTTGAATTTCATGGTTCTAAAATCATGTGACTACTGTTAATATTTTCCAGATTTATCAAGGAATGATCAAACTATAGGTATCTTCCAAAACTAAGCACAAGATGTAATAAAATAAACTCAAAGCAAGGAGAGAAAATACCTGGATTTGAAACTCCAAGTTTGCCTCTTTAATATCAATGCCAATTCGCCCTAGGGCTGCTATCCAGTCTGTCCTCTACGGTCTTAAGTTCAGCTCTTATCTTTACTCGAAATGTCTAATAAAGATCTGTCTAGATCAATCTGAATTCTCCTAGAATTCGCTGGAAGGGTGTAGAACCAAATGGTGAACCGGACTTCACTCCCTTTGGATATATTTTGGCCTTCACTCTGCTATGTATATCTCAGGGATATATTGCTCCATGTGGCTGCTAAAGTTCTTTCAAGGAATTGTCAGCAAGGGCTACTATGGATGCTCATACTTGCTGTTCATAAAGGAAGATATATCCGATGATAACCTGATCCTGGATTGGAGTGAATTCGCTGCCTGGAATTCACTCCAAGATTCGCTCCCCTATTCTGATCAAGATCGCTATCATATGACTGTTCTAATTCACTTTATAGAGCAGATGTGTTTGTCCTTGGATCTGCCCAATGGCTCTTGCATTTGCTGCTCCTAAGTCCATTTTGCTCCAAGCATTCACTCAATGAATTTGTTCCTGCACTTTGACAAATTCACATATGAGGTGAGCAATTTGATCCTTGAGGGGAGAGAATCATGTTATGTTTTGATGGTCTTTCTCTCAAGGATCGACCATGAATATATATGGATTCAAAATGCTAAACTCCACCTCTCCAAGGTGGCCGACTTGGGCCCTCCAAGTATTTAATTAATAAATAACCTTTATATATTATTATTAATATTGCCACATATATATGCATTATCTTATAAACAATAAATAATAAATATCACCCATATTTATTATTATTATTTATAAATCGAATTATAATAAATATTTCCAATATATTTATTATTTCCTCTTTCTCCAAGATGGTCGATCTTTGTCGTAAAGGCCATAATATCAACAAATACTTGCCAACGGACACAATCCATTGGATACTTAGTATCACATCGATATTACCCAATTCTACAACATGGAAGTCATCGTTGATTGTATAACCTCCAATGGTGATCTTTAGATTTGGTACCTTTGCCTCACAAGGGATTTGTGATCCATCTGCCATCTTTGTACTAAAATGCTTTTGCCTCACGGTTTGGAGCCCTTTGGAGATGGTCAATGTTGAATGTATAAAGTTGTGAATAGCCCCACTATCGATGAGTATTGTTACATTATGTCCTTGCAACATTCCTTGCACCTTAAAAGGGTTTTGACCCAGAGATCCGGATATTGTGGCAAGTGTACCACTCTTCCTTTGAAATGGAGGTTTGTTGGTATCTTCCTCAAACTCATCTTGTACTCTCAGAGATTTTCTCCTATATAACAGCCTTTTAATGAATGTGCTGCCATTTTACTCTGAAAATAATCACTGTACTCTCAGAGATTTTCTCCGTTTTCATACTGTTTTTCTATTATCATCAAATTAACTGGCAGTGGGCCCTTCCTAACTTTTCTGACAGAAAAGAAAGAAAAAAGCTCATCTCTGCCAACATTTTACCCATTCAAAGCTATAAAACTATTAGCTATTACCTGCCTCTCAACCATCTGCATTAAATTGCACTCTTAAATCTAATTTGATTTTGGACAGTAGTGAATGCTTGAAGACCAAACTAGGATGAAAGCAAAGGATGCATCATGGAGTATGTAGTAGTTGATGGATTTGACTGGTATTAAGGCACACCCATACCCATTGTTCCTCCATTCATATGTTCATTCAAAGTTGCAGATGGCATTCAGAAAATTAGTATATCTATCTGCATGAACAGTGTGTGAGAATTTGTGGGGAAGATTAAAGTAGATATTATAGAAACAAAAAGCAAGAAAGTAAGAATGTGAGTTTTGAAATAAGTGAGACAGAATGTTTTAGAAAGAATAGATGAGATTTGGTTTGGTTATAGGTTGAGCATTAGATAACATGAATACCCTTTGCCACCAGAGCCACAAGAATTTTGCATGACACATTGACCAAATTCAAATACATCTTTTATTACTGAAAACATTAAAGAATATAAGCATGTTAGATAAAATGTGTCTTCTATCTACTCATACTTACATAATATGGGAGGTCTTTGGAATCACCTTCCTTAATTATTTTCGATATCCACAATAGTATCTGTCAACCAAGACAAGTAGAGAATTAGATAAATTTGTGTACGAAAAAAGAATTAGAAAAAGATTTCTCAGTCTCCTTTGGATGTTAGAAGAAGCTAAAAATTCACCACTGAAACAAAGGTATCCTAATTAAATGAGAGAAGTAATTGAATGTAGATTTGCCTCTGTTAAGACATACAAAAACATCACCCATTTCATGATACCCTAGCTCAAAACAGCTTCACCTAGGGATTAATATCTGATGTGAATACTTCCCCCATGCCTCTTCTATTATTGTTCGAGGATAGAATGTGACTTTATATAAATTCTTTCATATAAATTAGTGTGTGCATATTGCAAATGTAATTATAGGTTTATATTGGTTGTCTAAATTGTGTTAAATATGTATTTGGTAAACAAACCAGGTTTTCAAGGAAGAATCGGCAAGGGTTCAATTAATATCATTCAAAAGGAAGCATCGCTAGGCAAAACTTGTCCACGCTATACGAAAATTAGTGTCATCTAAAAATTAAAACCCAATGAAAATTTCTCCCTATGGATGATATGAACAAATAAATATGGCTGTTAAAGAAAGAACTCTGATCTACAGATCTATGTGAACCTTTCCCAATCTAAAAATACTTGGATGGAAAAAGAGAAAAGACCCTCAGAAAATGTAGACATGGTTGACATTTTCAAAGAGAATTTTAAGTAGCCAAAGTTGATTTCTACACCAACAATGGTTTTAATCATTCATTCTCCTTATCCTCCTTAGCTAGGTATCTCCAACAAAATGAATACTTGTCTTAGGACAAAAATATCAAGTCCATATGCTTTCATCATCCTTGAAAAGACCCCCTGTTTACAAACTAGAAGCATATTAAGCAATAGTCAAACAATAAGTTACAAGTTCTGGTACAAAAATAGATATAGGTTCCAAGTTTGAGCATTCGGATACGAATTGTTTTTCTTCTACGTACTGACTATGTTTGTATAGATATATGCATTATCCATGAACTCAAAAGAAGTTTTTTGAAATTTTAAAGATTTTACTCTGCACCCATCAATAAATAAAATTTAAAGACAACTAATCTTATCAATTAAAAGATACTTTGATAACACACACAAGTATACAATGATCAAATGAGTACAAAGAAAATTCAAATTGATAGGAAACAACATTTTGAAATATAGAAATATTCAAGTGCTATAGGCCTTAGGTACACAAAAATCACAACTTATGATATTCATGGCATCAAAAATGAAAATCACATTACAAAGTCATGAACTATACAATACAAAGGAGTTTGTATCGCTCTGACCAACATCACTAGCTCTATGTGGATTCATGCATCTCAGACAAATCTACAAATGCTACAATCCGTAAGAGCATTACTTAGGATAGGGATTGACTTGACAAACCAAAAGTATAAATTTAATTCAATTATTTACAATTTAATTGCTTTTCCATTTGGCTTCACCCAAAATGATTTTTACTTTTTCCTTTTTAAAACCAGTCCAAGGGATTTGGGGGCAAAATAAAGCTTTTGAGAACAGTAATCCTGCATGGAACATGCCATTTTTCATAATTTTATTGTTTTTAACAAATCTCCAACCGTCTTCTAGAATTTGATGTTTTCTGCCTACGGAAAACTGAGTTTAACACATGATACTGAAGGAAACGCTAAAAGATAAAGAATACACAAGATTCAGAGAACTGCCATATGCTTCATTAATAGTAATCAAGTACATCCAGTATGAACATAGCAGTTGGCATAAAGCTTAGTTGTCATCATTGGCAAACATCAAACACACTAGTACTACACACACACCGGTACTCATGATAAAACAATAGCGGTGGACCGGTAGACTTACTAAGGAAACAGTGTACCTTAACCGTGTTGTCGGGTATTCTGGGGTAGTTAGACGGTTGGAGTCCGGAGGCATTACACGGATGTGACGGTTCGCCTCGCACCCCTTCGGATGTTATATGTATGAACTTATTCGGTGATGAAGACACGATTGTTATGTATGGAAACTCTTATGATTACATCAATATAATAGTCTCTTGCATTACAGGCTGAGTATTTGACTGTCTATGCAATTACCGTCTGTTACCCTACGAGGGTAAACAAACCGGTCACATCTATACCGGTCCACTCTTGCCCAACTGGTCTAGCCAAACACCATAGGATGTAGATGACTAACAAGTTGCATACCGGTTTGCATTCCGAATTGCAAATTTATCGGTCAGTGCTTTAAAATCCGATCCGGATTATGTGGAGCGTTTTTCAGATTAATTGGAGTTAGCTTTTTCAGTTGAACAGGAGTTATCTTTATTCTCTGCAAGCGTTTCAAAGTAAACTAAAGATCTGTTTGCAAGCTTTTTGATCAAGAGTTCTGCATGCAAGATTTTTGGAAGACTTACAACTTGGCAGCACCGTTTGGTGTAATTATAATAAGATAATTTCTTATAAATACAGGTCATCATGTATTAGAAGATGTGTTGTTGAAAATCAAGAGTGGAGAGCGAGCAGAGCAGAAGAGCAGAGTCTTCTGAGAAGGGATACAGTCACGAAGAGTGAAAGAGAGAGAAAGATTCAACAACCAAGCAGAGGAAGGAGTGAACAGGTATGATCTGAATCGACAGATAAAGCGTAAAAAGAAGATCATTGTTTTTCTTGTGTGAAGCACATTTAAATCCCTTAATCAGGGTGAACCCTAACAAGTTCTATTATATAAATCCCTTCACCGGATGACATCTTTGTTAATATTTTAAAGTCCTCTGACAAGGCGACTCCTCACAAGGTCAAAATCTTAATCGATCTCTTTTAAATCCCTTAACCGGGTAGCAGTCTAACCAGTGCTTTGTAAGCCTTTAACCGGGCAGCTTTATTACTACAGTAGTGCAGTTTCGTGAGTTCTGTCCCACCGTGGTTTTTTCCTTCTAACAAAGGGTTTCCACATATATATCTTGTGTTGACCTGTGCATTTGATTTCTGTTTATGATTATTCAAGCATTCTTTTATTATCAGTAGTAACAAGAATAGTAAATAGACAAAGAAATTGAATTTACTGATTCACCCCCCCTCTTAGTAACCGGTTAGGATTAACAATTGGTATCAGAGCCTAGTTCTCAAGAAAAGAAAGCTTAACCGCTTGCGAAAAGATCATGGAGGATTATAGGTATCAGAAGCAGCTGGAAGAAGCAAACGAAATGATTACTTCTCTTGAAAATAGACTAAGAAGATCTCTTGCCAAGAGAAAAGAGTTGGATTTACAACTAAGTGAAAGCTAGGAAACAATTGAAGAACTCTCTGGACAGAGTGGTTCTGATGAAGCAGAAGAAGCGGTCTCTGATCTCATGGAGAAAAATTTGAATCTGACTGATCAAATCTCCAATTTGAAAAGACAACAAGAAGGTCATGCTTTGAGGATGACCCAGCTCATCGAAGCAAGCAGAAAAGCTAAGGATGAGAAGAATAGTGCCAAAGAAGCACAGTTGACTGCTGAGAGAGCAAAAAACTTGACTGAAGATGCATTAAGAGAGAGTGATGCTCTCATACTGCAACTGCATGCAGAGGCATAAATCAAGAGAATGCAATCATGCATGAACACTTGCATGATAAAGATAAGGCATGCAAAGAAATGGTTGCTGAAGTTGAAAAACTTAAAGAACAGCCGAAAACTCTTGAGGAGAGGAATGAGAAACTCAGAAAGTACAATAAAAGTTTTGAGAAGCTTGATGACCAACTGAAAGCTCAAAGAAGGCACAAAGATCCCACGGGACTTGGGTACATCAGTCAAAGCAACAAGGAAACCAGTGAGTCCTCTGGAGTCAAGGAAAGCAAGAACGACAAGAAGAAACCAACTGGAGACAAAGGTAAAAGAGTCTTCAAACCCTCTTGCAAAAATTCTGGCAAATCTGGTCATAAATCAAATGACTGCAGGAATGCACCGGTGAAACCTTTCACCACTAATAGTTACCGCAGTAACTGTTATAAGTATGGTCACAAGACCTTTGAATGTAGGTCACGATCAAACAGTGTGTCCAGTGGAAGCAGGGGAAGCTTCAAAGGTTATTTCTATGCTTGCAATAAATTCGAACACAAGGCTGAAGAATGCAGATCTAAAACCATGGCATTCAAATCTCCACCAAGACCGGTATTCCATAACAGGAATGCTAACCAGAGCACATCCATGTGTGCTACCTGTGGACCATCAGGGCATAGGAACACTGAATGCCACTCACCCATGGACAAAGAAAGAAGGGTCAATCCATGGAGAGGAACCGATATGACTTGTTACAAGTATAACAAAATTGGGCATCTGGCCAAAGACTGTAGGAACCGGCCAATGAACAAATGGGAAAGGCCCAGCTAAACCGGTCTAGAGGAATATGACTCCCAATCAAAAGGAAACACCACTGAAGAGACCAATAGGGAAGTAAAGAAGACTTCGTCCAAAAAGGGGACAAAGAGCTTTGAAGGAGAGAAATCATAGACAAAGTCATCATACACCGATGGTGATATCTCTTCAGCAAATTAAGCAAAAAGGGCTTAAGGAGGAACAGGTAGCAACGCTACTGTCTCCGGAGTAACTGGTGAGATAAATTCTCACTCAGTCAAGGATAGAAACCGGGAAGGATACATCGGTCTAACTTCTGAACCGGTCAAATGGAGAAGCTGACGTATCACAATCGATGTCTCAACCGAGGTTGGTGTTGTAAACAAGTAAAGAGTCGGTGAACCGGTTGATAAAGGTAAGGTTAGGTAAGGGTAATTAATATAGTAATCGTTTACATTGTGTTTTGTGATTATTGTTTTATAAGCATGAGTGATCTTTCTTGTTGTGATTTGCGATCTTTGCATTACATACTCTGCGAATTTGTCAAGGTTTTTTCTTGTATTTCCGGTTCTAGAGAAATGGCATCATCATCATCATCTGTTGTGAGTCTAATTGACATCAATCAACACGACCGACCTGTGTATGATATCATGGCAGTGCAAAATAGAGTGAATGATATGGCTGGTGCCCTATCATCAATTCCCGATGGGGTATTGATGACTGAAGATGTAACCGCATTCATCCACAGAAAACAGGAGGAATTGGGTGAACCATTCATCCAAAGCGAATATCTAGGGCTCTATGAAGATGGAAAGCTGTAGGCAAAATAAGCAAAATTGGAAGCAGTCGGATTGATCAATGGGGTCAAATACCCAACTATATTTCGACCTGACTAGATTCGGTTCGCAAAGTAAACGATCCAGGAATGTGGTTAGCAAAAGGCGTCGTTACTCCGATAACCAAGGAAGATTTGCATAGAGTAACTGGGTTCAACACCACAGGGGAAGCTCTTACCCTAAGGACAATTGCTAATGCTGAAGTCACTCGACTCACCAAGTCAAAATCCGACAGTCGTATGATGATTGTGATTGACATTGCAGACGACGGTGTCCGGTTTGCTGCTGCTATCATTGGTTACAAGGTTTACCAGTCAAGCAATCTCAACAGCATACCAGGCCGTGCAATACATGCAGTGCAAGGATTATGCACGACAATGCTCAGTATGACATTTGTGCTATGTTGAGGAGCTAGATTTTTGAGAACCTAAAGAAGCTCGGTATGGTAAATAAGAAATTTACGAAATACAGGACGCTAATGGTATGTCTCTCTTTCTACTACCAAAATTTATTTCCTGGAGTAGGTAAGGTTACTTGGTTAACAGACCAGGTAAGGTTACTTGCTAATGGTCCAAATAGGTGAAATGGTTAACAGTTTGGGAAACCGGTTTAACAAAGTAATGACTGATTACTTTGAGGCTTATCAGCTCAGAATGCATCAGAGGGAGAGAATTCCTTCAACTATTGTAGAGGAGTACAAGGATGAACTTTTCTTCCTAGTGAGCACCGATCATTGTATCATCTAGGTTGTTGAGCCAAGAACCGAGTTTGCACCAGAACTTGGTTATGAGATATCAACCAAGACTACCAAAGCTTACGCTGAGGCACTTCAAGAGAGTAACTTGGATCGCTCCGCCAAGCGGTTTGACACTTACGAGGAGATAAATGCAAGTCTGAAGAAAAATACACCTTCAAAGGCACCAAATAAGGTTTATGTGAAACGGTCTGCTACTCCAAGGAAAAGGAATCCAACTGTGCAAGAACCTAAAGTTCAAAAGAAGAAGGCACAGTTAGTCACAACCAAACAAACAAAAGGTGAGGACTTGGAGGAAATAGAGACAAAACAGACCACCACCTATCTCACAAAGAGGAAGACCGGGAAACCAGTAAAGGAGGATGCACCGAAAGCAAGAAAACCAACAATAGATGAGATGGTTGAAGGAATAAAGAAAACAAGGAGATTAGGTGCTGTTGGAAGAAGATATCAGCTGGCAAATGATGATGATAAGAGAAAAAGAGGTTGTAGTATACTGCCTTCACAAGTTTAAATTAACTCCTACTGAAATTCATGGCTCAGTACCTACGGAGCTACATGAGATCATTGAAGGAAGATGGAAATCTTCTATAGCAAAAGAGAAAGAGCTAAGGATATGGGCACTGCTGGAAGTGCAAAACCATTTGAGCCTACCTGAGGCAACCAATCAAGTAGATCTGTACAAACAAAGCTTTAACACAGGAAAAGGATTGGTCAAGTCCTAATAGAAGTTGATGTAGTTCATGATGAAGGGGTTGCAATCTAGACAACCATTTTAAAGTAGCAACATCAAGCAAAAGCTGAATGTCAAAAGACCTTGGTGCAACTGGAAAAGCACACCGGTAGAGGGAAGGGCATTCTAGGAGTTGAGGCACCGGTCCAATCCAAGTGTGCAACTGAACTGGTCATCATTGACATCATCGAAGACACAGGTGGTGATCTTACTCCACCAACTATCCTTGTATCTCCAAAAAAAGGTAAAGCTAAAACCCTTACCGTTGATGACATAGTTGATGAGATATTGGATTTTGGAAAAGTTAGCAATGTTGCTAAGTGGTTCAGTGCTTTAGGCACTAATGATAAAGATAAAATTGAAATTGCTCTGTTAGAGAGTTTTTTTGATTTCAACCGGGGACCTAAGAACTATAGGCTCCTCTTCCCAGCTGAACTAAACAAAAGGCTAATGACAAAATGGAGAGCTAGTTTAGCAAAGAACAATAAAATCTTAAGGGAAGTTCTGGAAAAGGTTGAACCAGGTCTTGATGAAGATGCAATCAAGAATCTGTTAGAAGCAGAAGCACTGAATATGGATATAGCAGAGGAATGATATCACTTTCAACTTCCATGGTGATTTCCTTGATGTAGATGTCTTTTGGTATCAATCAATTGATACATATGCTGTCATCTCCATTTGTAAAATTAATACAGACTCACTGTCTTATAACTTCCTATTCTATGATACTTGCTAAGTCCAATTACTGCTACTAACTAAATTGTGGGTGCCCTAGGCCTGCCACACTAGGACCATATGATGTTGTTTGATAAATCAGAAGTTGGGCAGGGATATTAGTGGTTTTCATCCACTTATTAGGAGATGGAAATCAAGGGATTTCCCTCTCCCAATGTCCAACAATAGATGAATAGGATGTCCAAACTATTTGAGGGAATCAAAAAGTAAACAAGCATACATCTTTTGGCCAAAAATCTTGCATATATAGCCCCTTGAGTGCCCAATGTTTCCCTCTAGAAAGAAGTCTTTTCAAATTCTCAAAATGCCTCTTCCAACACCACTTAGGAGGATTAAATAAATAAACAAATAATTGATTATTAAAGACCCCAATTTCATTTAAATTATAAAAGACCTAAAAGACCTCCACTCTAGGTGCCTGCTTTACAGAAATACTTTATTACGTAAACCCCACTTTATAAAAACATTTTAAGTGGTCATTTTATGAAGAAAGAAAAAGCATAACTCAAAAATTATAAAATCATTTCCCTAGTACTATTTCCCTAAGCCCATGGGAAATTGGAAATGAGCTTACAGAACCTCATAGGAACTTATCAAAAAATGGAAGATGACATTGTATTATTGATTTTTATTAAACCCAAGTTCATAAATGTCAACTTATCCTTTCAACTTCATTTAAGCAAAAAAATAAAATATTATTATAACTGGGATCATACGCCCTTTCTTAATACCTCATTAGTGTCCACCACAAATTTTAATGGGATCTTTTCTCTACTATTTACTTCTGTGTACATGGAAAATATTGCCTCTTGGTTATATACTTGTTCTTAGCACTCAATGAGCAGTCATTGACCTATCAATAGCATTTATCATGAAAACACTCAACCAAAGTCTTTTGTTTTTGAAGGTTTATATAGTATGAGCTTGTTTTGTCTATGATTTATCCATAAACATCTTTTGAATTTACTTTACATAAGGGTGTCTGATGCACAGGAAAATTTAAATGCAATGATTTTTCTAATTCTATGAACTTACTGTATGAAAGAATTCAGATAAAAAGACCACAAACTATAGAAAAACGAATCATAACATTTTACCTCAGGAACTTCAATTGAACCATTATATTTTGCCACAAGCTGAGATGCAAGACCTGAAACATCTTCGTTCATTAAATCCCATGCAGGTTTAAATCGCTTGTCCACTTTTACATTGGCTTCAGAAATGTTTCTCTGGTACCTCACAAGAAGCAATTTAGGCACATCTTCTTCCTCTTCATAGTTTCTTGGTCCGCATGTTTCGGTCACATTCTCTGAACTCAAGTAGAATAAACAGTATTTCTGACTCAAATAAAAGAAAAAATGGTATGAGAAACAATACACAGAAATATTTTTCCTGATAGAATAACAATAACCTAGTAAGCTTAACTTCAGGTAAATTTTAAATGATCAATCACAAAAAGCAAAAAGTCATTTCTGTGACATGGCAAAATATTCTTGATTTATTGTCACTTTGATGTCAACTTTCAAGAGCAAATCAATTTATTAGATCCATGTTAAGTGATGTAATATGTTGTTGAATCTGCTACAAGAACTCACATAGAAAATGCACTAACCCACAGAATACAAAAACAAAGAAACGCTGTCAAATTAAAATGACAAAAAATGATCTGCAAACCATGTTGAGTTATATATCAATAAACAGGGTAAAGAGATTCTCATTCTGAACCTATTCCGAAAGTGCAGGAATAAGATACAAGATTCTACTTAGAAAAGAGCCATTTTGACTACCAAGAAAAAATGCAGCTCTTTGTAAATTGCAAGCAAGATCAAAGATTAAGCAACAGAATAGAAAAGGGTAGAGGCAATAAGTACGAGATCAAATATAAGATATGTCTTATGCAAAATATAAGTGTTGATATTTCTTTCAATATTTAGTACAGCAATCTTTCATTCACACATATTATGCATACTCCATAAACTATCATTCAATTCTAATGGACCAATACACATAATTGCACCATTCTAAGACTGTGTTTGTGCGTGTGCTAAAACATGCATGCATACAAATGCTGATTCCATTTGGTTTGTGTATTTATGTAAGTTAAAAGTTGTTTCATGTGTGCATGTCAGTCTACGGCTATGTTTGTGTGTTGAAATATGCATGCATTTAAATGCTTAATTCCATTTGTTTTGTGTGTATGTGTAAGCTAAATGTTGTTTTGATTGTGTACTTCATTTATGGTTTTGGTGTGTGTTGAAACATATATTAGACTCTTTTTAGTAGCCTAGATTCTTGCTAATTTTAGCTCGGTAATTTCGAATCTTAGTTAATGGTCATTTAGGTTCTATTTTTGAGTTGTCTTAGTTAGTTTACTTTTAGTCATTTGTAATGTCCCCGTTTTTAGACTTAAGGGATTAGCTTGGTTTGGCGACCCTCACAGGCTAATCAGGCGATTAGAGGGGGTCAGGTGGTGGAGCCAACGTTGGGATTCCATTTTGGAGGTTTAGATTATCGAGTCTGCTCTTCGTTCGGATCATTTTGGTCAACTTACTATTTTTAGTAAGTGGTATTTTGGGTATGGCCAGGATTAGCAGGGTGTCTGCATGGAGTGTCAAATGTCTTAGGATCGAGTTTCAAAGAATCTCCAGTTTGAGAGACTTACTATTTTTAGCAGTGGCTATTTCTGGCAGGGTAGTGCCTATTCCTGGTTAGGCAGTTGGATCTGGGCTTTGTCAGAAGTTTGTTGATCTCAGTTAGATTTTCCTATGGCTTATATTTTAAATGTTGTTATTAAATTAAATTATTTTGATTTAATTTAATAACTTACGACTTTATAACTTTATGTTATAAAGTGGAGTTATATTAAAAGCCAATTAAGTGAAAAATAATGTAAAGTGTTTTTTCCAAAAAGCCTATATATTCTACTCGAAAAAGCACTTTACTTATCCATTATTGAAATCATTTCTTTTATTGAAGTTCGTGAAGAAGACAAACCTAGCTAGGGTTTCGAGGACTGATTCCTCATCTCGTGATTTGAGCCATTGTCTGATAATGGTGAATTTCACAGCTGATTGTTTCTGAGATCACAATTCGATGCTGTTGTATATCGGAATTGTGAAAGTCTAAAATCTGGAAGTTGAAGTTTGTTGTTGGAAGTGTGCTTGAGTATTCAACAAATTGTAATTCTGGAATAATTATTGAGAGGCTAGTTATCTTTTACTGATTATCAAAAGGGTGGTGAAAGGAGATGATTATTGAATTCATTGGAGATTGTGTTCTCTTTGCTGCATCTGCATATATAATGGAAGGCGTTAATTGTTGACAGCGGAATACCTTAATAATTGTCAACGGTCATACAAGGAATTGGCACGTGGGAGATACAGGTTTGCTGCAGCAGTTTTGAGGGCTTGTGTTCACCCAGCAGCTGCCATGAGACCCTTTCCTGGGGTCTGCATTAATTGTTGAGCAGTTCGCACTGCTAAAGTGCAGTCGTGTGAGACAAAGGAGGGACCATGACTTAGTTCTGGTCACGGAATTACTACCACAGGACCGTTAGGCCATTGTTTCCTAAATGCCTGGCTACAGCAGGGCCATAGGCAATCTTTCCTGAGACGACACTCTTTCTGGGCCAGTCACATGCCATTGGGAGTAGTTCGTGGTAAATTTATTCAAGGGTGGTGGCCATAATTGGATATCGTGACAACATAAGGAAGAATTTCGGTCATACAGGTGCCACAGATTTTAATAAATGTTATACAAATTGTTTGAAATAAGTATTCAAGTAGAGAATGTTCATTCAAAATGTTAATTGTCTGATTTAGATGATTGATTTTGGTATAAGTGCCAATAGTATTTTGCCTTGCATATATTTTAAAAATAGTTGCAGTGTTTATTTTCACAAATATTAATAAACATCCAGGAAGAACCAAACCTGGTTCTTCACAGTGGTATCAGAGCTTTCTTCTTGCCATCCTGTGGGGTCTGGATACATTAATTTTATGAAGTTATTTTAAAAGTGACCAGCACTTCCATTTTCCCTAGCTATGGATAAATACAGGAGATCCAGTTCCGGGAGTCGTCATAGCAGTAAGGGAAATAGAGCGGAATAAAATGCTTTAGTAGAAAGCATGGAGAGACTTAGACGACATCAGCAGAGATTGACAGAGAGTTTGTCGGATCCAGTTACAGTAGATAGGGCAGCGAGATATATGGTCTTTGCCTTTAGAAGGCCGACATCTAGTTTGTAGGGGAGAAGATTGGAGTTTTCTCTGACAGTAGTCCATGATGCTAATGTTCCTACATCTAGTTCAGCACCTACTATTCCCATTCGCAGTGCTGATGATGAATTTTTTGCACCGGAGCCAGTGGATGTTTTAGTGCCATTGGTTGACAGCAGCGCTGAGGATCATCAGGTTGAGGCTCCCAGAGCAGTCACTATGGATTGTATAGGGGCAGCTGATGTTGCAGATATCATTGAGTGTTCAGACTCTTTCATGGAAGGAGTTATTATTGGAGATGTTTATGTCAGCTATAGTAGTGTTGCTCTAGTTCAGGAGGCAGTTGCTTCCTCAGATAGGACCGAGGCATGTACGGAGTCTCCCAGTGGTGAGGTTGGTGATATGGGCATTACAGCGAGGTCAGTTGATGATAGTTCGTGTTCCAGCATTATTGGTGCACAGCCTGACGTAGAGTCATGTGTGTAGAGTCACGTGTCAGCAGTTGAGATTTCAGCAGGAGATGTGGAAGCTGATAGTTTAGACACCTCTGATGAAACTTTTGAGGATGCTGAGTTGTATGGGAGATGACACCCCCTGTGAGATGTTGGGTGATGACTGCGAGGAGCATATGAGCTTTGACAACTCAGAGGTTTATGATAGCAGTCGTAGCATGGGATCAGTACAGGAGATAGTGGTTTTTTCCTGTATTGAGGATGTGAGCATGGAGCCTTCTAGTGATGACACTCGGGATGGGAGTGTTGCAGTTGACTTGGGCGACGTAGTTTCATGCCACTATATAGTTGATTCACATGATGACATTGAGTCATGTTTGCAGCCGGAGTTAGTGGAGGAGATGCAGATAGATGATGTGGACACTAGCATTGCAGATATCGCCGATGCTAAGAGCGAGGATGATGAGTGCTGTAGTGTTTCTGGTTTTCTATATCTAACTTTGGGTGTAGATTTAGTGTTGTCAAATGGTGATGGTGAGTTCCAGGATTCTATGTTACAGGGACTCACAGATGAGGACAGGGAAGCTTGCGAGTGGCAGGAGTTTGTTACAGCCAGGGCTTCCACTTCTAGAGAGGGGGTTACTTCGTCAGTGACTCATGGATGTATCTCAGGATTTGGACTATCAGTTAGTTGCAGAGGACGAGGGAGTTGGAGATTGTTTTGAGTCAATTTCAGCAGTAGCTTCCTCGAATTTAGTTGAGGACGTGTCCGATGCCTGTACTTAGAGTGTAGAGGTGTACTCAAATGAAAGTACACAGAGAAATGGTGATCTTGAGGGAAGTTTGTTGGATATAGCTTCCTCTCATAGTAAAGACAGTGCGTCTGAGGTTGTTTATAGGAGGCCTGTTGTGCAGAGTCATCATGTGACTAGCCAGTTGCAAGTTAATGAGAGAGATATTACTTCTACTCTCGAGCATTTTGATGTCGCTCGTCAGTTGTTGGCTGTTTATGGTTGGGGTGCTCCTATGACAGATGAGTCCAACGGTGGTTACATCTCATTGACAAAGATTCATTCGTTGCGTGAGGCTATCAAAATTTTGAGACAAAATTACTTACAGATGGTAGCTGATCGAGATCACCTAGTGGAGTGGGGGAGTACAGCTTATGAGGCACTGATGGATAGAGAGGAGGTGAGTGAGCTTACTCGGGAGCTCATAGCGACTACTGAGGTGTTAGAAGGCACTCAGCGGGCTCTTCAAGAGTTGCAGATCTAGTTAGAGGAGGTGACCATGGAGTTGGAGCATTTACGGTCCACACCAGCCCCAGACCTAGTTCGATTGCACATTGAGGTGGTTGGTGGTGAGTTTGCTCCTACAGTTGGTGTTGAGGAACATGATGTTGCGGTTGACGCATTTGTTCAGGATATGGGAGCACTTGGTACGGTTGAGGTAGGAGTACCAGTGGAGTTGAGCTCTTAGGTGGATTTGCTTCCCTTAGCTAGGAGTGAATCCATTTCATCATCTCACATAGCTGATAGCATGGGACGGTTGGCTGTGCCACATTTTCAGAGGGATTAGCTGTGGATCGCGGGGGAGCATGTTGACGCTTCCACGTATAATTTCTACAGCACCGAGTCTTTTATGGAGTATTTGTTAATATGATTTAGAACAACAGAGAGGGGGGTGAATCAGTTGTTCTCAGGTCCTAATGTATAAAATAACTTCAAAAACTTTTCTTTAAATCAGATCAAGCAACCAAAACAAACTCGGTCATCACTGATACAATAATAGAAACATATAACTCAGCAGTCCACTACCCAGTTGTATCTAACTTGTAAAACACAGAAATGTTCAAACCCAAAAACATTCACACAAGTATTGACACCAGGATTTAAAGTGGAAACCCAATATGGGAAAAACCACTTTGTAACATGCTACTATTATTTTCACTCTTTTGAAGTGAGCTCGGTTAAAAGCCAACCCTGTCAAAGGTTACAATACACACTATCAAGTGTGACCCGGTTAAAGGATTTCAATCACCCTGTTAAAAGTGAGCCTGGTCAAAGGACTTACATACACTCCATTAGAATGCAACCTTGTTCAAAGGATTTAACATATGACTGTTAGGTCAACCTCTGTTAAAAGGATTTTGATTGTTACAATGGTTAGAAAGTAGCAGTAGTATTGATTTGAAAAACATACAACTCACTTTGCAAATATCAAATCCAATTTCGTACACAAATGCTGGTTTACTGACTTTGAAACTTTGCCATCTCCACTTTTGATCTACTTGGAACTTTCCTTCAAGCAATCACCACACTTTTCCTTCAGCCTTTTCCCTTATACAGTCAATAAAACTTACTGTTCTTCCAGCATCTACTTCACCCATGCATTCACATACCTAATGCTTCGGTTCCCTTAATACTTTCCTCTGTTAGGTTAACTTATCTTTTGCCGCTTAATCTCCTTCGTAAATCTTAGGGTTAGGTCAAATACATTGAATCTACCCGCTTCATGTTCTTCATCTCCTCTTCTAGAATCATCTCAAATCTCATAAAGATTTACAATAAAACATTTTACAAAGCATTAAATGCTTCCATACAATCAATAAATAAAGTCAACACGTTTTACATAATCCAAGAATTCAACAATGTCGGCTCCAAATCTGAATTCTCTTCAAATATAAATTGTTGATGCTCGGTCAATACTGTGATCATCCACTCGGTCTCCATGTAAAACGCTCGGTCACTACTAAAACTGTTTCCTCGGCAAATACTGTCTTCCTCGGCAATTTACTGATATTCGGTCGACACTAGATTTTTGCTCGGCATCCACTAACTCAGTCGACTCTGTCATAACTCGGCTTAAACATGATTTCTTCATTTTTCCTCGGTTAAGCCTACCAATTTAGTCTTCAATCTTACTAAGATAAACAATACACTGTCTCATCATTGTACAACATAGTCAAATACACTTAGTAGTATCAAGATAACTCAACCTTTCCTTAGGTGCTATGGTTACCAACCTTTCTTTCTCTTCTCACCATAGATATAGTACTTTCCTAAGTAGCAACAGTCTTACCAGTTAAGGTTTGACATCAATGACATTACAACAATTGTTTCAATTGCAATTTCCAACAATCTCCCTCTTTGGCATTGATGGCAACACCATATGATATCACCTAAATAACACATGGATTACCAACCAATCCTAAAAAACTTATCTGTCCATCATAGAAAATTTATAATATCCTTAGCTTCATTCTGATTCAGAATCAGTAAATCTCACTTTTGTGACCGTCAAAAGTATTTGGATCTCCCTCTAATCCTGATCTTTCATTCCAGTTCAATCTTCCTTACTTTCAGTGTCATGTGTTATAGTATCATTTCAGTTCAATCTCCCTCTTTGACAAAAAATGCCAAAGCAGCAACTCAAACATATATCCAACAGATGTAGATATATCTGTTCAGCACAGTGTTTCTCCCTCTGTCATCTTGCTTATGACTGATTTGTTGTCTTTACTTCTTCTTCACAGCTCTAGGACAGTCCTAAAGTGTGACAATCTTCTGCATCAATGTGTCAAATGTTCTGTTGTAGCATATTTGATGCAGTGCTCCTAGCTTGGCTAGGCAGCCTTAGTTAGGCGAAGGACCCCTAATTGACTTCTCAGGTAATCATGAGCTTCTTTAGGTAAAGCTTTAGTGAATATGTCTGCCAATTGTTCTTTTGTATTTACATATTCCATTCGGACTTCCTTGTCTTGTACCAATTCCCTCAAATAGTGATACTTGATTGCTATGTGCTTGGTCTTAGTGTGCATTACTGGATTCTTAGAAATATTGATAGCACTTGTGTTGTCACAGAAAATAACAACAGGTTCAGTGATTTCTTCTTTCATGCATATCAACAATTGTTTTATCCATATCAAATTTGAACAGTTTACTGCAGCAGCAACATACTCGTCTTCAGCAGTAGATTGGGAAATACAATTTTGTTTCTTGCTTGTCCAGGAGACTAATCTCTGTCCAAGAAAGAAAGCTCCACCACTAGTGCTCTTTCTGTCATCTACATTTCTTGCCCAATCAGCATCAGTATATACTCTAAGTTCAAATTTGTCATTCTTCTTGTAGTATAACCCATAGTTAGCAATTCCTTTCAAGTATCTCATGATTCTTTTCACCGCCATCATGTGTGTTTCCTTAGGATTGGCAGAGAATCTTGCCACAATCTCAACAGCTAATGCAATATCAGGTCTACTATGTACAACATACTGCAATTTCCCAATCATGGATCTGTACAAAGTTTGGTTAACTTCTGCAGCATCATCATTCTTAGATAACTTTTGTCCAGTAACCATAGGAGTTCCCACTGGTCTAGCATCTTCCATTCCAAAAGTTTTCAGTATTTCATTAACATACTTAGACTGTGTAATGAAAATACCTTTCTTCATCTGATATATTTGTAAACCAACAAAGAATTTCATCTCACCAAACATACTCATCTTAAATTCAGTTTGCATTTCATGTGAAAAACTTTTACACAATGCATCTTGTCCACCAAAAATAATGTCATCAACAAAAATTTTGGCCAATAGAATACCTCTACCTTCTTCATCTTTCATATATAGATTGCTTGTGTCATTTGTCCTGGAAAATCCAATCTGTATCAGATAATTATGCAACCGCTCATACCATGCTTTGGGAGCTTGTTTCAATCCATATAAAGCTTTGTTCAGTTTGCATACCATGTGTCTTCTAATTGGATCAATAAAACCTTTTGGCTGTTCTAAGTAAACTTCTTCTTCCAGTATACCATTTAAAAATGCAGACTTGACATCCATTTGATATACCTTGAAATCTTTATAAGCAGCATATGCAAGCAGAGTTCTTACTCCTTCCAATCTAGCTTTGTTCCTAGTGATTTCACCTTTTTCATTCAACTTGTTTCGAAATACCCACTTTGTTCCTATAACATTCTTATCTGCAGGTCTCGGCACTTGAGTCCAGGTTTCATTTTTCTCAATCTGGTCAATCTCTTCATTCATTGCTTGTATCCAGTCTTCATTTTCTAATGCCTCTTTAGTTGTCTTAGGTTCAAATTCACATAGTAAGCATGTTGGATCTTTTGTCTTGCTTCTAGTCTGAATTCCAATGTCTCTATCTCCAATTATTTGTTTAGGCTTGTGACGTCTTCTTACATATTTTGCCAAAACAGGTTCAGCATTTTTCTCTTCTATTTCATCAGGTTCCCCAACAAGATTGTCAAATTCAGCTTCTGAATGCTCGGCAACCTCTTCCTGATCCTCGGCAGCATTATCTTGTAGCTCGACATGTTCTTGTTCTCTCTCGGCACTATTTTCCTGACGCTCGGCAATGCTTGCCTAAGACTCGGCATCAGGTGCAGGTCTGTTACCTGCCTCTTCTATTTCCTCAATGTACACAAGATCTGTAATCTTCTGGTTCTCTTTTGTTGTCGACTTCATTTCTTTCTGCATACTCATCAATTTTTACATTCACACTTTCCACAATTTTGTTAGTGTTAGAGTTCAAACACTTATAAGCTTTACTTTTTGTGGAGTAGCCTAGGAATATGCCTTCATCACTTTTAGCATCAAACTTTCCATTCCTATTGTCTTTCAATATGTAACACTTGCTTTCAAAGATTCTAAAGTATTTAACACTCGGTGCATGCCCATACCATAATTCATAGGGTGTCAGATTTGTACCTTTTCTTAATCTGTACCCGGTTAAGAGTGTAAACAGCTGTACTTATAGCTTCTTTTCAGTATTTCTGTGCCACATTCTTTTCAATCAATAATGTCCTTGCACAGTCCAAAATAGATATGTTCCTTCTTTCTGCTATACCATTCTGTGGAGGTGTCCTAGGTGTAGACATCTGTCTTTTGATTCCTCTATCATTGCAAAACAAATTAAATTCATTTGCTGTAAATTCTCCACCATGGTCAGATCTAAGACATTTCAGGTTCCTACCTGTCTCCTTCTCAACCTTAGCCAAATACCACTTAAAAAATTGAAAAGCATCAGATTTTTCTTTTAGAAACATTACATGCATCATCCTGGTATGATCATCAACAAACAAGATAAAATATCTAGCACCACAGTAACTTTGTATACCCATAGGTCCACAAAGGTCAGTATGAACCAAATTTAAAATGTGTTCAGAAGTAAAAGATTTGCTCTTGAAACTTGACTTAGTCATTTTTCCTAACTGACATTCTTTGCATATCACATTCTCAGGTTTCTTCAATCTAGGTAGGCCTCTTACTTTCTTCTTCTTACTTATCTCTACCAGATTGTCAAAGTTAACATGACATAGCCTCTTATGCCATAACCAAATGTCATCAAGTTGTGCAAACATACATATTTCTTCAAATAGGTCAAGATAGAACAAATTACCTCTAATCTGCTCACCACTTCCAATTAGTTCACCAGTAGCATCAAATATCTTAGCTTTCTTGTGATGAAATTCCACTCGCTAACTAGTTCTGATGAGCTGAGCAACACTTAACAAATTATAATTCAATCCTTCAACCCAATAAGCATTTTCACAAGAGATCTTATCAGTCAGTTTAATCAATCATTTTCCTCTAACAGGACATGGTGCATCATTACCAAATGTTACACTTTTACCTTTATAATGTACGGTCTCAAACTTACTCTTGTCACCAGTCATGTGATGTGAACAACCACTGTCAATAATCCATTTATCATTCTTGTTCACATAGGAAATCAATGCAGTTTTCTCATCCTCATCAGATTCATCTTTCATTGCAACATAGACTACCTCAGTTTCAAAATCATCACTATCAGTGTCAGTCTCTTCTTCAGCAATGTAACAGAATTTCTTACCCTTTTCTTTGTAGTCTTTGTAGCTTCGGTAGTCTTTGTCATCTCTTCTGTCTTTGTGTCTGCTGTTTCTTTCCTCATCTTTATCCTTCCTGTCAGGACATCTAGCAGCTATATGACTGACCTTGTTACATGCAAAACATATCATAGGGAGTTTACCTTTATATTTTCCTTTTCCTCTTTTCGGTCTTCTAGCCATAAGAGCTTCTAGATCTTCAAGATCTTCATCAGAAGTGTCACTGTCATCTTCACTTTCACTTTCGCTTTCGTTGATGCATCTTTCTTTTTCCTTCTTAGGCTTGTTCAGGACTAACTGTGACTTAAAAGCAGATTCAACATTTCCAATACTATCAATAGTGAAATTATCATAATTAGACAGTTCAAAAGCAGTCAACTTGCCAATCAAACCTTCCAAAGTAAGCACATTTGTAGAGTTACATCTAGATTCCTGAATAGCTGAAATCTTAATAGCATATATAGGAGGCAGAGTTCTTACAACTTTTCCAATTATGGTCTCATCATCAATAGTTCCATTTGATCCTCTAATAGCATTCACAACTTTTATTCTACCACAATATTGTTCAATGTTTTCATCTTCATTCATTCTCATTTCATCAAACTTGCCTCTAAGACTCTCGGCTTTGGCTTTCAGTACATATAGATCACCACCATAGATCTTTGCAAGAGTGTTCCACATATCTTTAGCAGTTGTGAAGTCCTTAATGTCCTCAAATTCCGGATAGCTTAGGGCAGATGCAATTTCCAGCATTGCTTGATTGTGTTCTTGCTTAGCTCTCATTTCCTCGTGTCATGTCCCCTCTTTAGTGACATGTCATTTTTCAGTGGATTTGCCTATCATGGACTCTCGTAGGCAGATGGTTTTGGTGAGAGAGTCATTCTAATGATTATTTGGGGATTGGATGGTCTTATTTGCTCTTGGAGAGATGGTGTTTATCATATTTTTATTATAATGTGTTATGTGGGGCCAAAATGTTATAATTTTGAGTTGAGTTGCACTTTTTATTTTATAAAGTTACTTTTTATATAAAAGTGCATTATAAAAGGATTTTATAAGAATATTTTATGGATACTTCTAGAAGTTCTAGTGGCTTTTTAAAAAAGTAAATAAATAGAGTGCTTGGCCTCTCATTTGAACATCCCATGACTTGAGTTTACACTACTTTTCTCTTTGAGCATTTGTGGCGCCATCTTGGTCTGCAAATTGTCATTTGATCTTTAGGAACGGAGTTTCTTAAGGTTTTGCATAACTGAGGAGGTGAAATATCCTTTGAAGGGTTGCACTTTGGAAGTGGTATTTAGCCATTTCAAGTTGAGCTTATTTGGAGTCCTCAAATTTACCTGAGGGTTTGAGTTTTTGATTGCAAGAGGAAAAAAAAGCAGATTCGAAAAAAGCAGTCCGAAAAAGCAAAGTGAAAAAACAGTTCGAAAAAGCAGATCCAAAAAAGCAAAGTGAAAAAGCAGATCTGAAAAAGCAGTCCGAAAAAGCAGATCATAAAAAAAGCAAAGCGAAAAAGCAAATCTGAAAAAGCAAAGCGAAAAAGCAGATCCGAAAAAAGCAGAGTGAAAAAGCAATCCGAAAAAGTTTTTGCTACAAGTCTAACTCAGTTTTCAGAATTTCAAGATAGGGTTTTGGAACCACATTTTTGCTCATATCTTCCTCATTACTCAGCATATCATTCTGGGTATTTTTGCATCGGATTTCTATCATCGAGGAGATAAAGATAGGTGCATTTTGAAGTCCCAAAATGTCATGATTTATTTTTAAGGAATTTTCAAAATTCCTAGACATTTTAAAAAATCTGCAAGAAAGTACATTTTCAAATTTGGGGTGACTTTGGCTTGGGTGTTGGCATCTTCAGCACTGGCAAAAACTATTGCAGTCATCTACAATCAGGTTCCTCACTTTTCATTTGGCTATTTGGCATATTTTATGAGAAATGTATGTTTTCAGCTGAGTACAAAATATAGCTTCAGCACTTTACTATTTTACATTGTACTTGTCTTTGTTTGCCATTTGGCATTATTGGTATCAAAGGAAGGCTAGGATTTTGCAAGTGAAAGGGCATTGTAATTTTCAGTCTATCTATATTGCAAACCTAGGGTTTGATGATCATATTATTGGCTGAAATATGTATGGCATTGTTGCAAATTGTTGATATATGAATGGCATATGGTTTTGAGCAATTTCCTACATCATTTATAGTGTTTTAGATGGTATTTGGTTGCTATCTATTATTCTGAAATTTTGGGACAGCGAACTCATATACTCAAAAATAATTTTCTATCTACATCTTGAGTTGCATTTTTGAGGGTTTATTTAGTGGCCTATTGGTAGGGGTCATTACAGTGGTATCAGAGCGGTTTTCTTGCCATCCTGTTGGGTAAGAGCCATCTTGTATGAGTGATCAACACTCTACTTTATCCAGAATGGACAGGTATAGTACAGAGTCTCAGAGGACACGATCTTGGATAGCTGATAGACAAAGTAGGAAGATCTAGAGTCAGAACAGTAGAAAGGATGGTTATTTAGACATTCGAGATGAACTTAAGAAAATAAGCCATGACATGTTTGATCAGTTGGTTAAGCGCCACCGTATGATGAATGACATGCTGTCCGACCCAGCTAAGGTGGATAAGTTGACTAAATTTCTATTTGGCAGATCTTCTCACAGGGTAGATGACACAATTACTAGGAACTTGCATGAGGAGTTCGAGAAACTAGCTTACAGCCAGGCAGAGGTCTCAGATTCTACTCTGCCACAAGAGGAAGTGGTGAAGGATATTAAGCAGATTGATAGTAACTGTCAACTTGATACTCAAGTTGAGACAGTTGTATACAGGTCGCCAGAGGGTGATGTCACAGGTACTCAGGATGGTTTGGTTACGATAGGCAGTGACTACAGCGTAGAGGGTTCAGATGATGATTTTGAGGATGTTGTTGCGCACGATGGTGAGATACCTGGTAGAGATGAGCAGACATTGAGTATTCATGACTTTGCTGAGAGGGAGTATCAGGCACATTTGGATGCTTCATCACATGAGGTTGAGGCTGGTAGTACTTCGCATGATTTGTCCAGCCAGCTGAAGGTGAGCAAAGACAATATTGTGACTTCATTATCTCATTATGACAGGATGCGGGATATGATAGAGGATCACATCCAGATGATTCAGTTACAGGGCAGACATAAGGGAGTTCAGGCAGAGTCTTCTTGTGTTGACTTACAGGCGATTAGGGAAGGAATGGGAACGATGAAGTTGAGTTATTTACATCTTCTATCAAGTCGTGACCATCTTCTTAGCCTTGTTGGAGACTATTCAGATGCCTTGAGGAGGAAGGAGGAGGAAGTTGACAGGCTTTCTCGCGAGCTTGAGGACACTCGAACTTTTTTGGTGAATATTCCATTGGCATTACAGAACTTGGAGAGACATGGGGATGAGCATGGTGTGGAGTTGAGTTTAGTTTCATCTTGCACACCTGATACTCAGCTTTCTACGGCAGGTGGATCACATGTGGTCATTGATAATGTTGTGAGTTCATTTGGCATTCACATCCAAGATACAGGGACAGTGTCAGACAGGTATGTGGAGTTGGTATTAGTCATATTACTCAGGTGAGGAGTTTGCTTGAGTTACCAGCTGATTCTAGTTTACGGATATGGACTCGAGATTGTTATATTGGCGTTTGGGATTCAGTTGACTGGAGATCTTTATCACTTTTTGGTAGCAGTGATTGTTTGGGTGCTATCATGGATTTGATTAGCAGATTGCACGGTGTTGTCGTTTCTTGTGCCAGCAGTTTGTCCGATATTAGTATTAGTTTTTATACACCGGTGTTGGGCCTTGTTCATATATCCAATCGACCATTCTTGCTGGAATGTGTTGATGATCTTTCATATTTGGCAGTGTTTACAGATGAGTCCCAGGATCATATTGGCATTGATGACATCCAGGAGGATGCAATGGGCAGTTGTGAGGACTTAGTTTCCTCGGCAGTTTCTTTTGGTATAGAAGAGTTGGACAATGGTGCTACAGCTTTTGATACTCTGTATGTTGATATGAGCTTTGGAGTTGATTCACAGGATATGGATGGTAATACTCTAGAGACCAGTAACCTTGAGGATACTCCTTTGGACAGTGCGTCAGAGGAGGATTATAGGAGACAGTCTAGCCAACGTCATCATGTGTCTAGTCAGCTGAGAGTTAGTGAGCGAGACATTGTTATCGCTTGCCAGCATTTCGATGCTGCTCGTCAGTTGTTAGCAGTTTATGGATGGGGTTCTCCTACTAGTGATGAGCAGGGAGGCAGTTATCTTTCCTTGACAGAGATCCACTCTTTATATGCAGTTGGTAGCCGATAGAGATTATCTTATGGAGTGGGACAGTACAGCGTACGATGCATTATTGACCAAGAAAGATGAGGTGAGTGAGCTTACTCAGTAGCTCGAGGTGACTTTTGAGATTCTTGAGAGTATACAATTGGCTTTCGAGGAGTCACAGTTTCATTTGGCTGAGGTGACCATGGAGTTAGAGCGACTGCTGTCTTTACCAGATTCTGTTTAGTCACAGGTTGTGGTGTCTAGTGATCCGAGGATGTCCATGGTCGAGATTGTCAAAGACAGTGGAGATGGGGATGCATCCATCCTCAATACTAGCATTGGCATATTGGGTTCGCTTCCACTAGAGTCAGGTTCAATTGAGTTGGGTGCTGTAGCAGATTGTTGTGGTATGCCTGACATGGTGGTGGTCGCTACTACTGATGGCATGGAGACTGGTGATGTTGTATCAGAGATCATGTGTGATGTTGGTGAGCCGGCAGTTGGCATGGTTCCTGCTATGATACTACTCCCTTAGCGGTGTCTTCGGAGGTAGTAGGCAGTTCCAGCTTGGTTAGTGATCGGTTGCAGTTAGTTTCATCTGGATTGCAGTCTGAGTCACTGACTGAGATTGGCGCATCTTTTCGGCATTACATTGTGAGATATGCTCACCAGTTTACCTTTGATGACCATGTTGATGAGATGATGATACATAGATGTACTTTGGTCCTTAGTGCTTGTCATCAGTTATGGGATGGTTTGACGCCACGGGATGAGAGTTGTGATGGGCATGACATGGTGATAGGTTCTGCGGTTGACAGCTTGATAATACATGACTTAGAATAGGAGTTTGGGAGTGATGCTTCAGCGGTTGTTGTTATTGATTCTACTCCTTTGGCTATGACATCTCCTAACTTAGCTGGTTCTTGTTTCCGAGTACATCATTGACAACAGAGAGAGGCAGCTCCACAAGAGGACCATCAGGGAGTATTTGGTGAAGTGGAGAAATTTGCCTGAGGAGGATGCCACATGGGAGGGAGAAGATATTTTGTCGCACCCAGCTTTGAGATTGCTTGAGGGCAAGCAATTTCAAGAGGGGCGGAGTGTCATGTCCCCTCTTTAGTGACATGTCATTTTTCAGTGGATTTGCCTATCATGGACTCTCGTAGGCAAATGGTTTTGGTGAGAGAGTCATTCTAATGATTATTTGGGGATTGGATGGTCTTATTTGCTCTTGGAGAGATGGTGTTTATCATATTTTTATTATAACGTGTTATGTGGGGCCAAAATGTTATAATTTTGAGTTGAGTTGCACTTTTTATATAAAAGTGCATTATAAAAAGATTTTATAAGAATATTTTGTGGATACTTCTAGAAGTTCTAGTGGCTTCTTAGAAAAGTAAATAAATAGAGTGCTTGGCCTCTCATTTGGACATCCCATGGCTTGAGTTTACACTACTTTTCTCTTTGAGCATTTGTACCACCATCTTGGTCTGCAGATTGTCATTTGATCTTTAAGAACGAAGTTTCTTAAAGATTTGCATAACTGAGGAGGTGAAATATCCTTTGAAGGGTTGCACTTTGGAAGTGGTATTCAGCCATTTCAAGTTGAGCTTATTTGGAGTCTTCAGACTTACCTGAGGGTTTGAGTTTTTGATTGCAAGAGAAAAAAAAAGTAGTCCGAAAAAGCAAAGCGAAAAAGCAGTCCAAAAAAGCAAATCCGAAAAAGCAAAGCGAAAAAGCAAATCCGAAAAAAGCAGAGTGAAAAAGCAATCCGAAAAAGTTTTTGCTACAAGTCTAATTCAGTTTTCAGAATTTCAGGATAGGGTTTTGGAACCACATTTTTGCTCATATCTTCCTCATTACTCAGCATATCATTCTGGGTATTTTTGCATCGGATTTCTATCGTCGAGGAGATAAAGATAGGTGCATTTTGGAGTCCCAAAATGCCATGATTTATTTTTAAGGAATTTTCAAAATTCCTAGACATTTTCGAAAATCTGCAAGAAAGTACATTTTCAGATTTGGGGTGACTTTGGCTTGGGTGTTGGCATCTTCAGCACTGGTAAAAATTATCGCAGCCATCTACAATCAGGTTCCTCACTTCTCATTTGGCTATTTGGCATATTTTATGAGAAATGTATGTTTTCAGCTGAGTACAAAATATAGCTTCAGCACTTTACTATTTTACATTGTACTTGTCTTTGTTTGCCATTTGGCATTATTGGTATCAAAGGAAGGCTAGGATTTTGCAAGTGAAAGGGCATTGTAATTTTTAGTCTATCTATATTGCAAACCTAGGGTTTGATGATCATATTATTGGCTGAAATATGTATGGCATTGTTGCAAATTGTTGATATATGAATGGCATATGGTTTTGAGCAATTTCCTACATCATTGATAGTGTTTTAGATGGTATTTGGTTGCTATTTATTATTCTGAAATTTTGGGACAGCGAACTCATATACTCAAAAATAATTTTCTATCTACATCTTGAGTTGCATTTTTGAGGGTTTATTTAGTGGCCTATTGGTAGGGGTCATTACACCTCTGCAGTCAAAGGTGCAACAGATGTGACATAGTCATGCTCAATGTAGTACTTTGTAGAATCACCAGTACCGGCCAAATGCAGCTTCATCAAGCTTTGCCATGCAGGGAAGTTTTCCTTATTCAGCTTCGGTACCTCCTTATACATCTTGATCATTTGCTTCAAGTCCCTTTAAACTTGCTTTCTATAAACACCAATAAGCAACACAGCTTTGATACCAATTGTTAATATGATTTAGAACAACAAAGAGGGGGGGTGAATCAGTTGTTCTCAGGTTCTGATATATAAAATAACTTCAAAAACTTTTCTTTACATCAGATCAAGCAACCAAAACAAACTCGGTCATCACTAGTTCAATAATAGAAACATATAACTCAGCAGTCCACTACCCAGCTGTATCTAACTTGTAAAACATAGAAATGTTCAAACCCAAAAACATTCACACAAGTATTGACACCAGCATTTATAGTGGAAACCCAATATGGGAAAAACCACTTTGTAACATGCTACTATTATTTTCACTCTTATGAAGTGAGCTCGGTTAAAAGCCAACCCTGTCAAAGGTTACAATACACACTGTCAAGTGTGACCTGGTTAAAGGATTTCAATCACCTTGTTAAAAGTGAGCCTGGTCAAAGGACTTACATACACTCCATTAGAATGCAACCTTGTTCAAAGGATTTAACATATGACTATTAGGTCAACCTCTGTTAAAAGGATTTTGATTGTTACAATGGTTAGAAAGTAGTAGTAGTATTGATCTGAAAAACATACAACTCACTTTGCAAATATCAAATCCAATTTCGTACACAAATGCTGGTTTACTGACTTTGAAACTTTGCCATCTCCACTTCTGATCTGCTCGGAACTTTCCTTCAAGCAATCACCACACTTTTCCTTCAGCCTTTTCCCTTATATAGTCAATAAAACTTACTGTTCTTCCAGCATCTACTTCACCCATGCATTCACATACCTAATGCTTTGGTTCCCTTAATACTTTTCTCTGTTAGGTTAACTTATCTTTTGCCGCTTAATCTCCTTCGTAGATCTTAGGGTTAGGTCAAATACATTGAATCTACCCGCTTCATGTTCTTCGTCTCCTCTTCTAGAATCATCTCAAATCTCATAAAGATTTACAATAAAACGTTTTACAAAGCATTAAATGCTTCCATACAATCAATAAATAAAGTCAACACGTTTTACATAATCCAAGAATTCAACAGTGTCCGCTCCAAATCTGAATTCTCTTCAAATATAAATTGCCGATGCTCGGTCAATACTGTGATCATCCACTCGGTCTCCATGTAAAACGCTCGGTCACTACTAAAACTGTTTCCTCGGCAAATACTGTCTTCCTCGGCAATTTACTGATACTCGATCGACACTAGATTTTTGCTCGGCATCCACTTACTCGGTCAACTCTATCATAACTCGGCTTAAACATGATTTCTTCATTTTTGCTCGGTTAAGCCTACCAGTTTAGTCTTCAATCTTACTAAGATAAACAATACATTGTCTCATCATTGTACAACATAGTCAAGTACACTTTGTAGTATCAAGATAACTCAACCTTTCCTTAGGTGCTATTGTTACCAACCTTTCTTTCCCTTCTCACCATAGATATAGTACTTTCCTAAGTAGCAACAGTCTTACCAGTTAAGGTTTGACATCAATGACAATACAACAATTGTTTCAATTGCAGTTTCCAACAGTATTTACTTGAGAGTGCAAATGTTCGACATGATTCTTATAGAGTGTCTAAGGGTACTCTCATCCGAGGCTCTTGTGCTATTCGAAGGTTGGCTCGGAAGATTGTAGAGACTCTTTCTACTATGCTTCCCCATAGGGATTTCGAGGTTGGGTTTGTTGAGAGGATTGCTTAGGTACCTACCCAGCCTATAATTATGTAGAGTCAGAGATTGGAGCCATCTCTTGATTCCCAATTTGGGGATGATGAGCCATTGACAGAGATTGGGTCTTCTTACCGGCATTTCACGATGGGGTATGCTCATCATTTTTCTTTTGACCCTCAGGTGGAAGATTTGATCTCATGCAAGGGAACCGGCTCCAGTATCCTACCATCCATTATGGGATGGATTAGCACCATCGTTTGCAAATGGATTTGGCAGTTGCAAGTTAGATTACTTGCAGTATCCACACACTCAAGACTGTTTATCAGAGGGCAGAGTTGATAACAGTGATTCAGGCACATTTGGTCATTGTTCTTTTCCCAGTGTAGTTGGGTGTGAGTGCCGAATAGACAGGGACTCAGGTTTCGATAGAGTTGTTATTTCAGTTGGGTTGAGTTCCGTTGGCTTGTTTTCAGCATCAACATCTACAGTTGGTTTACAGTTTTTTTCAGTGGTGTCTGTTCTGTTGATGTTGGTTCTTTCTTCACAGGAGTTTGGTGAGGATCGGGACATGACTTGTGACCATCCTTGGGATCTGGGTGGTTTATGATGTTGCTTGTCTTTCTTGATTGCTTGAGGACAAGCAATCATGGGAAGGGAAGACTATAATGTCCCTGTTTTTAGACTTAAGGGATTACCTTGGTTTGGCGACCCTCACAGGCTAATCAGGCGATCAGAGGGGGTCAGATGGTGGAGCCAGCGTTGGGATTCCATTCTGGGGTTCAGATTATCGGGTCTGCTCTTCGTTCGGATCATTTTGTTCAACTTACTATTTTTAGTAAGTGGTATTTTGGGTATGGCCAGGATTAGTAGGGTGTCTGCACGGAGTGTCAGATGTCTCAAGATCGAGTTTCAAAGAATCTTCAGTTTGAGAGACTTACTATTTTTAGCAGTGCCTATTCTTGGTTGGGTAGTTGGATCTAGGCTTTGTCAGAAGTTTGTTGATCTCAGTTAGATTTTCCTGTGGCTTATATTTTAAATGTTGTTATTAAATTAAATTATTTTGATTTAATTTAATAACTTACGACTTTATAACTTTATGTTATAAAGTGGAGTTATATTAAAAGCCAATTAAGTGAAAAATAATGTAAAGTGCTTTTTCCAAAAAGCCTATATATTCTACTCGAAAAAGCACTTTACTTATCCATTATTGAAATCATTTCTTTTATTGAAGTTCGTGAAGAAGACAAACCTAGCTAGGGTTTCGAGGACTGATTCCTCATCTCGTGATTTGAGCCATTGTTTGATAATGGTGAATTTCACAGTTGATTGTTTCTGAGATCGCAATTCGATGCTGTTGTATATCGGAATTGTGAAAGTCTAAAATCTGGAGATTGAAGTTTGTTGTTGGAAGTGTGCCTGAGTATTCAACAAATCGTAATTCTGGAATATTTATTGAGAGGCTGGTTATCTTTTACTGATTATCAAAAGGGTGGTGAAAGGAGATGATTATTGAATTCATTGGAGATTGTGTTCTCTTTGCTGCGTCTGCATATATAATGGAAGGCGTTAATTGTTGACAGCGGAATACCTTAATAATTGTCAACGGTCATACAAGGAATTGGCACGTGGGAGATACAGGTTTGCTGCAGCAGTTTTGAGGGCTCGTGTTCACCCAGCAGTTGCCGTGAGACCCTTTCCTGGGGTTTGCATTAATTGTTGAGCAGTCCGCACTGCTAAAGTGCAGTCGTGTGAGACAAAGGAGGGGCCGTGACTTAGTTCTGGTCACAAAATTACTACCATAGGGCTGTTAGGCCATTGTTTCCTAAACTCCTGGTGTTGTCGGCATAATTGTTATGTATGGGTGTTGTTGATAAAGTCATGTTATGTTAATCTGGGCAGTTAGTACCGAAAGGGTAAACCGTTACGACACGACGGTTCGGTCATGTCCCTTCGGAAACTATATGTATACACTTGTTCTGTGTTGTAGACACGATGGAATGTACAAGCTCTTATGATTATGAATGGAATAGCTTATTGTCTTCTATGTTGCGTACTTGAATATCTGATTGTGTTTATGTATCTGTCTGTTACCCCACGAGGGTAAACATTTGGCGCCGCTGCCTAGACATACCCGGATGGCGAGTAGGCATAATGGGCTTACCCGTTGGTGAGATAAACCCAGAAGCAGATGATGCCCCGTACTGAGTTGTACGAAGGAGAGGATAATCAAGCACGGGAATTCCGAATTTTATTCCAAGTAGCTCTTGAAACTTACGTCCGAAGGGAGGCAACAAACCAAGATGTCCCTGCAGGCACAGTGTGGGACGCGATTGGGGCTAATCCGGCAGCCAATCGACTGTTTAACCAACTTCCACGGTTGCTGGTGCAAGCAGCACTAGCACGACGCGTTCGGTTGGAGGAAATTGATCAAGAGGAACGCCGCCAGGAGATCCTCCGTGCATTCCATGCCCGAGAGCATCTTCGTCGCCGTCGGGAGGAAGGAAATGACAAACAGTAAAGTTTTTGAAGTATGAAACGAAGGGGAAGGGAACACAAAAATTCAATTGTAGTACAATTGAGAATGTTGTAAAGCAACATGAATTAATAAAAATAAGTGTTCTTTTCGATTGAGCAATGTGTATAGTCTGTCTTGATGCCTAATAATTTAAATAAAGATCGGTATAAAAAAGTGGTAGATGATGAAGGGGAAGCCGCACAGAAGGCTTTGATCTCCGCACAGCAACGTGAACGTCGGTATAGGCTCAGTCAACTTGCTAAGGACCAGCTTGGCGGAGGGTTGCCCGAAGGGGACCTCGGAAGTGGCACGGAAGGTGTAGAAGCTGACTTAGAATAGTTCATTTCGCCGGAACATCGAAGAGTGCGGAGTAGAGAAGAATTAATTGAGGAAACACAAGCGAGTAAAACTTTACTCCAGGAAGAACGAAACCGGTTTGAAGACTTGGCCCGTACATCACGTGCGGAGGACTGAGATTACGAAGGGAACCATACGGACGAGGGTGACGATGACGGAATTGCCGAAGGTACCAGGGATAGTACGACCGAAGGCACTCGGGACGTGCAGGTAAACCCTCCGTTGGAGCCCACGACTCCACACAACACAGTTCCACCGGTTCCACAGGCACAAGCACAAGTGCCTTTAGTAAACACTACACCAAGCAACACAGCAGGGGTGGGTGTGGGTACCAGCACAGGCGGTGCCGGACAACCGAAAGCAGCCCAACCACCTATGGCGGCACACAAAGAAAAGTTGCCCAAATTCCATGATGATGGAAAGGACGACCCAGCACGGCATTGCCGTACATGCGAAACCATCTGGTCAGCCAACGGGGTCACTAACTAGGACGAATGGATGAAGCAATTCCCCGCTACACTCAGGGGAGTTGCCATTGACTGGTACTCAGACTTGGATAAATCCAAGATAGCCACATGGGACAAACTCAAGAAAGTATTCGAGAAGGAGTTTCGGCTTTTGAGAGACGACAATGAGATAGTCTCCGAAATCTACGGAATGAAACAAGGAAAAATGGAGACCGTATGAGCGTATGGCTGCCGGCTAAAGGAATTAGTCGGAAAGATGGAAAGCCAACCGGCAGACGGCCTAAAGAAGAGGTGGTTTGTCGAGGGCTTGAACTCTAAGTTACATCGGAAGATGAAAATCGTACCTCCGACATCCTACGATAATGCATAAAACCGGGCCATGGACCTGGAAAGCGAGAACAAGACATCCAAAAAGAAGAACAAATCCTCCTCATCCGATAACGACACTTCCGAAGAGGATAGTAGCAGTGACGACCAGCCAAAGAAGAAAGTTACGGCACTTCAGAAAGACATGGAAAGAATGTTAAAAGAATTCAAGTCAATGAAGGGGACAACAAGCAAGGATGATGAACTGTGGTGCACGGATTGTAACGAGAGCGGCCACACGAAGGGTGCCTGTCCCAAGAAGGCATTCTGTGACATCTACTAGATCATGGGACATTCTACGAAGGAATGCCCATACAATCTGAAGGCGCGTCACCAGCAAGTGCTCTATACACAAGAGCAGCCCTCCCCATCGGATTCAAACAATAATGCATCTTCCGGAGGCTATCGGGGAAACCGACGAGGCGGAAGAGGGAATAATAATAATTCCACCCGAAGCAGAGTCCAGTACGATGCGAAGGGACGCCCAATGATTCAATGTCGGGCATGCAATGAGTGGGGTCACTTCGCAAGGGAATGTGGTAATAATGATGCCCCTCAAAAGCTATGTCAGTGGTGTGGGCCCGGTGACCATGAAGATGCCAATTGTCCGAAGTCTGGTGTAGGGGCCAATCTGATTGATATCGAAAGCAACACATGGGTTAAAGAAGCTATACTTGCTCTTACCCAAGGGCAAGTGAAGGAAGCCCGATACCCCCATCCCCGTACGGAGAAGCAGAGAATGGCAGAAGCAAGGGAGGAAATAGAAAGGGCGATGAAAGCCCAACGGGGAAAGACGCATGAATCATCCGAACCCTATTGCACACACGCGGAGAGGAACATTGTACGGCAGATGCTCCAACTGGAGGTACCTGTCAAGCTGGAGGACCTCCTACACACCATGCCTCAATTGGGGACAGTGTTGTTGGGTACAAAGGTTGATAAACCCAAACCGAAGCACACGGACGCTTCCGTACCGGGAAGCTCGGCGACAAATCCAATGTTGCTCGCCATCAACAACGGTAGACATCCAGCCGTGGTGGAGATGGGCATCCTGGGCACCATCCTTACGGATACTATAGTAGACGGCAGATCTGGGGTAAACGTCCTCCCGGAGGACACATGGAAAAAGCTAGGAAAGCCCACTCTGTGGCCACCTACATTTAATCTGCTAGGTGCCGACCAGCATGGGATTAAACCCCTCGGCACGTTGATGGCACAACAAGTCACCGTGGGTGCACAACCATTTGTGCTTGACTTTGTGGTCATCCCATTAAAACAGAAAGGGTATGACGCCATACTCGGAAGAGGATGGCTGGTGGCAGCGAAGACAAACCACAACTGGAAACGGAATACACTCTCGATGGAGGGCGGAGGCAAGAAATTTACTATTGATCTCCGGACCCAATTGGTGAGCGAGGAACTTGCCTCTTCCTCGGGATCTGAATCTCAAGGGGAGAATGACCCACGAAACGAAGGCAGAGAGGGGATGGATCCGGATGCCGAAGGCATACTAAAACTTGGAGGATGCTGTTCGGAGGATGACACAGATTCATTAAATGGATTGTTCCATTGGCAGCAGGAGGACTATGAGATGTTCTCACCCTCCTGTAACGTATTAAGCGTCGAAGAAGAAGAGCCAGATCAATATCCTCCAGAGTACGGGGAGTATAAGGAAGGAGAAGCTACAATGGACACCGTACCCGCACATCAGTTTAAAAACAAGGAGGCCATGAAGTACGAAGAACCGACGGTGAAACCTTTGAATCTGGGTACGGAGGCGGATGAGAAAATCATTCTAGTAGGAGACGACTGGAACCCAGTACTGAAAACAGCCGCGTTCAAGATCTTCACTGAGTACAAAGATGTATTTGTGTCGACTTGTAAGGATTTGAAGGGGGTCCCACCGGAGTTATGCGTTCACCGTATCCCGTTGGTACCAGGCGCAGTACCAGTACGGCAGCGGCCGTACAAAATGAATAAAAACTATGCTGCGAAAGTACAAGAGGAGATTGAACGAATGCTGGAGGCCAAGATTATCTTTAGGGTGCAGAATAGCGAATGGGTATCCCCCATCGTAATATCTCTTAAAAAGGATGGCAACCAGATCCGGATTTGTGTCGACTTCCGGCGTCTCAATGCAGTCACCATTAAGGATCCGTTTCCCATACCGTTTATGGACTCTATTCTTGAAGAGGTGGCCGGCCATGAAATCTATTCATTTATGGATGGATTTTCCGGCTATAACCAGATATCAGTCGCGGAGGAAGATACGTTGAAGACGACATTCGTGGTCGAGGACGGAGTATATGCTTACAACCGGATGCCCTTCGGTCTCTGCAATGCTCCGTCAACGTTCCAATGAATAATTCTCCACATTTTCGATAAGATGTCCGCGGGTAACTTCAAGGCGTTCCTAGATGACTGGTCCATCTACAGCGGGGAGGAGACGCATCTGAAGGCACTCGGAGAATGTATGTACAGGTGCCGGAGAGCACGACTCGCACTGAACCCTAAGAAATGTCGATTCATGGTACCTCAGGGTAGACTACTGGGGCATATAGTGTGTAAAGCGGGACTCAAAACAGACCCGGATAAAGTTCGGGTGATTGTGGAGATGGAACCCCCACAGGATGTCACAGGGGTAAAATCTTTTCTGGGACATATCAGTTATTACCCAAGGTTCATAAAATTTTTTTCCCAGATATCTTACCCCCTAGATAACCTTACAAGAAAAGGGGAACCGTACGTATGGGGAACAACGCAGACGGAATCCTTCCAAGAACTAAAATCACGATTGTTGGTGGCACCAATATTGGCCTATCCAGACTGGGACAGAGAGTTCCATGTGCATGTGGACGCCTCCAACTATGCAATAGGTGCGACATTGGCACAAGTTGGGGACCATGGGTTGGATCACCCGGTCTACTTCGCCAGTAGACTACTCTTGAAAGCGGAACGAAACTACGGTACAACCGAACGGGAAGCTCTCGGTATGGTTTACGCCGTACAGAAGTTCCGACATTATTTGTTGGCGACACCCTTCACCTTCTATGTAGACCACCAAGCTCTGATGTACTTGGTGAGCAAACCAATTATTCAAGGACGGGTGAGTCGATGGTTGTTATTACTACAAGAATTCACATTCAATATTATAGTACGGCCAGGGAAGAGCCACATGATTGCCGATCAACTGTCACGAATTAAGTCGAGAGAACAAGCGGGAGAGGTGAAGACGATTTTCCGGACGCGCACCTATTCTGGATTGCGATTTTACCATCTTGGTACACTCGCATTGGCGAGTACCTATCGACGTCCCAGTTCCCTCGGGACATGCCACCAGGGGAACGACGCAAACTGGTTCTAAGAAGCCGAACGTTCCAACTTATTAATGGGCTTCTATACAAAATGGGGACAGACCAGGTACTCCGACAGTGTGTGATGGAGGAAGAGATCCCAGGTATCTTGAAGGAGGCTCACGAAGGACCGACAGGAGGCCATATGGGACCAGACACAACGGCCAGAAAAGTACTGCTCGCCGGGTTATGGTGGCCGACGCTACATAGTGACACTAGAGAATGGGTCGGCAGTTGTGATATTGTCATGTCCCCATTTTGGCTGACAACGTTGGCATGACGGATTTGCCTATCATCGACTCTCGTAGGCAAATGGTTTGGAGAGAGGGTCATTATGTTGATCATTTGATTGCATATTGCTGACAGAGCCTACGTTCGGTAGAGCCTACATCCAGTTTGGGCCTACATGCAGTTGTAGTGGAGCCTACATCCAGTTTGAGCCTACATCCAGTTGTAGTAGAGCCTATGTTCAATCTTGAGCCTACGTTCAATCGTAGTTGGGCCTACATTCAGTTATGAGACATTTGGGCCTACATTGTTATAATTTTGAGTTGAGAAATGTACTTTATTATTATAATGTTATTTTATTATAAAGTACATTATAATTGGATGTTTCTAAAAGTTCTAGCAACTTCTCAAGGAAAAGAATAAATAGAGGGCTTGGGCTTTCATTTGGACATGCTTGGATTTGGAATTTCTTCTACTTCTTCATTGTGAAGCAATTTGTAGCCTTGTGGTCTGCAAATACTATTCGATCTTTGGGAATGAATCACTCCCCTAGATTGGCATAACTGAGGTAGTGAAATATCTACTAAAGGGTTGCAAGTTTGGAAGTGGTATTCAGCCATTTCAAGTTGAGCTTATTTGGAATCCTCAGATTTACCTGAGGGTTTGAGTTTTGGTTGCAAGAGGAAAAAAGCAGATTCGAAAAAACAGATCCGAAAAAGCAATCCGAAAAAGCAGATTCGAAAAAGCAGTCCGAAAAAGCAGATCCGAAAAAGTTGTCCGAAAAAGCAAATTCGAAAAAGCAGTCCGAAAAAGCAGATTCGAAAAAGCAGATCCGAAAAAGCTGTCCGAAAAAGTAGATCCGAAAAAGCAATCCGAAAAAGCAGTCCGAAAAATTATGGCAGCCATCTACAATCAGATTCCTCATTTCTCATTTGGCATTTGGCATATTTTCTGAGAAATGTATGTTTTCAGCTTAGTACAAAATATAGCTTCAGCACTTTACTATTTTACATTGTACTTGTCTTTGTTTGCCATTTGGCATTATTGGTAACAAAGGAAAGCTAGGATTTTGCAAGTGAAAGGGCATTGTAATTTTCAGTCTATCTATATTGCAAACCTAGGGTTTGATGATCATATCATTGACTGAAAAATGTATGGCATTGTTGCAAATTGTTGATATATGAATGGCATATGGTTTTGAGCAATTTCCTACATCATTGATAGTGTTTTAGATGGTATTTGGTTGCTATCTATTATTCTGAAATTTTGGGACAGCGAACTCATATATTGCAAAATAATTTCCTATATTCAGTATTCTTCTTTCAGCAGTGTATTCAGTGCATGCCAACTGTTTGACGAATTTTCTCAGTTCAGTATTAGTGGTTTTTAGTGGCCTTTATAGTAAGGGTCATTACAGATACATGCCAGCGGGCCAGGAAACCACTAAAACGAGATTTTATGCCATTAAATCCTTCGTCTACGCAAGAGTTATTTGAACGTTGGGGACTCGATTTCATGGGGCCCTTAAAAGTTAGCAGACCCAGGCGGTGTACATACATTGTGGTAGCCATGGAGTACTTGACGAAGTGGGTTGAAGCAAGGGCCCTACCGGACAACACCGCTATAAGTACAGCCAGGTTTATCTACAAGCAGATTATCACGAGGTACGGAATTCCACTTCAAATAACCAGTGACAGAGGAGGCCATTTTGTAAATCATGTGGTGAGACTCCTTACAACGGAGTTCAAGATTTTTCACTCCTTGTCTAGTCCATATTACCTGAGAGCCAATGGTCAAGCGGAGGCGACCAACAAGATTTTGGTCTCGGTCATCTATAAGTCGTGCGGGGTAGAAAAGGAAGATTGGGAGGAAAAGCTGCCGTTGGTGTTATGGGCATACTGCACCACTTACAAAGTGACCACGGGCCAGACACCCTTCCAATTAATGTATGGACAGGAAGCGGTAGTACCTATGGAGTTCATCGTGCCAAGCCTCCGAATTGTTATCGATAATAAACTTGGCGATATGGAGAGCTTGAGGGAGCGCCTCTACGTGCTAAACAAGCTTGATGAACGAAGGTTGATGGCACAATGGGCGACAGACGTGGTCCAACAACGAAGAAAGCACTGGCACGACCAACACATCCGTCGGGCGAGGTTCACCCCGGGGCAATTAGTCTTGAAATATAATGGACAAAACGAGATTAAGCCTGGCAAATTCAAGGTCAAGTGGTTAGGCCCATACAAGGTCCGAGAGGTCGCAGCAAATGGGTTTGTAAAACTCTGGACCCTCGACGGACAGGAAATTCCGGAGGCTATCAATGGTTCAAAACTTAAAGTATATCATCAAAGGCCGGAGGTGCACAGGCAGTTGACGAAAATTTGAAAAATTGAAAAAAATAAATTGAAAAAGCGAAAAATTGGAAAAAAAAAAGAAAAAAGCAAAGCAATAAAGGCTGTATGGTCGTATGGCAGCTTGGAGAAATGAAGGAAGCTTAGAAAAGGTACCATACGGTTAGTATAAGTCCAAAATGATAATCGTACAACAAGTTTATAAGTTTGAAGGCGATTTGACGAAGGCATAGATCAAGCAAAAATGACCGTACGGTAATAGTTTTAATGAGTATTAAGTGGCAACTTTCAAAGTTCGAAGGGAATGAGTATTTAACCGTACGGACATCATAGACAAAGTAAAAAAGGCACCGTACGGCCAAACAGAGGAAAGGAAAAGGAGGGAGATGTCCGTACAACCATTTTATTAATAAAGATACCGTACGACAAGTTTCATATTTAGGTGAACACCGTACGGAGGCTATATGAATTGCAAAGTTACAACCGTACGGTCGAAGGGAGAATACATAGGAAACAACGTACGACAATTTTAAGAAAAGCTCGCAAGTAATAAAAGCTGAACCATACGGCCTTCTCTGGCAAATTAAAAGTTGGAAGGCGAAACAAGAGCAAGCATACGACAAGGAGAAATAACACGGCAGGCAATAGATCATTTAGTCCATACGGCAAACAAATATGAGGATATATGACCGTACGGTAACAAATAAAGGTATTTGAACATTCAAAACGCTTAGAGTTTCAAGTTGCAAAAAGGGAGTCAGCAATACTGTATGATAAACACAGAAGGCAAGGGTTAAGTAACAAGTACGGTATTGGAGGCAAGTATTTTATAAATTCATAAACAGTTTGGGCGAGCATTTCATAAGCATCCGTATGGTATGGCAAGAGAGAGAAGACAAGGGAAATAATAGAATCTGTACAGTAGTTGAGAAACGGTTATATATCTCAGCAAGAAGGAATAAGTCAGAAAGGTGCAATCTGCAGGCAAGAGAAGTTGGAAGAAGAAATTGGAAGAGGATTCCAGCAGCATGAGCAGATATACACCAAAGGTTGCAGGCAGTGGAATAGGAAAGAAGCTGAAAATTCACAGGCCCCAAATGGCAGCTGCAGGATCTCAGCGAGAGGAAGTTATAGCACAAAATATCACATTCGAAGGTTTGAATGGTTTAGACTGCCGCAGATGGTGGAAGGAGAACAATAATTGTCCAAACACGCGACTGATCAAGGATAGCCTGTCAAGGGCCCAGGTGCAATGGGTAATTGAAATGCCCATTTTCTGCATTAAAGATTTTGAAGGTCCATTGCGGGCAATGATCGAGGCCTTTGATAGTTTTTCTAAGACCAGTACCATTCCTTGAGTCACTCGATGACAATTTCTTTTATAGCATCGGAATTCCGCCGAGTCTTCGGGTTACCAGATAGAGGAGTACGGGTTGATCTGAGGCCACAGAAGATGGCTGTAGAGAATAAAGACTTCTACATCAGGCTGATTTGCAGAGATAATCTTACACCAGCAGAAAGGGAGTCTCTTCGAAAGACGTCCAATAATCGCGGCATCAAGAAAACGTTCGTCAAGGAAGGCCACTGGCGAGCTCTTATGGATTTGGTGAAGAGTCGGCTTACAGGGTCTAGCCGCGCCTCTGATATTTCATTTCAGCAGGTTACCCTGATGAACCACCTTCTTGGGGGCAGAATGTACGATTGGGCAACAGTGTTGGCAGAACGAATGTATGCATTCATGACCCTTCAGCACCGCACCTTTTATATGCCACATTATGTGATTGGACTTTTCTTGGATGCAGTGGAGCGACAGATTCCAGCAGACATTATCATCCGAGCTTAAGGTGGGACCCGTGGTGGAGGGCGAACCCCCCATCATGAGATGGCGTCATCTAGATACGCCTGGAGGCCAGAAGGTAGGAACAGGGAAACGTAGCAGGCCAGAAGTGGAAGCTAGTGGGGATACAGATAGTGGTTGAGAGGCGACATCCGAAGAGGGAAGCAGTCCAGAGGACGACGATGAGGAGGAAGTGCGGGTAATCTCAGCAGCCCCACTATTATTTCCCTATCCAGTACCCTCTAGTGGGACCACAGTTGCTTTTGTTCCCAGTCTCACGGCCATTCCAGCATTTGGCCAAATACGGATTCCAGTCCAGTTATCCTTACTTGTTGCCACATCTGTAGCAGATTCGACAGTAGAGGTTCCCCCAGCACCTGAGCGAGCTGCCAGTCTGGATACACTTCCAAATTTGGCGACAGGAGATAGCAAGGGTCTTCCTTCGGGCAGAGATATGGTGGAGATGATGGAGCAGTTTGCCGAGCAGGGTAGGACTAAGTCTGGTCAGGTACAGTTGGAGCCGAAGGTGACTGGTGGGGACTCCATGGTGATCGAGTCCGACGACAGTAGGGATGAAGGAGTTCCCAGGAATGAAGAAGTGCGGGTTGAGGAGATCTTGACACCCCCGAGTCAAACTGGACCTCACGTGGTTGGACGTGCCAGTGCCTTCTTGGCACAGAGATCCCTCACACCGGTGGTACGAGGATCGGCTATTTTGTCCCCTCAGCGGGATTACCCTTCCTTGGAGGATGACGCAGTGGGTGATATTGGAGGCGACGAACAGAGGGTAGAGCCAGAGACAGCTGAGGAGCTAGCACGGAAAGGGAAACCGGTTGAAGTGTTGATGGAAGAGGATTTGAGAGAGTACATGAACACTCTCGAGTTGGTGATTGATAAGGGTCGGCAGTTGGTGCAGACAGTGATCGTGGCACGGGAAAGAGAAGGGGCTCGGGAGGCAGCAGAGAGATCTCGGGAGGAGAGCCACCGAGTTAGCAGCAAAGCAACGTGCCTGGCAGGAGGAATGTGCACAACTGTTGGCACAACTGGAGACAGCCAACACTGCCAGGAGTCTTGCAGAGAGTCGGTTTGCCCAGAAGGATACGGAGTTCCAGGAGGCTACCCTTATGCTTAAGGAGGTTGTTGAGATTAATTCGCAGCTTCAAACAGACCTGAACATCCGGAAGCAGCAGGTCTACCAGCTGAGGCAGAGGGCTTCTTCGTCAGCGTCCCAACCGTCGGTTCCAAGGATGCCCCCTTCTACTTAGCTGTTTTTTGTGTTTTTTCTGTACTAGACATTATCTCCGTTTGTTGTAAGTCGCTAGAGACGACTTGTTTTTTGGGGGGGATGATGTTGTCGGCATAATTGTTATGTACGGGTGTTGTTAATAAAGTCATGTTATGTTAATCTTGGCAGTTAGTACCAAAAGGGTAAACCGTTACGACGCGACGGTTCGGTCATGTCCCTTTGGAAACTATATGTATACACTTGTTCTGTGTTGTAGACACGATGGAATGTACAAGCTTTTATGATTATGAATGGAATAGCTTATTGTCTTCTATGTTGCGTACTTGAATATTTGATTGTGTTTATGTATCTGTCTGTTACCCCACGAGGGTAAACACCTGGCTACAGCAGGGCCGTAGGCAGTCTTTCCTGAGACGACACTCTTTCTGGGCTAGTCGCATGCCATTGGGAGCAGTTCGTGGTGAATTTATTCAAGGGTGGTGGCCATAATTGGATATCGTGACAACATAAGGAAGAATTTTGGTCATACAGGTGCCACAGATTTTAATAAATGTTATACAAATTGTTTGAAATAAGTATTCAAGTAGAGAATCTTCATTCAAAATGTTAATTGTCTGATTTAGATGATTGATTTTGGTATAAGTGCCAATAGTATTTTGCCTTGCATATATTTTGAAAATAGTTGCAGTGTTTATTTTCACAAATATTAATAAACATCCAGGAAGAACCAAACTCGGTTCTTCACATCGTTTATATTTAAACGATTTTCATTAATATATTTTGTAAACTCTATATATTTGTGTATTTGATTAATACAATAATTCCATTTTTTAGAGTTTCATGGTATTAGAGCAAGTGATGAGGCATTAAATTTTGTGTGCACTTCTACCTGGTTATAATTTCTAGAATTTTTTTTCAGAGATTTTTTAATGAAAAAATCAGCATTGGAGAATTTTGCGTGGAGTTCTGTAAAAGTTATGTGGAGCAATTTTTTGGACGATTTTCTACCTACGCAATTTTTTCACGTTACTTCTGGTTTTAAACTTTTAACAAAACCATAGTTTTCTACCCATGTGAAGTTCTTTTTTGCCGTGCGAAAGTTTTGTCGTTTTCTAGGTTTTGCTGATAATTTTCCTACAACCTACAATATGCAGAAATGTTTTGGGGTTTTCAACAAAATTTGTGGTTTCTTATTGTTGCATGATTTTGGAGAAAAATCAATTTGTTTTCTGAAAGGAGTTTTTTATTTTACCAACAATGCCTCGAAATTTGTGTCACCTATTCACTATTTGCTAAAGGTTTTTGATAGAAAAATAAAATCTTTTAGTTTTGTGAGAATTTGACCTCATTGAAAAACGGGAGGGTTGGCGTCGTTGACCAACATCATGTTAGAGAACAATCAACACTTCAACGGCAAGCACTATAATACCTGGAAGCAAAGGATGCTTTCAATGTTTTAGTATCAGGGTTTATATGCAGTCGTTTTGGGTAAAACTACTCATCCTACAATGGCAGGCAACGACCAAGATAAGATTTAATGAGCATAACCGAGAGTCAGTTCTACTATTGAAACTATCAGTCACCGATGAGATGCTTCCAAAAGTGCCATCAGGCAAGTCAGCTAAAGGGATTTCGGAAAGGTCTTCATGAGATGTCTTACAAAAGCCAAGCATTCTTTCTGAGGAACATGTTTTCCCTTATGATGGATGAGAATCTTGATATTATGGCCTTTACGGCAAATATCTCTACCTTGGATAATAATAATAAATATATAGAATATATTTATTATTATAATAAATCGATATGCATAAATAATAATAATAAATATTAGAGATATTTATTATTTATTGTTTATTTAATGGATCGATTTAACTTATATTATTAGAATGAATTAAATAAACAAAGGGCCCAAGCCAACCTCTTGTTATAAATGCAAGTCGGCCTCTTGGGGTATGTTTTCATTCTCATATATATTTGGATCGAGTCTTGAGGAGGAGAGACACCAAAAACATAACGTGCCTTCTCTCCTTCAAGAATCGGTCATCCTTGAGCATTCAAGAGCAGCGATCTTAGTTTAGCAAATTCGAGCATCCTAGAGGAGCGAATTACAAGGGTGAGATCCTTGGATTGAAGGGCTGGTAATTATTTGAATTTCTTCAGCACTTGTATGGCACTTGTATGGCAGATCGGGCATCATATTCGGGGCTGCTACCAAGTCCGAATAGTGCAGATTGGACATCAATCTCAGGGCTGCTATCAAATCCATATGAAGCAGATCATAAGCCATATCAGAGTGCTGTCCATTGCAAGCTGATTGAATCAGAGTTGAAGACAAGTCCTAGATGGACTGAATTGACAAAACAAGGAAGGCACTTCGAATGGAGCAGTTGTGGTTGATTGTTCGGCTATCTTCTTTCCCTCCTTGTTACTATATTTCATATCCTGTGCTTAGTATTTGTTAGACCTCTATAGATTGATATATAAATTGTTAAAATCTGAAATATACTAACAGAAGATGACTCTATAGGAGCATCTTATGAAGATAAAGGATATACACGATCAATTGAAGACCATTGTTCGCAAGATGGAAGAGGACATGGTGGTGATTATGCTAAAGAGTTTTCCACACTCCTTTGAACACTTTATTGAGACACTAAGCATTACCGGCACTAATGTTGATTTGAAATTTGATGAGTTGTTCAATAAATTGTTGTAGCAAGCTAGGTGGAGACAACAGTTTGGTAGCAACAATAACATGGTCAGTACGAAACATTTACTCCCATTGATAAAGGCAAAGGCGTGTCCACTCAATAGAAAGGATAACACACATCTGAGGAAGGTTCCAAGAAGAAAATTACATGTCACTATTGTGGGAGGCTTGGTCATATCTAGAAGTTCTGCAGAAAGAGGTTGGCTGATCAAAAGACTAACTAAGGAGAGTCTCAGCAATAGGCTTTGATCGCAGAGCATTCTGAAAAGAAGTCAGCCTACCATGCGTTTTGATAAGCAGAATTTGTTATGTTGGTTAGGTAGTGTTGATGTTAGTTTTGTTCCACTTACATAACATGTAGCAATTGAATACCTGATAAGAATACCAAACACTCAATCCTCTCTTGAAAAGTAAATATTCATGAAGAACATGAAAAAACTCCAAGGTTCCTTACACCTGTGGATACTAACTCAGTTAAAGTAATGTGATTTGTTGATAATCACGTTGGTGGACTTACGCTAGCTCATTCAAGATTACACAATTGTTCATTGGTGATGGGTCTTGGCTTTGCAATGTATACTCTAATGTTTCTTCATTTATAGATTACTTCCAACTTTGCTCTTTAAACTCTAACTCTAAAATTGTTACTCCTAACTGTGGATGGAAAGATTAATGGATGGACTAGGATTCAACTATGATGGAGTCTTATCTGCGACATCAACTTCACCAAGTGCAAGCTTCAGAGGAAATCAAATGATTTTCATATCAACACCTTTACTTCAATTCAACACAAGTACAAACTGAAGATCCAATGGCAACTGAACTTAAGTGCAAATAACTAGTGTACCACACAAGGCTTCCCTATCAAATCAACAAGGATGCTAGTGGCCTAGTGTATTGGAATCCAATCAAACATCCACTAATGTAACCACACAATTTACTCCTATTTTTACTTCTACCTTTACTCATGCAATTTAATTTATTTCTATCAACTTTGAAAAAACAAATTCTATCTAACTTTGAGAATTGAAGATAATCATGCAATAATGCAAACTTGATAACCATTCATCATGCAAATTTACAACAATAAAAAGTAGAGCAAATCTGGCATTACATAAGCAACAATTTCTCAATCAACCTCCCTTACAAATGAGAGGGGTGGTGTTTATATAGGAACCCTTCAAGTACAATGAATGGCCAAGATTAAGAGGCAAAACCGATGGCCCTGATTAAATCATTACAAACCCTAATTAGGGCATCCAAAAGTATCCAATAGGAAAGAAGCAAAATGAAACTAGCCAATGAGAAAATTCAAAGGGCCTGGGAACCAATTGGAAGAAAGAGGAACACCTAGTCATCAAACATGTCATCATCCAATAAGCTTATCCCCTTCTCCTTCTCTCTCTTTGCAAACTCCACAAACTTGAGCAAAATCGCTCTAAGTTCAATCATGTCAATACCAAGGAGTGTGTTGTGCTGTAGCTCAATGATCTCCAATCTTTCCATGCAGTTATCCAATGTAGTATCCTATTCTGTAATATGCCAATGTAAATTGTTCACAGGAGACATAAGTGTCAGGAAACCATTCAAATGACCCCTCTCAAGAGAGTTTATGCCTCTGAAATACACTGATTCCAATTCTGCCTTCAGCCCATTTCTTGTAGATTATCCCTTTGCACACATCTGGCTTTAACTGAAACATCTCCTTAGCTGCATCAACAGGTAGCATGTGCATCCTGCTGTAGCACGGGATCCCAAAGGTTTCCCGTACTGCCTCCTCGCCTATGTATGCATATACCTTTCCTCTTATTCTGATTGTTCTTGTTTCTGGGTCATAATGTTTGGCGCATTCGAAGATCAATTCACTGCATTGTATTGCTGTTGGGAATCCTGCTGCTTGGTAAAGTCAGCACTTTACTGTATTTGCTGCAATCCTGGATGGCAAATGATCTTTATGTCCATACATTCTTCTCTTTAATCCTGTCATGTCAAAGTGTTCCATGTTTGTATTTGTAAGTCTTCCCCACTTTGAAGTCATTGTGGATTTTGGATAGAAGCCCTTGGATAGCCTATTGTATAACTCTTGTCTTGATGCACCCTTAGTCTCCGACATCCTGTATGAAGCTCGAAATTAATATTTATGAATGTAATAATGCAAGGCATCATTATACTTTGCCAAAAAAAGATGTCATGAAATGATTAGTGTGCATACATTCAAAGTTGTAATTGCATGGCATTTTTATTTTTTTTAGGCAAAAATGACTAAGTAAAACATATGATTGTATGCAGCCCCAAACCCTCTACAACAAGTTTGATCCATGCCCATAGTCCCTATCAAATGATTATCATGATGACCAAAGACCTACAATGTGCCTTTCAATTCAAATTACAGCCCATATATGCATTTTTAGATGTAAAATTCAAACCCTTGCATGATTGATTTTCTAAGGACATTACTGTAATTTGCATTTTCAGTCCTTAAAACGATGAAAATATGCACTGAAAATGATCTCCAAGACTCCCCATGATCATCCAAACTTGTTCCTAACACTTAGTAAAATTCTGAAAATTCATGGAAAACTCATTTTCAGAAAATTCATGGAAAACTCATTTTCAGCCCTAGATCCGATGTTTTTGTTCATAACTCCTTCATTTTATCTCCGATTTGACTGAAATGAAATGCAAATGATGAGGAATTGTCCAACAACAACTCAGCAAACAAGAAAGGGCAACTCCAGAGCTCGAATGATTTTTAAAAAATTGTAGAAAAAAAATCACCCCTCCTTGGCATTTTTCAGATTTTCATGTGTTTTCCCTGCATTTTCAGACTTGGGATGGATGCAAATGATCACAAAAAATGAAGCAATTAAGTCAAGAAACAAATTAGAAATGAAATTTGCATTTTTAAAAAAAATCCAATTTTCTTCAAAAAAATCGCCCCATCTAGGGCTGCAACAATCATCTAGATTTTTTTACCTTGCAAAACTCATCAATGGCTGTTATGTATTTTCTTTCTCTATGGCAGCCTCTTATAAAGGAAACTACTTTCATTTTTTGCCTCTCACAAGCAATGTGGGATAAAACTTTATTGGGCATCTAAAAGATTCACTTTATTTTTCCCTTTACTTTATTATTTTCCCTTTGTTTTATTAAATAATTAATAAAACTTGTCCAATTGGGGAAAATCGCCCACTACTACAATTGCACTTTTTTCCCAAATTTCACTAAGTCCACAACTTGCTTGTAATCCACTTTCAATTTCCTGTATACATCATTTGATTGCCAGCCCATAGGAAAATCGATCCACTACTACAACAACATTTTGATCTTACCTTCACTTCATTGTTGTACTTGCACTCACTTTAAACACTTAGCCATTTTTTCATTATTTTATGCCCAAATTACCTCAAAAGGGGAAAAACGACCCCCTACTGCAAGATTCCACACTTAGCTATTTTTTCATTATTTTTCACTGCAAAAGTGCCTCAAAAGGGGAAAAACAACCCCCTACTGCAGGATTCCATACTTAGCCATTTTTCACTGCAAAATTTCAAATCTCCTAGGGGTTTTAAGGCCCCCATTTGCACAATATGCCCTTAAATAACATTTCCGACAAATTGACTAACCAAAATTTCCATATGCTTAAAATTTTACGTTTAACTCATCACCACATGGCCTATAAACATTTGATTTTCAACTCTCTCATTCCGAAATTGCAACTTGACCACCTGAAAATGCCACCTCTTAAACCTTCAAAACACTTGGTTGATTGAAATGCCACTCAAAATTACTAAACCTGAGACAAGTGAGAAAGAGGGGGTCCCCATTAGCAATGGGGCGATGGTGTGAAAATCTCACAACAGGTAGTCGATAGAATGACCATTAAGGAGGGTATTAGACTATTTTTAGTATCCTAGATTTTTGCTAATTTTAACTTGCTATTTTAGAATCTTAGTTAATGGTCATTTAGGTTCTATTATTTAGTTCTCTAAATTAGTTTATTTTTAGTCCTCTATATTCAAACAATTTTCGTTAAAAGCTTTTGTAAACTCTTTATATTTGTGTATTTGAATAATATAATCATTCTGTTTTTCAGAGTTTCAACATACATGCATAAAAATACTGAATTTTATTTATTGTGTATATGAACATTCAATCAGCATTTTCTGTGATTCATTGTCAACATAAATCATTAAGATAGATTTTGTTGCAATCAGGGAACTTCACTCTTGCCAGTTTAGAAATGTAAATCTCAACAAAGATAACAACTGACTAGATCTTTCCACAAATAACCATTTAACAATCATTGCAATAATATATTTCAGTAGGACCTCACAAAATGACGATAAATCCACATACTTTCTGTGCAGTCCCATCTAACCATCCTAAAGTAAGACGTTTCTCTTTGAAAGCTTGTGCTGCAACTAGTGAAACAGGAGCAGATGATATATCAACTGCATCCGTGATTGCCTCATTTGTAAGATTGTCCTGTACACTGCGCAAAACCTGTGGACCTGTCAGTTAGGCTTGGCACAAAAAACCTAAAAGGAAGTTGTTCCATCATAAATAGTATTAAGAAAACAAACTCATAAATGAAGAAACAATGTACTGAAATATATAACTTACCTCACGTGCTTTACTGAGCTTAAATCCTGGTTTTCCAGCAATAATAACACAGTACCACGGAAATGATTCATCACCAGCTGGAGAATGACCTCTAGGATCACATCCTAGTTCCATAGACGTTATGCTCCTAAGTTGTCGAAGAGCTGAAAAAAAAATACCCAACAAAAATCAAAACAAATTATCAAAACTACATATCATTCATTATTATTTTTTAATGGATTCTTACTGCATTGATCTTGCAAATGCTTTTCTGATTCCATCTTTTCCTGGAAGTACATTATCAAATAGTTGCATGATTAAAAGCTCTATTAGATCATGCTACTGAACACAAACAAATGGATATTTAATTATCATCTTTTTAGTCCATGGTGGATATGCAACAAGAGATAAAGTACAAGAAACCACTTGCTTTCTAGTAGGGCTACTTCTCTAATGGTCGAATCGATTGAAATGCTTGGTTTGAGATTTTTATTTAAGCACATAGATACAAACTTCTCTTAGATTTAAATAATCAAATGAGACCCAAAAGAAGTAGAGCATATTTCTGAACATGTCCTCGTAAAAATAGCTTTTAAGGCTTGTACTATTATTTTTTTCCTTCAAAGTTCCCTCCTAGAGCCATTGATGGGAACATAGAAACTGATGGTGTTGTCTATCTTTTAAGATTTTTCCCTATCAGTCGCTGAAATATTTCGATTTGTTCACAAACTCTTTGAAGCCCTCATCTTTCTGAAATGAATGTTTGTTGTTAAATCTTGTGTAGTTATTGATTTAAACTATGCATAGATGAATAAGAACACATTCAAGTGAGAATTCAACACTAGATTTCTTAAGCTTAAAACATATGCTTAGTGATACAAAATGTATTTTCAAGTTTCAACCAATTTGGTCCAAGTTGCAGAATATATCCATTTCAAGACAAAAAGTATAGTGGATGTAAAGCAAAAATTGACTAATTATCAGGAAAGCATGTAAAAATAGAACAAACAATACAGACAAAACACTTGTACAATGGCACTTAGCAAAATGTTTCATTGATAGCATTGGTAATTTAACTCTAACTAAAAGTTGTTAGCTTTAGACATTAACATAAAAGTAACGAATCCCGAAAGGGCGCCATTATAAAGAAAAAAGTAGAGGAACCAGAACTGTTCTTCCTCGTGCAAAATATTTTTGTATGGCAGAGCTCTACTAATGGAGGAACTAAAGAAGTATTTGCAACAAAACATAAAAAATGCAATCATTGAAGTGAGAAGCATCATAAAGCAGAATTATTTCATCGAAAGACTGAAGAGTCACTAATTGACAATTGTAGATGACAAATGGGATAAGATGAAACATGCAGACATTCAAGGCGACACATCTTATTTACAGATTCGCGCAACTCCACCCATCTCCCAAGAGGGTCAAAGAAAGCCACTAGGGAGCCAGGTCAACATAACAACATGGTTGAAACTTTGAGAGGATCACAATATAACTAGCAATCCTATTTGCAAGCACATAATACTCAGAAGCCATTTCAGAAGGCAAGCCATGATTTACGAAAAAAACTCATATCCATATGAAGTAGCCGAATTGAAGTGGAATTGTGCCAATGTCAAAATGGAAAACTACTTCACCGAGAAGATAACCATGCATGGGAAAGGATAAAACCATTACATACATTCACCACAAAAACTTAGCAGTATTTACAGATTTTGTGAAAGAATCAACTGCATTCACCTAACTGTCAATTTTCTCCATCTAAGATTCTGTTATTTGAGCCCTCCCAAGAAAAATGATATTGCACATACACATGTTTATTCCTAGTAAAAATAAAAGGATTCTTAAACAACCAAAATTTACCTTGACTAACACAATTCACCATACCTCTAAAATCAAATACTTCCCCTTAACCATGTTTACAGCCATATACTTCAAATGTAAATGATACAATTGTCCACTGTCACCTATTCATCCAACTCACCAGTTCTCCAAACAATGTAAAGAGTCAAGACATAACAATTAGTTGATCACCAATTATTCAAATCTCTAGCCCAATCAAAAGTAACAAACCTGTGTATGTTCAACAAGTTGCCAGCATTATTAGAAATGTACAACCATGATAATACAAATAGTAATCTATAGTTCCTTTCAAGTTCCTACAAACTCTTTAAATTTAATACAACTGGAAATAATTTAATACCTCTGCTGAATAGGTTGACACCCCAAAAGGATGAAGTCAACAAATTTTGAGATGATAAGAAAGGTCAAACTCAAAAACTCCATGCTAAAATCTAAAAGTAAAAAGTTTCTAACAACCTGTATGCTTCTGCTTGTTAGTACAAACTCCTCCTTAGACTAGTATGGCCTTTGAAATGCCCCTTAAAAGGCTGAGATCAAGTTTCTTTATTAGCTGCCAGCTACAGATACAATCCAACAACATTAAATCCATACAGCCTTGTACTGCATAGTATGGTATCACAACCTTGCTACTTGTTGATGCGAGTTTTGTTCCACTTACACAACATACAGGATTAAATACTCAATGCTTCGAGAAACATAAAACATTAAATCCTCTCTTGAACAAAGTCATCTCCCATGCTAAGCTTTGCAATGAAGATCATGAAATGACTCCAAGGTTCCTTACACCTGTGGATATCTAACTCAGTTGAAATGATGTGATTTGCTGGTTAATCACTTAGGCGGGCTTACGTAATTTATTCAAAGGTGTCAACTTACTTGCACTGCTAAAGATTTGGCTTTGCAATGTATGATAAAGTATATCCGTGATTTATATCACTTCCAACTTTGCTCTTCAAACTTCTACTGTCTAGACTACTTCTATTTCTAACTATGGATGGAAACTAATGGATGGACTCGGATTCCTACCAAATGGAGGCTTGCCTGCGACTTCAACTCCACTTAGTGCAAAGCTTCAAAGGATCTTAAATGGTTTTCATATCAGCACCTTCCCCTCAATCCAACTTGGAGTACAAATTAAGGATCTAATGTCAATTGTGTTAAATTTAGATCAAGAATGTATGGCTTTTTAAATTTATCTTATATTAACTTAATATGTGTAATATATATATAATCACAATATCTATTCATATATGTTTATAACAGATATATAAGCAGATATATCTATATATATTATATTATAATTCTGCACATTGAAGAAGAGAGACTGTATTGTTATTCACTGCTGTACATTGCAAATCTTGATATTTTTATATATTCGATGATACACAGATCGATCAGTATATATATGATTTTGTGGAGACATGTCTCATGGTTTACGTAGGAGCGCATCTCTATGTTAGACCTGTCCCACGTAACTAATCCTCAAACCATGCGTTTGCTGTGATACCGATTCATGCCGACTTGTTACGGTGGGCAATGTTAGTGCCAAGTCAATTACTCGTTATTGACTACAATATGATATCGATTGGTTTATAATATGATCAACACAATAATCATTATCGATTCATATCGATATTCATATTATAATTATACTAACCGATGTGAATCATATAATACTGATTTCAATTATTTAGTTTAAGTCAATATCAAACGGCATGAGATCAACGATATAATATCTACATTGTATGCGTATATTGATATATATAATAATATCATTATTATTATATATATCAATATGCATATATAATGTAAGATAATATTATCTCATATTGTTAAATATAACCAATACAAAATGGTATTAGTAATGTTTGAACATTAATGATGTCTATTTATTCTAATATTATAAGTATGTATATTAATATAATAATAATGTCCATCATTATATATATATTAATATATTGCATATAATATTATGATCATTTTATCCGATCGAAGCTATAAACATCAACACTCCCTCTTAGCTAGGGAAGATAAAATACAACTCACAATAAGTTCATAAATTGTGAGGGTTAGTTCCCAGGTGGATTGCCACTATCGGTGATTCTATCCACAATTCCCAGGTGGATTGCCTCTATCGGCGATTCTATCCACAGTTCCCAGGTGGATTGCCTCCATCGGCAATTCGATCCACAAGCTCCTGTGTGGATTGCCTCCATCGGCGATTCTATCCACAGTTCTCATGTGAATTGCCTCCATTGGCGATTCTATTCACAAGCTCCTATGTGGATTGCCTCCATCGGCGATTCTATCCATAGTTCTCATGTGAATTGCCTCCATCGGCGATTCTATTCACAAGCTCCTATGTGGATTGCCTCCATCGGCGATTCTATTCACAAGCTCCTATGTGGATTGCCTCCATCGGCGATTCTATCCACAAACTCATGAGCTATGGTGTGGATTGCCTCCATCGGCGATTCTATCCACAAGTAAGATATGTTTAATTTTCACAAACATATCTATCACAATAGAAAATATATTGCAAGATCGTCACCTTCCAATAACTTTAACAAATACAAGTGATAATCATTTGGAAGTCGTCACTTCCTTATGATTTACACAGGGCCCATATAATTATAAAATAACATTAACATAATAATCGATAATCATTACAAGTTTACCTTAGAAGTGTTCTTATCTTTTATCAGTGAACTCCCTCTCAATCATAAGGTATCTTGAATTCCATTTCTCTGAACATACATTTGAATTATTTACTTCAGCGAGGGAAGCTTGCATTCTAAGTCTGTCAGGACACTTTCTTGCGCTGTGACCATATTTGTCACATCTAAAACATTGCATTGAAGAGAGGTCTCTTGGTTTCTTGAACGACTGTTGATCATATGATTTCTTTCCCTTTTTCCTTTTATTCTTTTCATCATTCGAAGTTTCCAAGATTCAAAATCAGAGGCACCTTCAAGTCTATCCTCTAGTCTTATTCCATTTGCCATTCTGAGATTTCCAAAAATCTGATCTTGATCTTCCTTCAATCTAATCAGAACTTCCTTCAAGCGGTTAGGCTTTCAACGAAGGAACCTGGCTCTGATACCATGTTAAATTTAGATCAAGAATGTATGACTTTTTCAATTTATCTTATATTAACTTAATATGTGTAATATATATAATCACAATATATATTCATATATGTTTATAATAGATATATAAGCAGATATATCTATATATATTATATTATAATTCTGCACATTGAAGAAGAGAGACTGTATTGTTATTCATTGTTGTACATTGCAAATCTTGATATTTTTATATATTCGATGATACACAGATCGATCAGTATATATATGATTCTGTGGAGACATGTCTCATGGTTTACGTAGGAGCGCGTCTCTACGTGAGACTTGTCCCACGTAACTAATCCTCAAACCATGCATTTGCTGTGATACCGAATCATGCCGACTTGTTACGGTGGGCAATGTTAGTGCCAAGTCAATTACTCGTTATTGACTACAGTATGATATCGATTGGTTTATAATATGATCAACACAATAATCATTATCGATATTCATATTATAATTATACTAACCGATGTGAATCGTATAATACTGATTTCAATTATTTAGTTTAAGTCAATATCAAACGGTATGAGATCAACGATATAATATATACATTGTATGTGTATATTAATATATATAATAATATCATTATTATTATATATATCAATATGCATATATAATGTAAGATAATATTATCTCATATTGTTAAATATAACCAATACAAAATGGTATTAGTAATGTTTGAACATTAATGATGTCTATTTATTCTAATATTATAAGTATGTATATTAATATAATAATAATGTCCATCATTATATATATATATTAATATATTCCATATAATATTATGATCATTTTATTCGATCGAAGCTATAAACATCAACAAATTGAACTTGAGCGCGATTATTACATTACCACACAGGGCACCCTTGCATCTACAAGGAGCTACTGGCCTAGTTTTATAGAATCCAATCAAACATCCACCAATATCACCACACAATCTATCTATCTCTACTCTTACTCTAACAACTTTGAAATAAAATCCTATCCTAATTGAGAGATGTGAAGAACCATGCAAATACACCAAAATGATCATATATATCCACCATGCAAGCCACAACAATGAATAGAGAACAATTTTGATAGTATTTTGGCACTAATTCTCCAACATAACTCTCTTTACAAATGAGAGCAAATGGCCTTATATCGAGGCTTTAAGTACAAAGAGTGGCCAAGATTAAGAGGCAAAAGCCTTAATTAGGGTTTCCGTGACCACCTACTGCAAATATTTAATACCCACCCAATTACAATTAAGCACCACCATGTGGGCCAATAGGAAAATTACATTGTCACCATGGGCCAATAAGAAAATTCGAATCCTTAACAACTGGATAAGGATCAATGACATGTGGATCAATGAGAAGAGAGCACATGTAGAAGAAGCCACCTCATCACCTTGGGAAATGTGCTGCTTATCCTCATCCTCCTTTTAGATTCAATGAACCTGGACATAATCTCATCAAATCGTCACTATGTGACACTTGGCATGCTTTTATTGAATGAGGATACGGCTGCCACCTCAGCAAACTCATCTTTAAACTTGATAAATAGCCTTTCACTTTTTGATGAGAAATTATTTGTTAATCTTTCAATTGTGATGGCTCATCTTCATGATTGCTTCTTCTTGAAATTTCTTTTATGTTGTAGTATCTTTCTTTGACATCTTCTAAAATATGTTGATCTTGCTCCTCCATCGACTGTGTTGAGCCTTTTCTCCATCTGCCTATTTGCTTGACTTCGACCTTTGATCTCATTGTTGATGCCCTTGCCTTTCAACGCTCATCTTCCTTCCAGCTTTGATCACGAACCAAATCTTGTCCTTGACTTCATAGCATCTCCTCTTCAACATTTTGGAGCCATTTATGATCCTTGGTCTTGATGTCCAACTCCTTTCTCCATACCTGGGCCTGCATTATCAACACTTAGTCAAATCTCTGATTTATCACATGAAATTAGAACTAGATCTAAGGTTCTCACTAGCTGTTACATGAAATCAGACCTCTATGATTTACATCAGACCTGAAAATTATGCTATTTTATTCCACAAAATAATAAGGAATCAAAAAATTCATGTCTAGAACATCCTAGATCCCTTATCCCATTATTTCATCACCAAGGGGATTGAAAGTTCAAACCAAACCTCACCACGAAGTTAAAGATCTAATTTGAAGATGATGCCTGACGATGTAAATGATGGAACCAGAGGTGTTGGGCTGAATTTAGATGCTCCTGAACAGATTGTCTGCAAATAAAAATGATCAAGGAGGACTGTACTGATCTGCTTTTCAAGTTCGAACCTTCTCAAATGCTTGCAAATAGGAAATGATCTCCAATAGTAGCTTGTACTGTTTTATGGAGCATTGCCTGATTTGATGGCCCTTCTATAACTTCGCCACATACGCTATATAGTTTCACCACGCTGTTCCAGATGAAGACCTGCAATGTATAAAGGAAAATGCTGCTGCCAAAAACCAAACTCACAGGTGTAGAGCAGAGAAAATGTTTTGAACTGGGATGGGAATGATCACCATTTTCCCAATATATAGGCATCTCTGGAGATCTGGAACAGGGCCGACCAGACTAGGGCTGACCTGGCCATATAATAAATAAATTTCGTCAAAAATCATTATTAAATAAAGGGCCGACCTGGCTGTTTTATTTAATTTGGGCGAAATGTCCTATTTAAGGCGATTTTATGGCCTATGAATTTTGATTTCCAATATTTCTCAATCCCGCGTTTCTCATAGGGCAAGGCCTAATTTAATTAAGTCTGGTCCTCACGCTACATATAGGGCAGGCCAATTGATTTCGAATTTGTATTTGCCCAGATTCGTATTGAGTTTAGGGCCAAACTAGCCACACATTTCATATTTATCTCTAGATTTAAATCATTTATGCCATACGCTCATAATTGGGGCCTCAAATTAATGTTTAGCTTGAATAGGTCCACACGTTCCATCATAATGGATCAGATTCGGCTAATCAGAGCTACACGCCAGGCTTGGGGGGATTTGTTTCATCGATTTTTGTGCCCAAATCTGGGCTTAATTCGTCTTGAATTAACCACATTGGCATAGGGCAGGACCTAACTTCGATTACTATCTAGATCTGCCTTAGTTTTAGGGCCCCTATGGACCACACGCCATATAGGGCAGGCCAGTTGCCAATTTAATTCAGATTCTGGGCCAAATTTAATACTATGGCGCTCAGATTTTTATGCTCAGATTTGATGGGGCGGGCCCTATCTCGAAATTAAAATAGACCCCAAGGTCCTCGAACCCCAAAGCTTAGAATAGGGCAGGCCCTAACCCAATTAAATGCCTAGATTTGTATTAAATGAGGAGCTGTTTGATGCTTTACTCCATACGATATAGGCCTGGCCCAATTGCAAATCACCCTATATAAAGAGGAGACTCCAAGCCACTTCAATCCATTTTATTTGCCTTGCAAGCTACATTCGGATTCTGGGTACAACTGCCATTTTCAAGGGTCAAAATTTTGAATTTTGCAGTTGTATTATCAAATTTAAAGGGGCAGATGTAAGCACAACCATTGCCCTTCGAAATCCAGGCTATATGCTTCGTAATGAACAGCCTAGATGGCCTAAACAGGGCCTAACTTAAGTCTGTTATAAAAAACTCAGGTCTTAAAATAGTGCATTGTGAGATGAGACAACAAAATTCGATGCACGAAAAGACGCTTCAGCCCCAAGATGAGACACGAATTAGATGGAAGCAAAACGTGCTCAGCTCAAGATGAGCAACGATTTGATGGAACTAAAACGCGTTCAGCTCAAAGATGAGCAACATTTAGATGGAACTAAAATGCGTCCAGCTCAAAGATGAGCAACGATTTGATGGAACTAAAACGCGTTCAGCTCAAAGATGAGCAACGTTTTGATGGAACTAAAATGTGTCCAGCTCAAAGATGAGCAACGTTTTTCTGAACAGAGAAACAAGTCCCATCTCAATCCTTAGGCAGTTTTCAATTCCACTCACTCTCAATCCTGCTGACAGCAGCAAGATGACACAAAGAGGGGGTCCCCATTTGCAATGGGGCGATGGTGTGAAAATCTCACAACATCTAGCATCCACCCAAAGCAATGTTCCCGAACATTTCATGGATAAAACTCGTTTGGAACCAAAATTCTTTGACCAACTCCATTTTCACCTACCCCACAACTAGGAAATGCACTCAAAATGGAAGAAACCACGAATTGAGCTATGAGCCCCCGTCCTTGATTACCCACGTGTGTGCAAGTGATTCATTCCCGCTCGACAAGAACCTTAGAAAGCCTCTTAGATCCATTGAACTTAGCTATTGTCATATCCTTACTCCAAAAGCATCCTGGATAGAGCCTCGCTGCGAGTTAGGCGTCCATAGCCCTGACAAGGTTATCGCTGTGGCACCACAAACATGATTCTACCTTTAGTGATTATTTTTATAGCACCGGTAGAAATGCTTGCACGCCGTGAGCCAAATTTGCTTTTCTATTTTTTCTTTTTACATGACATTTCTTTTCTTCTCACTTTCAATCTTTTGCTTGGCTTGTAGCCAATGAAGCCCGCAGAGGGTTTGGAAGACCACAGTGGCGCTGGAGTAGGTGTATGATTTTCACTAAATCCAACTTCACTTTGAAACTACCAAAGAACCCGAAGCAATTAAGTGTGAATAAAATGTTGTAATCAAAAGACTCGAGTACTCAAAACACAATCATGACCCGATCCAAATTTAGGACAAATCCTTTTCACAGGATAAAGCTATTAGGAATCTAATCTCCAATTCAAGGGAACCCCACAAAGATATACCCAAGAAATAAACTGAATAGAACTACTGGAGGAACACCGGAGTGTGCTTGTATAATCATCACCCTTCTCACAAATTTGGATCCCTCTAAACTGAACTAACCAAAGCAAGCTCCTAGACTAAAGCAAACCACCCCAGTCAAACGACTCAAGGCAAAACCTACAAACTGACCTTCTAAGGAAACCAACTAAGCCCCTCAAACAAACTTCGAGTCAACTGACTCAAGGCAAATTACTATTCGGGCTCCCTACGACAACTAAACTGACTGACAAAAGGGAAAACTACTCTAACCCTCTTGAACCAAATGGTTCAAGACAAACCTACTCTAACTATGTACAAGACTCTAAAGGGACGACACTGACTAGACTGATATATACACTTGACCTAACATGGTTTCTCAGGATGTTCAAGAGCAACAAGGTTTGGGTGATAGTTCTCAATCTCGCAAACTCATCCTTGTACTCTGAAAAAAATTTAGTCACCTCAAACTCAAACTCAAGAAAATTATCATGCAAGATCAACAATTGAGGAAATTCATTAGGACCATGATCAATCCATACACAAGTTTTCTTTCCAAAATTTCCATAATCAAAATAACAACTTTCAAAACTTTGAACATTAAAAGCAGGGAAAGAAACAAGATATCGAAACATTACCATAAATAATAGCAAAAAGGAAGTACAATCACAACATGGCAAAATTTCTCTTTTATTTCTAATGTGCAATGTATACATGACAATGCTTCCTTCCGATAAGAACTAATTACATATATAGTGTCAGATGGTTGGTTAAGAATAGCTACCATCAACAACTACCCATAATTGATTGGATGTAAAATAACATTATGCAGCCAATTAATTATTCACTAACTACATTGTTTATTTTTAAGTTTGGCAACACTGCCATCTACAATAGTCCCCCCAAAAAGTGCCATCTTTTAGACGACGAAAAGCAAATATGGTTATCTACACAAAAAAGAAAGACTAAGAGGAGGGGCGAGAAGACATCCCTAGAGTTGGGGAAACAACGTGTGGCTAGGTGGAACTGTCATTTCCCGCTCTGTGGATGGCTTGACCATACACACTGCCTCCATCATTTGTTCCTTAGTCTTCAATTTTTTGTCTTTTCCCTTCAACCCTTCTTGAGTAGCAACCAACTTGTCAGTTTTCTCTATCAACTATAAGTATTTTGGGGCCAATTGCTCTCATAGTTTCGCCACTTTACTCACCAAAGTAGTGACTCGAGAGTGTTTCTAAGCAAGCTATGTCCTACACTTCTCAGCCAACTCGAGAAAAGCTTTCCAGTCATGCTCCAATAGTTGAGTGGCTTTGTCTTTTAATGTACTTAACTTTTCAAGTACAATTGCAAGGTGTACTCATTGACACTCTATCACCCTGATATACCAGCCTTCCTCAATTTTGAAACCTCAATCTCAAAACATTTCAACATATTTAAGGCTTATGATGAAGCCCTAGATTTGATGGTACACAAATCCTTTGCAATTGAAACCTTATTTCAACTACAATTCACTTACTTATTCCTTGATGATAACTCAAGATCTGGAAAAATGAGCTCTTTGCTGTCTCTACGCTTTGATATCTAAAATTTTCATAATTCAACCCATCGAAGTAGAAATCTGCAAAAAATCCTAATTATACTTGATTAATCCTAAATCCTAGAGCCAGCCAATTTTTTTCTTGAAAAACCTCAATTCGTGAAAAAATCATTGACCCGATTTTCAAATGACCTATTTCCTTCTAAAGCGCATTAAAATCATAATAAAATTCCTAAAAAAAGGCAAAAAACATTAAAAATCATTGAAAAACCCTACAAAACCCAACAAAAAACTCACGAAATTGATGAATAACTCAAAAAAAGGGTTGATTCCAGGACACAAGTGAAGTCAATTTCGAATCAGCATGGAAAAAAATTGTACTTTTGTCCCTTTAGTTTTCTTTCCAACCTTTGGAAAACCCTAAACAGAGGCGCAGGAGGAGAAATGGCAGTCATCAATGAAATTTGAAAGGGCTTCAATCATCCTAAATTGTGGGAGGCATGTGAGATAGTGTCAAAGCAGCTAATGAATTTGTTCTAAATCACAATTTCAATATGTTAATGTTATAGCTTTGGTCAGATTGATCGATTGAAATCGTCTCTGAATAAAATATAATTAAATGCATTTATTATATATATATATATATATATATATATATATTATAAATTAAGTTATTCATTGACCAATACATATCATTAACAGTCTTGAAGATACTTACATTGTGCAGCAGTGAGTAAATGAGTTATTGTAACACACAATATCTTATGTGTTACAATACATAATATGTATCGTAACACATAATATTGTGTGTTACAATACGTAACACACACTATTATATATGTTGCGATACCTATTACATATCGTAACAGGAATAAAAACCTAAACTTAATTCTGTGTTTTAATACATTCAGTGGCAGTTGTTATGAAATGGTCTGTGTCGCGGGATTAAAGAGGAGAGCATGTCTCTACATGATACATGATCTCTAGCAAGTATTTATATCCACTATGGATCTGCACTTGAAGACACAGATATAAATAGCAGTGATCTTCTAAGTGTAGAGACATATACAGTACAATATACTTGTTAGATATACATTCTTATATAAAGAATATTTAATATATCATCTCTGATCTAGAATACTTAACATGGTATCAGAGCAGGTGTGAAATAAAAGATCAAGATCAGACTTTTATATTAAATCTACCTAAACATATCTTTGTGTGATAAAATTACTATATTCATCAAAATGGTGATCGGAGTTAGACTTGAGGACAAACTTGAAGGCGCCTCCAATTTTGTGGTTTGGAAATTTCGGATGTTACTAACATTGAAAGAGAATGAATTAATCACAGTGGTGAAAGAGAAGGAACCTAAACAAAATGAGAAAGATGAAAAGTTTTAATAGGAAAAGAACAATACGAAAGCAAAGAAGTTACTAGTGGATGGAGTGAAGGATCAGTTAGTGCCTATAATTATCAGATTTGATTCAGCATATGCCATGTTCAAAGCACTCGAAGAAATGTTCGAGATAAACAACTCTAGTAGAGTCCTTACTCTAAAAAAAATCAACTCAGTCAAATGAAGATGAACAAAGGAGAGACTATCACCTCATACTTTATGAGAATAACTAATTTGAGAAATCAACTCTCTGCAATTGGTCATGATTATGATAGTAAAGAATTATTAATGATAGCTCTAAACGGACTAGCTATCTCTTGGGAATCCTTTATTCAAGGCATCAATGCTCGACGTAAACTCCCCAAATTTGAAGGACTGAAAACAGACTGCATTCAAGAAGAGTCAAGGTTGATATCCAGAGGGATTGGTGTAAATGCTCCTAAAGATGAGATTCAAATCCTTCACACTCAAACTCACACAAGAGGAAAGAAATTTAATTACAAAGGAAAAAGGGGTAAGAACACTAATGGGAAACAATCATCCAAGAAAACGAGAGACCTATCCAAAGTACAATGCTATAGATGTGATAAATATGGTCATCTTGCGATGAAGTGCCCTGATAGAACAAAATCCCAAGCTTCTTTCGCTGAGGTTAGAAATATGGATACAAATTTAGAGAAACTTGTATTTTACTCTGCCCTATCTAGTCAAGTTACAAACAACATGAACTCATGGGTGATCGATAGTGGGGCCTCTAGGCACATAACAAGATTCCAAGAACACCTAGATACTATTGAGGAAACTTCTGATGAAGAAGTAACTATTGGAGATGATACAGACTATCTAGTAAAAGGAATTGGGTCATGTACCATTTAACTCAAATCTAGTATCTCACTCCAACTCACAGGAATAACATTTGTAGCTGGGATCAAAAGAAACTTAGTCTCTATTTCAGCTCTTTAAGACAAGGATGTCTTTATAAACTATGCACTTCTCCTTCTCAAGCCCTAACTTATGAGTCAACTAGTGAGAATGAAATTTGGCATAGGAGACTAGGGCATTTCCACTTTCGTGGTTTACCCTCTTTAGAGAAAATGGTCACTGGTCTACCAAAACTCAAATCTGAACATGTAGGGATTTGCAAAGGTTGTGCATTAGGGGAGAATACCAAAAGCACTTTTCACAATAGTGAAAGTAAATCTAAAAATGTACTAGAACTTATTCATTTTGAGTTATGTGGACCTATGTCTGTTCCCTCTATTGGAGGATTTTTGTATTGTATTATCTTTGTAGATGACTACTATAGGAAAACTTGGATATAATTTCTTGTGTAAAGATTCTGAAAAAATTCTCTTAAAGTTTGAAGAATTTAAGGCTCTAGTAGAAAGTTTATCTGAAAAGAGTATTAAAACACTAAGAACAAACAATAGGAAAGAATACACTTCGGAAACTTTCCAAAACTTTTGTAAAAATTATGCAATTAAGAGGGAGTACACTGTTCCTTACAACCCTCAACAAAACGGAGTTGCGGAAAGAAAGAAAAGAAATATTGTTGAATGTGCCAAAGCCATGATGCATGACCAAAACCTAGAAACTCATCTCTGGGCAAAAGCTTCTAGTACTATTGTCTACATTCAAAATACATGTCCTCGTTCTCATCTAGTAAACAAGACTCCTGAAGAAGTATTCACTGGAACTAAACCTAATATAAGCCATCTTAGGATATTTGGATGCCTAGTCTACATTCATATTCCTAAAGAGAAAAGAACCAAATTAGAACCTTCCGGGAAGAAAGGAATTATAGTTGGATATAGTGAAACTTCCAAGGCATATAGAATTTACATTCTAGGACAAAGAAATATTGAACTAAGATGAGATGTGATCTTCGAGGAAGATATTGCATTGAAAAGATCCAAAAATGAAAATGAAATGAATGATGATTTTCAAGAAGATCTCTCTCTTGATATTCAAAGAGAGATACAAGAGATCATTGAGGACAATGACTTCATTGATCACATGGATACCTCTGAAGAGACTAGAACAAACAAGAAAAGACCTCTATGGGCCATGAAGATGATTGAAGTAGGAAGATATGCAGCTCCTTCAGGTACTTCTAGAGAAAGAAAAAGGCCTAACAGATTTTCTAGTTATGTTGCACTAATGAGTGAATTAATAAAATCAGAGCCTTCAAATCTTGAGGAAGCTCTTCAACACCATACTTGGAAGGATGCCATGACAGAAGAATACAATTCTATCATTAAGAATGATGTCTGGGATATTGTACCCAGGCCCAAAAATAAATTAGTGGTCACCTCCAAATGGTTATTCAAAATCAAACATGCAATAGATGGAAGTATAGAAATATGCAAGGCAAGGTTTGTTGCTAGAGGTTTCTCAGAAAGAAGGCATTGATTATGAAGAAACATTTGCTCTAGTTGTCAGGTATATCTCTATCAGAACTGTAATTGCTATTGCTGCATCTAAGGGTTGTAAAATCCATTAGATGGATGTGAAGATTGCTTTCCTGAATAGAGTTATTGAAAAAGTATCCTAGAGAAACCTGAAGGATTTATAGTTCACAATAAATAGTCTTGTGTCTGCAGATTAAAGAAAGTATTATACCCTCTCAAACAAGCTCCTAGAGCTTGGTATGAAAGGATCGATCATTATCTATCAAAACTTAACTTCTCCAAAAATGATGCAGACCCAAATTTCTATTTCGAAGTATTAGATGGAGACATGTTGATTTTGATTCTCTATGATGATTTATTAATCACAGGGGAAGAGCACCTCATCACCAAATGCAAACAAGACCTAGCATCCGAATTTGATATGAAAGACTTAGGAATTCTTCATTATTTTCTCGGATTGGAAATTTGGCAACAAGAAAATAATATATTTCTAAATCAAGAAAAAGTATATTGTAGACATTCTCAAGATATTCGGAATGGACTGCAAGCCCATGTTTACTCCAATGGAAACAAATTTACTCAAACACAAAGAAGCGGCTAATGACTTAGAGCCTAGAGATTCTACCCTGTACAGACAGATAATCGAGTCTTTGATGTACTTAGTAAACACTAGGCCAGATATTTGCTATGCAGTAAATGCACTTAGTCAGTTCATATGTGAACCAAAGCAAATACACCTAATAGCAGCTAAGCACATGCTAAGATATCTTCGAGGCACAATCAGATATGGTTTGAGATATAAAGATGTGGACCTAAACTTGCATGGATACACTGATTCAGATTAGACCAGAAACATTGTGGATCAGAAAAGCACCTCTAGATGTTGCTTCAGTTTAGGATCAGCCATGATTTCTTGGTTCAGCAAAAAACAATCCTCAGTAGCTCAAAGTTCCACTGAAGCAGAATATATTGTAGCATCTATGGGAGCATGAGAAGCAATTTGGTTGAGAAAACTTCTAGTTGGACTATTTGGAAAACCACTAAAGCCAACCATTATTCAGTGTGACAATCAAAGTTGCATTAAACTATCCTTCAATCTAGTGTTTCATAACATGTTCAAACATACTGAAATACCTTATCACTACATTAGAGACATCATAGAGAAGAATGTGCAGTAGAAATATGTTAGTACAGATGAACAGACAGCAGATATACTCACCAAGCCTCTTGCGAAGAGTCGAGACTAAGGTAAGAGTACTTCAAAGGTAAACTTGGTACGATTGTAATTTCTGAGAATGAGTCTCAGTATCTTTAATCATTGTACTAATCAAATATTTTGTTGCTATCATGAGTGTTACTTCATGAATATATATGTGATTTGTGTGCACCATGAAGTGATGACTTTTAATGATTGTACTTGTATATCTAACAGCTATTGGAAGGTGACGATCTTACAATAACTTGTCCTTATCATGATGGATATCATATTTTCGATATCTAAGCAGACCATGATGATGATGTCCCTCTGATAGGCGTACATCTTGAGTACTTGGTGAACATCATGAGTGTAATGACCCTTACCAATAGGCCACTAAAAACCCCTCAAAAATGTAACTCAAAATGTACATAGAAAATTATTTTGCAATATATGAGTTCGCTGTCCCAAAATTTCAGAATAATAGATAGCAACCAAATACCATCCAAAACACTATCAATGATGTAGGAAATTGCTCAAAACCATATGCTATTCATATATCAACAATTTGCAACAATGCCATACATATTTCAGCCAATAATATGATCATCAAAGCCTAGGTTTGCAATATAGATAGACTAAAAATTACAATGCCCTTTCACTTGCAAAATCCTAGCCTTCCTTTGATACCAATAATGCCAGATGGCAAACAAAGACAAGTGCAATGTAAAATAGTAAAGTTCTGAAGCTATATTTTGTACTCAGCTGAAAACATACATTTCTCAGAAAATATGCCAAATGCCAAATGAGAAGTGAGGAACCTGATTGTAGATGGCTGCGATAATTTTTACCAGTGCTGAAGATGCCAACACCCAAGCCAAAGTCACCCCAAATCTGAAAATCTACTTTCTTGCAGATTTTCGAAAATGTCTAGGAATTTTGAAAATTCCTTAAAAATAAATCATGGCATTTTGGGACTCCAAAATGCACCTATCTTTATCTCCTCGACGATAGAAATCCGATGCAAAAATACCCAGAATGATATGCTGAGTAATGAGGAAGATATGAGGAAAAATGTGGTTCCAAAACCCTATCCTGAAATTCTGAAAACTGAATTAGACTTGTACCGAAAGCTTTTTCGGATTGCTTTTTCGGTTTGCTTTTTTGCTCTACTTTTTTAGATCTGCTTTTTCGCTTTGCTTTTTCGGATCTGCTTTTTCGCTCTGCTTTTTCGCTTTGCTTTTTCAGATCTTCTTTTTCGCTTTGCTTTTTCGGATCTGCTTTTTCGCTTTGCTTTTTCGGACTGCTTTTTCGAATCTACTTTTTCGCTTTGCTTTTTCGGACTGCTTTTTCGCTTTTCTTTTTTGGACTGCTTTTTTTCCTCTTGCAATCAAAAACTCAAACCCTCAAGTAATTCTGAGGACTCCAAATAAGCTCAACTTGAGATGGTTGAATACCACTTCCAAAGTGCATCCCTTCAAAGGATATTTCACCTCCTCAGTTATGCAAATCCTTAAGAAACTCCGTTCCTAAAGATCAAATGACAATTTGCAGACCAAGATGGCGCCACAAATGCTCAAAGAGAAAAGTAGTGTAAACTGAAGTCATGGGATGTCCAAATGAGAGGCCAAGCACTCTATTTATTCACTTTTCTAAGAAGCCACTAGAACTTCTAGAAGTATCCATAAAATATTCTTATAAAATCCCTTTATAATGCACTTTTATATAAAAAGTAACTTTATAAAATAAAAAAGTGCAACTCAACTCAAAATTATAACATTTTGGCTCCACATAACACATTATAATAAAAATATGATAAACACCATCTCTCCAAGAGCAAATAAGACCATCCAATCCCCAAATAATCATCAGAATGACTCTCTCACCAAAACCATCTGCCTACGAGAGTCCATGATAGGCAAATCCACTGAAAAATGACATGTCACTAAAGAGGGGACATGACAGTCCGCCCCTCCTGAAATTGCTTGCCCTCAAGCAATCTCAAAGCTGGGTGCTGCAAAATATCTTCTCCCTCCCATGTGGCATCCTCCTTAGGCAAATTTCTCCACTTCACCAAATACTCCCTGATGGTCCTCCTGTGGAGCTGCCTCTCTCTACTGTCAATGATGTACTCAGGAACAAGAACCAACTTCCCCTCATCATCCAATGGAGGACGAACTGCTGAAGGCACAACATGATGACCCAACGCCTTCTTGAGTCGTGACACATGGAAAACATTGTGTACCCTGCTGTCTGCTGTAAGCTCAAGCTCATATGCCATCTCTCCAATACGCTTGATAATCTTGAAAGGACCATAGTACCTAGGCTTAAGCTTCTCCGATCCACTCTTTCCCAGGGTAGACTGTCTATAGGGCTGCAACATGAGATAAACCATGTCACCAACCTCAAAACTCCTCTCTGTCCGCTTTTGATCTGTATACTGCTTATCCTGATTCTGTGCCCTGGCAATATTATCTCTGAGAGCATCAACAATGTCCTTGCTCTCCTGAAGCAAATCTCCAACACGAGGAACTCTAACATCACTCATAATCCAGAAAACTCGGTGCCTCATAACCATATAGTGCCCTGAAAGGAGTCATCTGAATAGACATGTGGTATGTGGTATTGTAGTACTCACATAGATAAATCCACCTAAGCCATGCCTTCTGCTGCCCTGCCACATAGTTCCCCAAGTAGCCTTCCACCCACTTATTTACTATCTCAGTCTGCCCATCAGTTTGCGGGTTGTAACTGGTGCTAGGTGTAAGCTCAGTGCCACATAAACGGAACACCTCCTGTCAAAAATGACTCAAGAACCTGCTGTCCCTATCACTCACTATGCTCCGGGGTATCCCATGTAGTCTGAAAATCTCTCTGAAGAAGACCTCAGCCACCTGCACTGCTGTGTAAGTAGTAGTGATGGGAAAGAAGTGTGCATTCTTCGTCAACCTGTCCACCACCACATAGATGCAATCATGCCCTTGGGCCTTAGGCAAGCCCGTAATGAAATCCATGGATATACACTCCCGCTTCCTATCAGGAATGGGAAGTGGTTGTAGGAGCCCTGCTGGAAAGGTGTGCTCTTGTTTGTTCTGCTGACAAACAGGACACTCTCATACATACTGCAACACATCCGCCTTGAGCCCCTTCCAAGTGAAACGCTCTCGTACCTGCCTGTAACTTTTGAAGTATCCAGGATGGCCAGCTGTAGGTGAATCATGGAGAGCTCTCATAACAATACGCTTCACCTTCGATCCTGGGACTAAGAATATCCTGTTCTTGTAGATAATCAAATCATCCACAAGTGTGTACCTGGTATTAACAACTGTCCCATCAACAATCTCGAATGCCTATGAGTCTCTAGCTTACTCTGCAATAATCAAATGCCTCCAATCCTCAGATATTTCAACCATAGCACTGAGATGTGGTCTGCGTGACAAAGCATCTGCTACCACATTCTGAGTCCCTCTCACATTGGAGATGTCAAAATCATAAGCCTGCAGCTTACGAACCCACTTTTGCTGCCTGTCATTGAGATCTCTCTGTCCAAGGAAATGTCTCAAACTATTGTGGTCAGTTTTAATGCAAAACTTACCACCCACCAGATACTGCCTGAATTTAGCCAATGCATGCATAATGGCTAACATCTCCTTGTCATATATACTAAATGATCTCTCTGGCCCACGGAGCTTCCTGCTCTCAAATGCAATGGGGTGCTTGTCCTGCATCAGAACAGCACCTATACCCTCTCCAGATGCATCGCACTAAAGCTCAAATGGCTTCGAGAAGTCGGGCAATGCTAACACAAGGCATGTAGTCACGATCTCCTTGAATCTCTCAAAGCAAGCATGTGCCTCAGGTGTCCAAATGAAGGCTCCCTTCTTCAGCAAATCTATCATAGGAGCTGCATGACGTGAATATCCACTGACAAATCTGCGGTAGAAACCACACAACCCAAGGAACTCTCTCAACTGTGTCAGGTTCTCTGGACTAGGCCAATCCACAATAGCACGAATCTTATCAGGATCCATCCTTACTCCTTTTGCACTAATGATGTGACCCAAATACAATAGCTCTGTCATGCCCAAATCACATTTGGACTCCTTGGCATACAAGGACTCTGACTGCAAGATCCCCAAAACTGTCTCTAGATGCTCCATGTGCTCCGGCCAAGTCCGACTGTATATCAGAATATCATCGAAGAAGACTAACACATACTTCCTCAACTAATGATGGAAGACCCTGTTCATACTAGACTGAAAAGTAGCTGGCACATTGGTCAGCCCAAATGGCATGACCACAAACTCAAAGTGCCCACAATGACATCTAAAGGCGGTCTTCTCAATATCCTGTTCTCTAACTCTGATCTGATGATAGCCAGATCTCAAATCAATCTTCATGAAATAACATGCACCATGCAGCTCATCAATCCATGGAATGGGGTACCTGTTCTTAATTGTCTTCTTATTCAGCACCCTATAGTCAATGCACATCCGCAAAGTACCATCCTTCTTCACCAATACTACCGAAGAAGCAAAAGGAGACTTGCTCGGTCTGATGTGTCCCATCGCAAGCAACTTCTTGATGGTTTTCTCTATCTCATCCTTGAGTCTCTTAGGATGCCCGTAGGGTGTAATCATCACGGGTTTAGCACCCTCCTCTAACTCAATGATGTGCTCAATACCTTTGTCTGGTGGCCTGCTAGGTGGGATGTCACTGAAGACTCTATCATACTTCACTCTCAACCTCTGAATGTCTGGATGATACTCTGTCTTATGCTGTCCCTCCTGTGTAGGCATGAGAGTGCATATTGCTGCCCACTCTATACCATCATGTCTGATGGCTCTCAAAATATGTTGTTTCCCATCCACCTCAAACTTAATCTCCATGTCCTTCAATCTGAAAGTGACCTCTCCCAATGAGTGTAACCACTTCATCCCCAACACAATATCGAGATCACCCATGTTGACAACATGGTAGTCCGCCTTGAACTCATAGTTGTTCAGGTGTAAGGGCAGATCTCTCACCATCCTATTACACTTAAGAGTGTAACCATCAACAACCTGTACTCGTAGTCCCTCAAACTCCTCAGTCATAATACCACAGCGTTCAACAAAACGTGCATCAATAAAATTGTGCGTAGCACCTGTATCAACCAATGTAATAACTCTCTGCCCCGTTAGAACACCACGCAGTCTAAAAGATCCTTCCTGCTGAATGCTAGACAAGCGTGCCTTCTGTAAGTGCAACTCGGGCTCCTCCTTAGGTTCTGAAGCCTCTATCTCTGCCTCGGGCTCTGTATCACTATGATCATCCTCATGTCCAGAACTGTCAAAATCTGAACCCTCGTAGTAAGCCCACATAACCCTGTTGGCCTTCCCCTTAGGCCTCATAGGACAATCATGATCTCTGTCGTAAGGACCCTTGCAGTAGAAACATAGCTTCTTCCTGCGCAAGTCATTCAATGTCTCCATATCCAAAAGTGTAGTAGACTTACCCTTGGTGTCATCTTTTTTGCCCTTGTTTTTAACAAACTTCTTATTGTCCCTGAATGAAGAAGTGCTCCTAGAGGTGAATCTGCTGGAGGGTGCTGTGAGCTCCATGCTCCGTGCCTTCCTCATAGCCTCCTGCAATGAAGGGGGATCGAATGCCTTCATCCAACCCTTTAGAGGTTCAGACAACCCCTCTGTGAATAATATAACCAGCCTCCTCTCAAACACATCCTGCACCATCACTGATAATCTCTGAAACTCACTAATGTAGACCTCTAAACTGCCTGTCTGTCTCAGCTGTGCAAGATCACGGAAGACCTTTGGGTCTTTCTTATCAAAGCACTTTACCAATCTATCCACAAAATCCTGGTAGGATGTCACCTGATTATGTTGCAATGTAATCATACCATGTGACCACCAATCATGTGCTGCGCCCTCTAAATGCAAGGTGGCATACCTAATAGCATCCATCTCTGACATAGGCCTCAACGCTAGGAATGTATCTAACTTATGGATCCAGGCCTGTGCTGTCATCTGTCCACTGCCATCAAAAGATGGTAAGGTGAGCTTGCTAGCAGCTCGCTGCAACTCACTGTCCTGACCTCCTCTAGGCCTCCTGTTCTGCCTGCTACTCCTCATGTGCTCTCTTCTCTAACTCAGGTAGCGATCAAAATTCAGCAACTCACGAACATGTGGAGGTAATGCCTGCCATTCTGCATTTGCAGCTCTAAGATCATCCTGAAAGTCCTCTGGCATATCATTCTCTCCTGCCTCCTGAGCCTCCTCTCTAAGGAATGTACGACGTGTAGGCCTGTCTGCAGTCCACGACCTATGCCTAGGAGCACCCTGTGAACCTGCTACACTCCTGTTACCCTGCTCTAGTGTCCCTCTACCCTGTTCCTGATTCCTCGGCTGAGCAACTCTCTCCATCATAGTGGTCAATGCACGTACAGACTGAACTATCTCCTGTTGTCTAGTAGTCATAGCCCAAAAGAAGTCTCTAGCCTCATCATCATCAGTCCTAGGGACTCTAGGTGGACTCTGTGACTGTCTCTCACCCATAGTAAGTATATCTCTGAATTCCTGCTCACCCTCAAGTGTAGCTCTCTTGCATGTATAATACCTGTGATGCCCAAATGCTGAAGGATGCATAAAGATTTCTTACCCAACAGGATGGCAAGAACACCGCTCTGATACCACAGTAATGACCCTTACCAATAGGCCACTAAAAACCCCTCAAAAATGTAACTCAAAATGTACATAGAAAATTATTTTGCAATATATGAGTTCGCTGTCCCAAAATTTCAGAATAATAAATAGCAACCAAACACTATCTAAAACACTATCAATGATGTAGGAAATTGCTCAAAACCATATGCTATTCATATATCAACAATTTGCAACAATGCCATACATATTTCAGTCAATAATATGATCATCAAACCCTAGGTTTGCAATATAGATAGACTAAAAATTACAATGCTCTTTCACATGCAAAATCCTAGCCTTCCTTTGATACCAATAATGCCAGATGGCAAACAAAGACAAGTCCAATGTAAAATAGTAAAGTGTTGAAGCTATATTTTGTACTCAGCTGAAAACATACATTTCTCAGAAAATATGCCAAATGCCAAATGAGAAGTGAGGAACCTGATTGTAGATGGCTGCGATAATTTTTACCAGTGCTGAAGATGCCAACACCCAAGCCAAAGTCACCCCAAATCTGAAAATGTACTTTCTCGCAGATTTTCGAAAATGTCTAGGAATTTTGAAAATTCCTTAAAAATAAATCATGGCATTTTGGGACTCCAAAATGCACCTATATTTATCTCCTCGACGATAGAAATCTGATGCAAAAATACCCAGAATGATATGCCTAGTAATGAGGAAGATATGAGCAAAAATGTGGTTCCAAAACCCTATCCTGAAATTCTGAAAACTGAATTAGACTTGTAGCAAAAACTTTTTCGGATTGCTTTTTCGCTCTGCTTTATCGAATCTGCTTTTTCACTTTGATTTTTCGGATCTACTTTTCCGCTTTGCTTTTTCGGATCTGCTTTTTCGAACTGCTTTTTCGGATCTGCTTTTTCGCTTTGCTTTTTCGGATATGCTTTTTCGGACTGCTTTTTCGCTTTGCTTTTTCGGACTGCTTTTTTTCCTTTTGCAATCAAAAACCAAACCCTCAGGTAAGTCTGAGGACTCCAAATAAGCTCAACTTGAAATGGTTGAATACCACTTCCAAAGTGCAACCCTTCAAAGGATATTTCACCTCCTCAGTTATGCAAATCCTTAAGAAACTTCGTTCCTAAAGATCAAATGACAATCTACAGACCAAGATGGCGCCACAAATGCTCAAAGAGAAAAGTAGTGTAAACTCAAGTCATGGGATGTCCAAATGAGAGGCCAAGCACTCTATTTATTCACTTTTCTAAGAAGCCACTAGAACTTCTAAAAGTATCCATAAAATATTCTTATAAAATCCCTTTATAATGCACTTTTATATAAAAAGTAACTTTATAAAATAAAAAAGTATAACTCAACTCAAAATTATAACATTTTGGCTCTGTATAACACATTATAATAAAAATATGATAAACACCATCTCTCCAAGAGCAAATAAGACCATCCAATCCCTGAATAATCATCAAAATGACTCTCTCACCAAAACCATCTACCTACGAGAGTCCATGATAGGCAAATCCACTGAAAAATGACATGTCACTAAAGAGAGGACATGACAATGAGACTTGATGTTAGCAGGCCATTACTCTGAGAACATGGTGAATATCATGGATTTGATATTAGTAGGCCATTACTCATGATATTATGAGATAATATCATTACAAACTTCCTGAGTACTTGGTGAACATCATGGGACTTGATGTTAGCAGACCATTACTCTGAGTACATGACAAATATCATGGATTTGATATTGTTGGTGTATGTAGCATTGGTCAGATAAAACTAATTATATATAATAAATTATGAGAAATGATTTATATACATATATATATTAATATATAAAATAATTGATATTATTTGTATTAATATACATATATAATGTTAATCATTTATTTATTATAATAATGACTATATAGTTAATTAATAAATTAGATTAATGAATAGACATGTCCCATGAAGGGACATGTCTTTTCTTGTCTTTACCATGTATATATTCAATAGTCGATGCCTTTGGAAAACACATACAATGAGATAGTGCTATTACATTTGCTATGATCCTAAAACCTCAACATGGTATCAGAGCCAAGTTGCAAATGTAAGAGAGTAGTTTATTAATGGTGAATGTGTGACTATCTCGGAAAATACAGTCTTGGTACGAGGACCATATCTCACAAATGCACCGTTGGATTTTGCTAAATTTCGGATATGTTTGTGAAAACCAAATTTAGAAGAATCTCACCGAAGCAATTGGAAAGAAAGTGTCTGGTTCAAAAGTTATGACCGAATGTGTACAGGTCTATGCAGATTTCTGAACAAAGAGAGTTCTTTGATTAAAAGCTACAAACACTTTTTGTAGTGCAAATAAGAAAGGGATCATTACATTAATCAAGAGATAAGTATTCCATGTTGATTAATGTTCATAAATTTTTTATGTAGTTATTAATTCATGCTATAACATTGGGATAGCAAATCTTGTATACTTTTATCATTAATATTTCTTTGGGATAATTTAGTTTTATGAAGTATTGGTAATCTCTATCTGAAATGCTTTCAGGATGAATCAAGAGACATATGTGATTGCATTCAAGAGAGAAAGAGCTTGATGCTTGCAGTCATGGGATTGAGTTGATGGCTGAAACATTTCTTCAAAGAAAGAAAATATCATTTAGAGGGACAAACCTATAGAAGGAAACCTTGGACGAGAAGGTCAGAAGGTTGATATCACATTCAAAAAAAGTCTGACGAACCATCAGAGGAAACCTTGGACGAGAAGGTTAAATGTTGATGTTAGTACTCAAAGCTTCAGAGGGAGTTAGTACAACATCTATAGGATCTACCTTATTTGATTTCCAAGGATCTTGGTCATATTGATTCAGAGGGAGTAAACCATATCGAGATGGTTTCCCTAGTGACCAAGAAACTATAAAAGGAAAAAGAACTGTGATTCAAATGATTTAGTTCCATATATGTGAGATAGAAGGCTTTTATGTAGATATCTAGGTCATGATATTCCTAGATAGATGGTTGGGCATTCAAGAAAAGAGCTTATTGCAAACTAAAGAACAAAGACACGACTTGCTCGCAAAAGGTTGATATTAGATTCAGAGGGAGTATGATAGTTCATCTAAAAACAACCTTGGACGAGGAGGTTGTTACAAGACCTTAAAGGAAGCATTCAGAGGACTATGATCATGAGATTGAGTCTCATGTGTGCTAGCTGAAATGCCTTCATGGGTTCACTTAGAGTGATGCAAACTATATAAGAGATATAATGCATATGTATGCTATTCAAGGTACATTATCACTATAGAACATATGGTTGATATTCTCATCAAGTTTCTTGCTAGAGGGAAGGTTGTGTACCTTCGAGATAAACCTAGTATGTTAGAGAATGAAGCCTTAGATGAAAAGAAGTTTCAATATATGTGATCTACTATCTTGTATGTTATTGCATTCTTCTCTTTGAGAGAGAAGTCTAAGGTGAAAGCCCTTGTTTCCACCCTTTGAGATGAGCCATGATGGATCCACCCTCTGAAATGAGTCAAGGTGGATTTCATGTGTGTACCTCCAGGACTTATGGGCCTTCCTGTGAACATTGGAGAAAGGTGACGACTTTTCGACAATGAACACTTGTATTTGATTAATGTTACAAGGTGACGATCTTGTAATGGAGATTCGTTATGGAAGACTTTTGATATGTCAATGCACATACCATAATAGGGTTATATGTAAGGGGAATGTAATGTTCTCAAATTACTATATCCTTGTATCACGATCTGAGGTGATATGAAAATCAGGTATCACGTGTTAGGTGATTCCTCATATCACATGTTGGGTGATATGTAAAACTGGGTATCACGTGTTAGATGATTCCTCATATCACATGTTAGGTGATATGTAAAACTAGGTATCACGTGTAAGGTGATTCGTCATATCACATGTTGGGTGATATGTAAAACTGGGTATCACGTGTTAGGTGATTCGTCATATCACATGTTGGGTGATATGTAAAACTGGGTATCACGTGTTAGGTGATTCCTCATACAACATGTTGGGTGATATGTAAAACTGGGTATCACGTGTTAGGTGATTCCTCATACAACATGTTTGGTGATATGTAAAACTGGGTGTCACATGTTAGGTGATTCCTCATATCACATGTTAGGTGATATGTAAAACTGGGTGTCACGTGTTAGGTGATTCCTCATATCACATGTTAGGTGATATGTAAAACTGGGTATCAAGTGTTAGGTGATTCCTCATATCACATGTTTGGTGATATGTAAAACTGGGTATCACGTGTTAGGTGATTCCTCATATCACGTGTTAAGTGATATGTAAAACTGGGTATGACATGTAAGGTGATTCCTCATATCACATGTTTGGTGATATATGTAAAACTGGGTATCATGTGTTAGGTGATTCCTCATATCACATGTTTGGTGATATATGTAAAACTGGGTATCACGTGTTAGGTGATTCCTCATATCACACGTTAGGTGATATGTAAAACTGGGTATCACGTGTTAGGTAATTCCTCATATCACATGTTAGGTGATATATAAAATGAGTAACACATGCTAGGTGATTCCTCATCTCACAAGTTATGTGATACTTAAATGAGAATCACATGTTATTTGATATTTGCCTTCATGAGATATGTGAGATTTCTTATCACAAGAAATGTGATATATGATTTTATCTTCCCTAGCTAAGAGGGAGTGTTGATGTATGTAGCATCGGTCAGATAAAACTAATTATATATAATAAATTATGAGAAATGATTTATATACATATATATATATATATAATAATTGATGTTATTTGTATTAATATACATATATATATAATGTTAATCATTTATTTATTATTATAATGACTATATAGTTAATTAATAAATTAGATTAATGAATAGACATGTCCCATGAAGGGACGTGTCTTTTCTTGTCTTTATCATGTATATATTCAAGAGATCGATGCATTTGGATAACACATACAATGAGATAGTGCTATTACATTTGCTATGATCCTAAAACCGCAACAGATATTAGTAGGCCATTGCTCCTGATATTATGAGATAATATCATTTGTTTACATTAAGGTAATATTTTATTCTTATTGTGTATGATTCTTTTCATGATCATCCTCCCTAGCTAAGAGGGAGTGTTAATGTTATAGCTTTGATCAGATTGATCGATTGAAATCGTCTCTAAATAATAATGTATAAATTATAAATTAAGTTATTCATTGACCGATACATATCATTAACAGTCTTCACGATACTTACATCGCATGGCAGTGAGTAAATGGGTTACGGTATTGTAACACACAATATCATGTGTTACGATACATATATGTATTGTAACACATAATATTGTGTGTTATAATACGTAACACACACTATTATAGATGTTGCGATACCTATTACGTATTGTAACAGGAATATAAACCTAAACTTAAACACTGTGTTTTAATACATTCAATGGCAATTGTTATGAAATAGTCTGTATCGCAGGATTAAAGAGGAGAGCATGTCTCATGCAGAGACATGTCTCTGCATGATACATGATCTCTAACAAGTATTTATATCCATTATGGATCTGCACTTGAAGACACAAAAATAAATAGCAGTAATCTTCTAAGTGCAGAGACATATACAATATAATATACTTGTTAGACATAAATTCTTATATAAAGAATATTTAATATATCATCTCTGATCTGGAAACTTAACAAAATACGACCCAAGCTCTTTGCGCACCTCGGCCCATGGATTGTGATGAGATCAAATATATAATGAATATTATACACTAATTTTAAAATTATAACTATTATGCACTATTATAGATGGCCCTTTAAAGGGAAGCATCAAACCCCTATAGTTTATAATTAATATCATAAAGTAGTTTCAAAATTTAAATTGTTATTGACTATTAATATATATTAATAGCATAGAAGCAAAAAATGGCAAAATATCACAATCATATACAATTAATTTAGAGTCCACACATGCAGTGATTTATTCCTCAAAAGATCAAGATTTTTTGGTCAACCACTTTTATTTTTTTTTGGGATTTATCAGCAAAAGGCGACAATTAATCAACAAAAAAATTGCACGAAACTAGCAAAAACCCTAAGAGAGACACTTACAGGAAAAACCCGCAAAAATGTGATGTGATTCTCTATGAAATTGTTGAGCGACGCTAAAGATGCAGCTAGGAAAGTTGGGTCGAAAGTGTTGCAAAGTCCCAAAGTGTTGCGGAGTCGGGAAGTAGCATGGGAGATAGGCAGTTACAAACAAAATTTTCGTCTCTTTCTACGTTGAATATATATTGTATAGCTTGATTGATATTGTTTCTTTTTTAACATTGATTTTGTTTGTATAAATTTCAAATATTTAAATCGTTGCAATACGAAACAAAAGAAGACCGTAACAAAGCTACCTTATTTATTTGTTGTGATATGATCTAAAACAGCAAGGTAACAAAGTTTTGCCTTTTTATTTTGGAGGTAAAAAAAACCCTACAATAATCATGATAATCATTTAGGCTAGTCAATTATGACATATAAGTTCTTACGATTAAACAAATTGCTAGATATTAAAACTTCATTCAATTATATTAAATAATTCCTATAATTCAGCCTCTAAATTCAACATATATAAAGTTGTTTTGGTATATACATGTGTATATATCACTTCACATGTGTATATCATGCCAACTTTGTATATAATTGTTTGTTGAGTATCTGTGGTCCACGAGGATGCGTCTCCTACAAGTTTTGACCTGCACCCATCTCGGAGACGATACCGGGATGCAGGGATGGATTTCGACCGTCCCCCAAAACATTTCCTTTTGGCCAAAAATGGGGACCATCCCCGAAACGTTAAAAATCTTGCCAACCAAAACGAGGGGACGAAAATCCATATTTGGGACAGCTTGACCATCCCTAGTCCAACCCCAATACGGATTCCTGTCCCCTTTTTTCCAGCCAAAACGTGGACGGTAAAACAAGAAAAAAAAGGGTTTTTTTTTCTAATTTTTGTTGACCACGTGCACCCCACATGGCTTCTAAAAGACAAAAAAATATTAGAAACCCTATTTGGTCCATTAAAACACAAAAAGAGTAGCTCTACTTCTCATTTTTAGTTTTAACTTTTACCATACTTGCTAAGAGGAAAATAAAACATAGAGCAGCAACATCAGTGAGGAAAGTTTGCATTTTGGAGTTGCAAGAGGAGGTTTTGCCATCATATTTTCTTCATTCCAGGTATGTCTTTCGATTTCCTTTTGTTTATTTCAACCTTGTTGCCATTTGTTTCCATTTTTCATTTTTTTCATCAGATATAGAGGGCATTTTGTCATTTTGAATGAAACATTGAAATACCTTTTTTGTTTTTTTCATAACTTGAAGCACTATATTACATTGCAAAATCTGAAAAAATGAGCAGCAATGAGTGAGGGAAGTAGTGATAGTCATAGCATGGATGTTGCCATGCAAGAAACTCAAACATTACAAAGAAAAAGACCTAGTTCTAGGGCAAACATAGGAGGGTCTTCATTTTCAACTGATGTGGATGTTCATGTAGAAGATGTAGCAACCTCTAACCCATTTGAGTGCCCTTCCCAAGTCCTCAAAAAATTTGCAAAAGGCTCATGCAATCCTAAGAAACTTCTCCTACAATTTGCCACAAGAGTAGACAAGAATAAGAAAAAATTCAAGGGGTAGTAGGGAATGGGAGTGTCATTTGTGTCACAAACATTATTTTGGGAGCTATACTAGAGTCTATTGCCATCTTTTATGGATAGGTGGTCAATGAGTCAAAGGTTGTAAAAAAAAACACAAGAAGAAAAACTTGAGGCAACTAGATTACACATGGAGGGGGAAGCATTGAAAACAAGGACTCCAATAGAGAATGTGCAAGCTAATATGCTTGAGTAACACTACCACACCCACTCCCACTCCCACTACTAGTAAAGGAAAGGGAAAGAAGACTAAAAGAGAAACAAATGTTGCTGATTTATTTAATATGCAAGGAAAAGATAAGGCTGAAGAATCTATTGGTAGGTTTCTTTTTGCTCACGGTATACCATTCCATGTGTCACATTCCTCATATTATAAACAAATGTGCAAAGATATCTATGTTGTTGGTCCCTCATTTGTACCACCTGGAGAGACAAAACTACACACCATTGTTCTTGATAAAGAGCATTCAAAAGTGAGCATTTTGATGGAGGATATGAGACAGACATGGATGAGTGAAGGATGCTCTATCATCATGGATGGGTGGACCGGTATCAAACATCAGTCACTCATCAATCTTATTGTCACTAGCACAGCAGGCTCTTATTTTCTTAGAGCTATAGATTGTTCAAGGAAAAGAAAGGATGCAGCCTTCCAATTTAAGATTTTGAAAGATACTATAAAAGAGGCTGGATCTTCAAATGTTGTGCAAGTAGTCACTAATTCAGCCCAAGTATGTAAGTTAGCTGAATTAATGGTGGGAGTACTTATAGGCACATTTTTTGGACCCCATGTTGTGTACATGCATTAAACAACACCTTGAAGGACATTGGAAAAATTTATTGGGTAAAGGCTATGGTGTCTAAAGCTAGAGATGTGCAAACGTTTATTTGCAATCATCACACATCTCTTGCATCATTTAGGACATTTTCCAAGAAAGAGTTCCTCAAGCCCGTGGAGACTAGATATGCTAGCTACTTTATGTTGTTGGAGAGGATGCTTAAGGTTCAAGAGGCCTTACAATCCATGGTGGTCAATACAAAGTGAAATAGATAGCATAAATCAAACACACCGGATGGAAGTATGAAACAAAGAATCCTTGATGATAATTGGTGGTCTACAATGAGGTAAGAAACTTAGATAATTGTTATTGCTGATTTAGTAAAATTACTTCTGATTTTAGCATTTGTTGATTTTATTATTTAAGAATTAAGAATTTTTAGATTTATGATGTTTCTAACTTATAACTTGCTTGCATTTGCAGATACATTTGCTCCTTCATTGACCCCATTGTGCGGGTCATTAGATATGTTCATACTGACTCTCCCAGCCTTTGAGAGATTTATGAGACCTTTGATAGCATGCTTGGGCAGATCAAGCATGTTATTCATGCCAAAGACCCTACTTTGGAGTTTTATGAGGAGCATCTTAAGCCCATTGTGATGCGACGGTGGAAGATTATGAACACCCCACTTCATATGGTCATCCCCTATTTTTTTAATAGTCGTCCCCTGCCGTCTTGTCCCCTAAATTTTGGATTTGAACCGTACTCATACCGGAAACATATCCCCCTCCCCTAAAATGTCCCCGTCTTGGAAACTCCGTGGAGCATAGTTGAGTATATATAATAAAAGGAACTTGGGAGAATTCTAGAAAATGAATTCTACTTATATGAATATGAAGATTTTCTTTTTATTCACAATATTTTGTGAAGAAAGCTTCATTCTAATTTTGAAAAATAAGAAAAGCCACATAATATTTTGGTGCTACTTCAAATCATAGCTTGATTGAGATTTATAAAAGCAAAATCAATGTTAAAACTTTGAGTCTATTAGCCATAAAGATTATTTTAGGTTGTGTATTAGTTATGTTGTCCGACGGTAATTAGTTATTACCGTAGGGCAGTTGGGTTGGGTGGTGACGTTTGGTCACACCCCTTCGGATAGATAAATATGTACCACTTATGGGTGAAAGGGGGAATCATTATGTGAATGTACTCATACGTTGGAATGATTAATGAAAGCATCTAGTGCTCTCTAATATATTTTGTGTTTATTACATTTCTTGTACTATGTCTATGCAATATTAAGTTTCCCCTAACGGGCAAACATTTGGCGTCGTTGCCAAACGAATCTGGCAAGTGACGGAATGAGTAGATAAATGGGAATACCATTTGAGGAGAATATCAATGTGAGGACGAATGAGGACGGAATCACAGAAACCCATAATAACAAGATCACAGTTGATTTGTTGTACCGAAACAAGAATAAATAAAAAGTGTTGTGTTACGTTTTAATATGATGAGTGACTAGAATTGATGCCCAATCTTTTAAAAAAGGATAGGAATAAAAAGGAACATCCGAATGTCTTCGAGGCTATGCATCAAGCCCTAATCTTTGCCCAACAAGTCGAACATCGACGATGGTTCAAACAACTTGCCAAGGGACAACCAGCCACGGTTTAACCGAAGGGACCATGGAGATGGTACCGAAGGTAACTATGTGGTTGTCACGGGAGGTGTAAGAACCGAAGGAGACAATTACCGTACAAGGGAACAACGATAGGTAAGAAGTAGTGAAGAATTATTAGAGGAAACACGACAAAGGCTGAATTTGATTGAGGGAACATGAGAACAATTCTGAAACTTGTCCATCTCGCCACGGGTAGAGGAAACAGGAAGCAGGGGTGACGAAGGAACCAGCGCTGTAAAGAGCCTGCCTGGCTCTTCCTAGATTTATTTCTCTTAAATTGAAATACTTGAAAATTTGTTTCAATAATATGTCTTGTAAAATACAATTATGACAAAATAACCACCAATTTCGAATAACAAATCCAAGCAAAAGGAATTTCCTTAAAACATTTACTATTTTAATTTCTCATCTCAAACAAGGACACAAAACAATTAATTATCATAAAAACATGGCACCTGGAATTCTGATATTTCTTCTAATGCCTTGACACAGCCCGAAATATAGATAGCTTCCACCTTAAAGTAGTCACGTGGCAGCCTGGGCAAAAAACGTGACTGGCTGTAGCTAACGCAGCCCCTTATTATGTGAAAAACGGCCCCCAAATGAGGCACGTGAGCATAGGAGTGAGGTGTTACAACCTTCCATGACCCCACGGGTGCAGCTTGGAGTTGACACAGCTAGAAAATGAAGTATCTTGCTGTATAACAGTCCTCTTTCCCTCTATCTGATATGCAGCCTGGGTTGTTTCAATATGTCAACAAAATTATAACTTCTCCAACCAAATTCCTTCAATAATAATCAATGGAGATACAACAGCCTCCAAATTCGAATTTCCAATCTCCTCAGAATGAATAACAATCAAACCCTATGAAAGCAACTCGATTTGTCTGCAGAATAAACTTCTCATAAATCCAGTATACATCAGCACTGAATTATCAATTCAGAATCAGAATTATTCTCTTACAGAATAACAGCTGGAAAATTCACCATTAACTTGTAATGGCTCAAATTACAAGAAGAGGAATCGGTCCTCGAAACCCCAGCCAGGTTTGCCTCTCTGCCAAACTTCAATAAAATAATAATTCAAGAAATGGATAATGAAAGTGCTTTTTCGAAATGAATATATAGCTTTTTCGGAAAAAGCACAATTTCACTTTTTTCATTAAAAAGGCTTTTAAATGATAACTTCACTTTATAACATTAAAGTTATAAAGTAATAAAGTTATTAAATTAAAATAATTTAATTTAATAACGGTAACCTTTAAAACCAAAGCCACTGAATCACACTAACTATGACAAACTCATTTCTAACACCAGAGCCTCAAACGCCAACTGACCTGCCATAAATAACCCACTACCAAAAATAGCCAACTGCTAAAAATAGACTTACTAAAAATAGTAAGTCTCTCAAACTAGAGATTCCCTGAAACTTGATCCTGGCACATCTGACACTCCGTGCAGACACCCTGCTAATCCTGGCCATACCCAAAATACCACTTACTAAAAATAGTAAGTTGACCAAATTGACCCGAACGAAGAGCAGACCTGGTAAACTGAACCTCCAGAATGGAATCCCAACACTAGCTCCGCCATCTGATCCCCTTCGATCCCCTGATTAGCCTGCGAGGGTTGCCAAAACAAGCTAATCCCAAAGTCTGAAAAACGGGGACATTACAAGCGCGGCTGGAGGTGCCAAAGGGGCACAAGCGTCGGATAGCCAAGACACACTGTTTGATCCTTGTACGCCAAACGTAGGAAGACAATTTGGTAGTCAGAATGTGGTACCCACTATATTGCAGTTAACCCCGGGTGGGCAGATACAAACCCCAACTCTCCAACCCCAAGGGGCACAACCGGTACAACAACCAGTAGCCATGGCCTCGAATAAACAAAAACTGCCCAAGTTCATGGGCCAGGCGAAGGAGGATCCTGTGCGCCATTACCGAACTCATGAAACCATATGGACCGCTAACGGAGTCACAGACCAGGACGAGTGGGTCAGACAGTTCCCTACCACATTGAGGGTAGGAGCCATTGACCAATACTCCGACGTGGATAAAACTGGTTTGACAACATGGGCCATAGTGAAGAACGCTTTCCAGACAAAATTTCAATTGCTGAGAGATGACAATGAGATCCTTGCCAAAATTTACAACACAAAACAAATGAAGAACGAGTCAGTTCGAGCCTACGGGCGACGACTAAAGGAACTCATTGGAAAAATGGAATCTGCCCCAGCCGACGAACTAAAGAAACAATGGTTCGTCGAAGGACTAAAAACTTCCCTCTGCAAGAAGATGAAAATCGTACCCCCGACATCATAAAATAATACATATAACCATGCGATGGACCTCGAGAGTGAATGCAAGACCTCCAAGAAAACTAAGTCCTCAGATGATGAATCCGTGGCGGAAAGTAGCGAGGGAGAATCAAGTAAGAAAGTATATGCTTTACAAAAAGACCTCGAGAGGATGATGAAAGAATTGAAGGCAACCAAGGGAGGCTCAAGCAAAACCGAGAAAGATGTTGTGTGGTGTACGAACTGCAAAGAAGCAGGACACACCAAAGGTTCTTGTCCGAAGAAATCCTTTTGCAACATCTACCAGATTGCGGGACATTCCACCAAAGAATGTCCCTACAATCTGAGGGCCAAGAATCAACAAGTGTTGTTTATGCAAGAGCAACCCTCCACATCTGGAACCGGTGGTCAACAAAATACTACATCATCTGGCGACTATAGAAATAACCAACGAGGAGGCAGAGGGAATAATGATAACAATAATAACTGCCCTTGCATCCAGTATGATGCGAAGGGGAGACCAATGATACAATGCAGAAATTGCAACCAATGGGGACACTTTGCCCGTGATTGCCAGAAGGAGGCTCCCACTCCAAAAAAATTGTGTCGGTGGTGCAGACCGGGGGACCATGAGGAAGCCAACTGCTTGAAGGCCGACTACAACCTCCTTGACATGGAGAGAGGGGGCAGCGAAAAGGAGATCTTGGCAATTACACACGCACAAACGAAGAAGGCCATGTATCCTGACCCTCGTACGGAGAAACAAAGAGTACTCGAGGCAAAGGCCGAGATTGAGAGGCAAATGCAGGACCGAAGCGACTCCACAGATACCTCTGGCACTTCTACTCGAGCCATGGCAGAACAAAACATCTTGAGGCAGATGATGCAATTGGAGATACCGATAAAGGTCAAGGACCTACTCGAAACAATGCCGCATCTAAAAACAACCCCATTTTTAGGACAAAACGTCCCAAAAAGTGCATTTGAACGGACGGAGGTTCCTAGTGGCTCCGCAACGGACCCCATGACTTTGGCTATAAACAGTAGGCGAAACCCTGCAGTAGTAGAGATGGGTATCTTGGGCACCATTCTCACTAACACAATTGTCGATGGTGGATCAGGGGTGAATGTTCTACCCGAAGAAACTTGGAAGAGTTTGGGGAAATCGACACTGTGGCCGCCGACCTTCACCTTACTGGGGGCTGACCAACATGGCATCAAACCTCTCGAAACCTTGATGGCACAACAAGTAACCATTGGGACATAGCCATTCATCTTGGACTTCCTAGTAATTCCTCTAAAACAGAAAGGGTACGACGCCAGCCTAGGGAGAGGGTGGCTCGTGGCTGCCAAAGCAAATCACAATTGGAAAAGAAACATCTTATCATTCGAAAAAGAAGGCAGTAAGTTTGTGGTTGACCTCACCACGCAAATGGTAGGAGGAAATGGCATCCTCCTCAGACTCCGAATCAAACGACAAAGTAGACGAAGAGAAGTAGAGTATAGAGCCCAATGAGGAAGGGGTACTAAAATTGGAGGATGATAAAGACTCTATGAATGGTCTCTTCCACTGGCAAATGGAGGACTACAAACTCTTCCGACCAGCATGCAATGTACTAAGTATTGAGGAAGAGCCAAAAACATTTCCCCCGAAGTACGGTGAATACAAAGAAGGGGATGCAAAAGTAAGCCAAGTCCCAATGCATAAATTTGATGAGCAAAACCCAATGAAGTATAAGGAGTTGGTTGTCAAAGCAATGAATCTGGGCGAGCAATGAATCTGGGCAAGGAAGAGGAACCTAAGATCATTCTTGTTGGCAACGATTGGACTCCTGAGTGGAAGACCGTAGCCATCCAAATCTTTATTCTTCTTCTTATGTACGAGCAAGAGACCGTGGTCCTTGTAGAATTTATGGTTCCAAGCCTTTGGATCGCCATTGAAAACAGACTCGGTAACAAGGAAAGCTTGACGGAGCGGCTGCACACTCTCAATAAATTAGATGAAAGAAGAATGATAGCCCAATGGGCAATGGAGGTCGCACAACAGAAGAGAAAATATTAGCATTATAAGAACCTACGAAAGATGCGTTCCTCCCCTGGCCAGCTGGTGTTGAAGTACAATGGAAAGAATGAGATTAAGCCAGGAAAATTTGAAGTAAAAAGGGTGGGACCATACAAAGCTCTGGAAGTCGGCTATGATGGGGCTGTCAAGTTGTGGACTCTCGACGGACTGGAGAGACATGAGGCCATCAACGGGTCCAAATTGAAACCTTACCCGGAAAGGATGGACCCGAGAGGAGGGATAGAACACACGAGATAATGGAAACTGGAAAGGGACTCGAGAGGTCAGGCAAGCAACCCGAGAGCCGTCCATACGGGTGACCGGAGAAGCATCCAGAAGGTAATTAGATTAAGTAAAATAAATAAATAAAACACCAAACAGTTAATGTCCGTACAACTGTACGGTGGGGGAAAAACAAGGAAAAGGAACCATCGGAAGTCACCGAACAGTGACAACTCACCGTTCTAAGGAAGGCCCGCACGTGGTTAGACAAAGACTGTACGGTATGTAAATGAGAGAGGTCGTATGGTATGCAAAGAATTGAGGCGATCAGACGGTGCCATACGCGGGTGAAAGGAATAAAGCGTAGGGTGAAGAGCATTGCGATTTCATACCCTGTATAGATAGCAAGGAGTGGCAGCGGCGAGGGCGATTCTATAAAAGAAAACGATGACAAAGAAAGAACAGTTCACAGTGAATAGCGTATGGCACCGAAGGGAAGGACATAAGCAGGTAGTGAAGAAAATATAGTTATTGGCTAATTTGGTCTTGGCGGCGGGCGGGGACCCCGCGGGGGTGCTTCCCCTCGACCCGACTGGGGGCGTTGCCCCCAGACCCCCATTTTATTTTTGAGGTACACTACAATTGTGAGTTGGGGCATCAGAGCAATCAACGTAAGCATTGGGTTTGTTTCCTACAGTGAGAGAGAAGCCTGAAGCCAAGCATTGGAAGCAAAGCCCTAAGTCGCAGAGGGAGACAGATTTGGAGGTTGTGAACCAACAGAGTTTGAGGGAAGGCATTGCAAGAACAACGGCCTTGCAAGAACAAGAAGTTGTACGGCACGAGGAAATTATTCAGTTTGGTTATCAGCCTTTGGGGAGTGTGACCAGTTGATGAGACCCAGAGCTGTTGTAGGCTTGGAGTGTCTGCACGCAAGAGGTGGAGAGCACTGGAGCAATCCTTTCAACAGGGGTACTACACTTTGAAGCACTCAGAGTGGGTTTTGGTTGGATGTGATGTTGTCTTGGTGCATGCACAGAGAGCTCGGGAGGAGCTGACCACCCGGTTGGAGGCAATACAGCAACACTTGGCTCAGCGTACCCAGGAGTTGGAAGCGAAGAAGGCGGCGTGGGTGGCTAACGAGGTCAAATTGGCTAGGGAGACGGTATTGTTTGAACAAGAGTTAGTGGAGGCTACAACTGAAAAGCATTTTTTGGAGACAAGTTTGGTGCAGGCACGGGAGGAATGTGATGTGACAAAAAAAGAACTACTCGAAGCAGCATTGATGGTGAAGGCGACACTTCATCTTCTTCAGGGATGCCCCTCCGCCCCTTCTTCTAGTGATTTTCTTATTCTATGTAGTGTATTTCATCTCCCTTTTGTTGTGAGTCACTGGAGACGACTTTTTTTTTGGGGGGGGGGGGGAAGATGTTAGCCGGAAAGATTACTTTAGGTTGTGTATTAGTTATGTTGTCCAATGGTAATTAGTTATTACTATAGGGCAGTTGGGTTGGGTGGTGACGTTTGGTCACACCTCTTCGGGTAGATAAATATGTACCACCTACGGGTGAAAGGGGGGATCATTATGTGAATGTACTCATACGTTGGAATGTCTAATGAAAGCATCTAGTGTTCTCTGACATATTCTGTGTTTATTACATTTCTTGTCCTATGTCTATGCAATATTAAGTTTACCCCAACGGGCAAACAAAGTCCTCCAAGTTACAAATATATCAAGAGGTTGTGCAAGTGCCTTGAATCATTTATACAAGTCCTTTATCATCTATGCTATGGAAATGTTCTTTAATTTAAAAACAAAGTATATATTGACTATTTTTCTTCAATTTTCACATTTTTTTGTAAATCCCATTTTTTCAAAAAATCCTACTCCTCTGGTTTGCTGACTTATTCCCCAATCAATTTATGCTTCTATGATTTAATTTCAACCTATTTAGAAAAAAAGAAACACTACAGAAAATACAAAACTGTCATCAACCTTAGAAACCCTTGAATGCTGCTGTATGAAAATCTTTTACCAGAAACACTAAAACTCAACACACCAAACTTGTGAAAATCAGAGAAATCCACCTTATTTTTCATATGGGCAGCACAGGTAAATTAGTTTTAAGTCCGAATGAAGAGCAGCCTGAATATAGCCACTTAGATTTTCACATTTTTAAGCCTTCAAAATATTCTTTTTATAAAGCTAAGTGAATATGAAAGCACCACCTTTCTTCAAATTTCTCATTGCATCACAACCTAAGCAGGATTAACTTCAGTTTTGGCCAATTACTAATTGACTGGGATGAATTTAAGGCTGACCACACCAAGAAAAAAATGTGCCAATGTCAATAGTTAAAGTATCTTTAAGTTGGCCGCCTTTTCCTGCTGCTAGTGCCACATATAAGATGTCACTGGAGGAAATAAGTGTAGCGAGGTCCATCCGAAAATGTGTTGATGCTAGTTTTAATTTTTAAACCTTATTTACCTATAGCTGGACTTTCATAATGTAATTGCCACATTGGGGCCTCAAATCAAGAACGTCTTCATTTTCACTTAGAATAGCATAACCTTGGGCAATCTCCAAAAATTGTTAGCTGAAACAATGGACCATGACCAAATGACCTTGCAACTTGACAGGGGGAAGATCTCAGTTGACACTGATTTACACAAGAAAGATGACTTGATTAATGACGACAACTGGACAAAAAGGAGTACAAAACCTGAGTTTTGTAGGGGGTATCTACAAGACAATCAAGAACATGGAAGATGCTGTATGAAGCTGGAGACTCTATTACTTACAGTGGATTAGTAAAGGTTCAGAAAATCTTCTTCAATTGTATTTATTGTTTATTCAACTCACATAATCCCTAAATTCACTTTTTTATTGACAAGCACTCAAAAGGGGAACATATTTGCAGATACAGTCTTCATCAAAAAATGATAACAATCTTTGGATTCAGGAGCATTCCCGAGCAGACCAGCTATCTAGCTAAAGCTTTTGTTATAAATTGAGACAGACAATCTTCACACACTTAAACATTGAAAATATGTAAGCTGTTTTTTCCAATTCACAACAGAAAATTTTAAAAAATCAAGATACTGCAAATCTCCTTTTATGCAAGTACAAGTCTAATCAAAGCCAATAAAACAGATTCAAATTGTAAAACTCTTCAAGTATTACACCTCTCTAGAACGTAGATATCCTTTAGAGTTTAGACAAACTGATATCAAGAAAAAGACTCCTCCATGTACGACATGTTTGGACATGAAATTCCCTAGAATGATAAAAAATAAAATGCCATCTAGAGGTCATATTTGTCTAACTTCTACTTGGGCACCTTTCTATTAATCAAAATGTCAACATTATGTAATAGCCCCAAAATATATGAAAGTCCGGTCCTACTATAAGTTCCTTCTGGTCATCTAGGCCTCGTCAATGTTTTATATATCTCTGACTATTATTGCCTTGTGTGTTTGATCTTCTATAATAAATCATCTCTTACAACAAAACAAACTAAATATTATTGCCACATCTCTATTAAGTTTTCTATTTGGAAAGGCTAATTCATCAACCTAAGCTATAATAAAATTGCAAAATGAATACCGATTTGCAATGCAAAGACTCTTAAATGACTTGTTTTACCAACCTTCCAAAAAATGAAAAGTACAAATATACATTGCCTCATTCTACCTTTGCCCATTAATTTTGTCCTGGATGAAATAAACTTTTTTCTAAATCTCTTTCCTTGTAAAACTTCTGAGTTGTGATTTTGCTTTCACTTTTATCAAAACAGTAACATGTTCTTGAAACTTAAGATAACTCTTCCTTTTTCTTTTAGGTTTAGAGTCTGGAATAAAATTAATTTGATTTATCACTTATGTCTTTTTAATAGTCTTCAGGGAACCTCAATAGCTATAAGCATCAGTTTTAATTCATCTATGTGATGTAAGAGTAAGTTCAACTTTGTTAACAAAACTAAACCTGTTACTGCATGCTACAACAATGAAATCACTTACCATGGGTTTTATGTTGCCCCATTAGATTCTGGAAATCAGAACTATTAATAGGACCTGGAGAGATACACACAAGAACCAATTGAGCTTTCCTACCATAAAAAGTAAAGTCCATTACAATTAAAGACAAAAGAAATGTCAAACAGTATTGCTTCACGTACCATAGTGTACAAATTTTACACCAGGGTCTTTCAAAAAGACAATTGCTGGGGCAGACTCTATCTCAAACCTGTTATTAGTTAATCTGTAAGAAAATCGTACAACAGACTATACAGAAATTTATAACTCCATATATTTACACTCAAAACAACTGAATTAATAGATAAAGTAATGAAGTTAGAAACGTGTTTTCAAGCCAAAAATAAGGGAAGATCTTCAAAGTCACAATTCACCAAAAGCCTAGTTCTTCCATCATTATAAAATGAATGTTCTATTTACTTGAGAAGAATATTGGCAAAATGCATTTGTAGAGTTGAAGCATAAAATCAGCAATGCACTAATGTTGTTACTACTGAACTTACAAGATACCATTTACGGTGCAAGTGAATGTCATTGATAATACTACAGGGTTGTTTTATTGTGAGGCTAGCCCCTCTTGTTACTATTTGAAAAAAAATTTATGGGATTCCAATAGTTTAAAAAATTTGTAAATATAATAAGGAAATGTATACACATGCTCCACCAGTTAATAAACAGCAGCAGTATCTGGTGGGAAAAGATAACATGACCCATCAAAATCATAAATCAGTCCAGTATTTGAAAACACAATCACAATTGTAATTTGAAAACAGAAAACGCTATATACATATGAATTTCTACTTACGATTTCATTTGAATTTCAGTTTTGGCAAATTTCTGCATGGACTTATACAAGACCCGCCTTTGTCTAAAAAGAGAATGACTACTTGACTTTTGTTAGACTGGTCTAGAAAAATGTGTATTGTCATTACATGCAAAAAGATTTTTAATAAGAATTCAACTGTTTTATTTTTCACTGGTGTTCAGATCGAGTTCCCTAGTTTAATCATTTCAGATGGGACAAAGGGTTCCAGGGAAAATTTTAGATCACACTATGGGAGAGAATTAATACAAGGTGGAAGAAACTAAACAGCTTTCCATCCAAAAATAAATGGTCAACCCAAATGGCCAACTAAATGTTCATACAGCTCAAGGGAATGTAATAAGAAGTATTCTGGCAATTGAAATAAAATTTTGCACAAATCCATCATTCTTACCAAATGACAGTTCACTTTAATATTAGTAGACCTTTAAAACTGATGTTGTAATGGCACTGCCATTATGGAAGCAAGAAAAAGTGGCTTCCAAAATCCCCAAAGTTCAAATTGATGCAGGGGCATCATGGTATGCATATGGTCATTTTTTATTTTGGGGTTGTTTTGGATGTTTTTGGGTCTAATAAGGTCACTTAAGACCATTTGGTATGATTTGGTCCATTTTGGAATGTTTCATGCCAAGTTGTTAAATGATGTAAAAGTCGCTTAATTAAGGATAGTCAAACAACACCAGAGAAACAATGAATCATTCAAAGAAAAGATATAACCGTCAAACAAGACCATATCGATTGAATAGAGGAGACAGCCCATCAACCTTGTGAGATACAAACATATTGTATATCAACATTTGCCACACATGGAACCTATGGTACTCCATGGTAGGAAGACAACATTCACATCATATTATCAATCTAAACCGACAAGTTACAATCTTGCAAAATATTAAAAAAGTGAAGCTGACTGATGATGGGCATTAATAAATAAGAGTCCAAGTAATAGATACAAACAAAGTAACATATATATATTTCGGGTGTTAGTAAGGATTGTTAGTACTAAACCGGTTATTGAGACGGGGGGTGAATCAATAAATATTATCTTTCTGCTTGTTTAAAACTTGTAAACAGATCATTAAATGTAAAACAGAATATAATCAATCATTCACAAGCATAAACAGATCACACAGATCAACTCAAGTATTTATACGTGGAAACCCTCGGTTAGAAGAAAAAAACCACAGTGAGATAGAGCTCACAACTTCACTATCGCAGAATGAAGGCACCCTATTAGGAGCTTACAAAAGCACTGATTGAAGTGCTACCCAGTTAAGGGATTTTACAAAAGATCTGTTAAGATCTTAACTCTGTTAGGAGTTGCCTAGTTACAGGACTTTGAACATCTACAAAGTTGTTACCCTGTTAGGGGATTTTACAAAGAACCAATTAGGTTCACCCTGATAGAGGGATTTCAATATGATTTCATTCCTTATATAAGTAATGATCTTATTTTGACACTGTTTGTCAGATTAGATCATACCTGTTGATCTCTTCTTCGGTTTGTCTGGTTGTTGATCTCTCTTTCTTTCTTCACCTCTGTGCCTGCAGCACTTCTCAGAAGATATATCTCCTCTGCTCTATGCAATCATCAACTATCAACAACACTTTTCTTTCTGTCTATGACCTATATTTATATTAGAGTTCATTGTAATGAAACCCTTAACTCATAGAACCGCCAAGCTGCAAACTCCGCATTAAATCATGCAATCAGCAAAAAGTTATGTGCTTTGATCTGGAGTTTACCTTCCAAAAGCATCCGCATGAATAAAGCTAACTCCTGTTAAAAAGCTAACTCTACTTCTCAGCGGTGGATGTCCCGTATAATCCGGCTTTTGACTTAAATTGTAACTCAAATTGATCCATAAAATCCGGATCGGATCTATCTTGCAGTTAGACTGGTATACCCTTATACCCGGTTTGTCCCTGTATGCTTCACAAGACCGGTTCTGTGTTCTTGATTCGGTCTACCAGTGAATCTATCAAAATAGTCAACCGGTGCATACATTCTATTCTTCATCTACCGGTGTTGTCTAAGTAATGTGAGTGACCGATGACCCTTTACCGGTGTGAGGTTTGTGAAATACACTAATGACAACTCATATTGCTAACAAGGATACCAATACAAGTCGATGGTCAACAGTTATCATCAAACATAATGTTATAAGCGAACTTGGTAAATCATTGCTTATGCAAGGAAGTACCTACTATAATAATCAAGCACCGATAATCGTTAACCATTCAATCCTTAACAAGAATTGATGATACAATTACAACAGCGGTTAAGGGAAAAAAAGGCACGGTGATAATCGTTATGATTAGGATTTGTTAATTATTATTATGAAGTGCTTTGACAGTGAGAAGTGTCTATCGCTGCTAAGGGATACCACCCTTTCAGTTTTGAAGATATAATAATGAGATCTTTTCAGACCCTACAAGATATGTGAAGAATTAATTTTATAAACTTACCTCCCTTCGTGGAAACTGTTCAATATAAGAGCATAGTCATTTGTTATCGCAACCTATTCAGTCCAAGTATAAAAATTGTAGATCAAAGACAGCACCAGTCAAAGAGCACATAATATTATAGCCATATCAAAGACGGCTCCTATACAGAGTAATTGCATATTTCATATCAAAATACTTGAGACGGCATACCTCTGCCAGATATCTATCCTGTAACTTGCAGCATTTATCATATCAAAGATTAGAGATGGCTCATAGGGTAATGTGCATACAATTACATTACTAAATCCAAAACAGCCAACATATATATTGAATTCAGTATTGCTTTCGAACTGCCAGGCATATGTCGCAGTCATTGATATAATTATCTCTGCATCATCATTGTGATAGAATTGAAACTACCAGATTGTATTCCATTTTGGTATTTGGAATTACCAGTCATATATATTTATCCCTTTTACCATTGCATTATTATTCATTAATACATTTCCATTGCTGTAGCATTTGGAATTACCAGTTATATGTATTTATCATCATAATCCATTTACCCTTTCATTGTTATTCAGTAGTGCATTTCCATTGTTGTAGCATTTGGAATTACCAGTCATATTTATCATTCATTAATTTTGTGCTCATAATTCACTGTCAATTCATATAGCTGCATCTTGTATTCATTAATCGACGCAGTGTGCATATAATTATAAAAAGAGGACATTACATCTAAATTGATGAAACTCCCTACCTTATACAAAGGTTGAATGTCTAGTGTAAAATGATTGAAATATTTGATATTGAACAAAGGAGAGAAAGAATCCCTAAATAAGAGATTACAAAAGATCTTTCCATAATGGAAACAACTGACAACTAAGAAAGAAAACTAAACTAAAAGAAACAAAGAAAATTTCTAAATACTATCGTAATGACATAATTAACTATTATATACTAAATAAAACAATATTAATTTAATACCCTTTGTTAATTGTCAATCTACTAGCTACACCAAGTTTGTCCCGACATTTTACAAAATTTGTCTAGACCCAAGGACTTACTAAGAATGTATTCTAGTAGGCATTAGATTTCCACAGTCTATAGCAATTTGAGTATGCGCTTCTGGATTCAACTATGTGGATTTTTCAACCTAACAAAATCCACATAGTTGAATCTAGAAGTGCATATTCTAAGAATGTATTTGTACCATAATCAATCAAATGAAAAGTTGGAACTAAGTACGCCACCCCAAGACATGGAATTGGTTATAGTTGGACATTCCTGACTCTTGTGGCCGAGAGATGAATTGATTACCCCAAGGGATGGAACTATCATAGTTGGATGTTCTTGCCACTTGTGGGATAAGGGGAATTTGAAGAGCACACAAGAAATATTGAGAGAGCGGGGGGTGGTGAAACAGTATTTCAGATTTTTAAACTTTTAAATGCATGAAACCACATAAAAACATAAAGAGAGCAACCATCAAGACGCTAACACCAAATTTCTTGTGGAAAACCATTTCTGGTAAAAAAACGACATACAAAGCTTTCATTAACAAAAATGGACACCAGCGTAGATTACAAAAGTGAGCACCAACTCAAATCAGCTAAGTCACCAACCTCAATTTGAGCACTAACTCAAATGTAAAACTTAATAATACTTCTCAAAACGAACATCGCCTCCTCAACAAGCTTGACTCAATGATATCCCCTTTTAAAATCTTCAAACAAATTGCTGTCTTCAAAATACTATGTAGAAAATTACACAACCCCCATCAATCTGGGCATAGCATCAGAAAATCATTCTTTAATAGAAGAAGAAATCCAATCCCAAAACAAGCTTCAGCCACTGGAAAATTGCTCAACACGTGAAATTGACAAGACTCTTTCCAAAGGAAAACACCCAACTTCCATTCAAAAACACATGCTTCTGAAAAAAAAACTATTTTGAAAACTGTCAACTTTAATATTAACTACAACAGAACATCTGTGTATGCTCAACTTCATCGCACAAACACCATTCAACAAAAAACAGATCTCCTCTCTAAAACACTGCACCAATATTTCATACGGCTCAAGAAATCAGTTAACCCCCAACTTGCACATCTCCTATTCCAATATCATTCAAATGTTCCAACTAAGAAAAAAAATGCCCAAATCAAATTATCAATGCAAACATGCATTTATCTAGGAATGACTTCTCACCATGGTTTTAAGAACTGAGGTTACATATAATTTCCCATCATTCATGTCTTTACTTATGTGATTTGCACATCTCCAAAAACATGTGCGCCCTATTTTTGTTCACACGCCCAACTCAATTAGATGCATGACTCCTTTTTAGCCACGCATGATTCATTGAGTTACTTCAATGACTCGCACCTTCATTACATTCGTATTAAAAATAATTATTCATTGTAGCTAGGTCATACACTATTTTTGTCTTCTACTGCTAATCTCTTTGCACCATTTCTTCTTTTCAACCGAATGCCCAACAGAGTTGATAATAGCCATCATCAACATAATATAAAGACATTTAATATTCCCCTAACTCTCTCTTTTGATTCTAAAGAAAAACATTACATGAACTATCATCGCTAAGCACAGGGGATAAGTTTGTTCCCAAAAGAAACTCTAGGCATATAAGAATGTGCGATGGAGATTTTAACTTAGCTGCCACATTTTTCAACAAAGAAGTCAACCTACCTTTTTTAAAATATTCAAAAATGACAAGGCACATTAATTTGACAAATCAGCTGAAGAAGACACGCAAGAAGCACAAGTAGACAGCTAGGCAGATCAACCAGACACCCAAGTAGCTCAATTAGACAACCAACCAGCTCAACCAAGCGAGCATGCAGCTCAAGCAAACAACTAGGCAGCTCAAACCAACTCTCTATTACTCAAAGTAATCCTCTGAAATTTATACAACCTTGATCATCAACCTTTGAGATCAATGACAACATATTCAACATAACTTGCCATGATGTGAATGTTGTGTGCTCTACTAGAGCCCTTTCGAGTTTCCTACCAAACTAAGTCATGATTTGTTATAAGATAGTTAGCTAGTCATAACAGCTATCTTAATCTCCTTATTCACTATCTTATCTATTTGTTCATTATTTCTCAAAATTGTTAATGACTAACAAAGTTTACTTTACTGTGTTATTATTTGTATTGTTGTTTTTGTGTAAAAATGGGCAAACTCCAATTTGGCGACATTACATAAATCAAAAGTAAATAAGAAATCCCAAATGTAAGAGGCATACATTGTATATCAATGTTATTTTCCATTAATTTGCCAACCACTTGTGAAGATCTAACAAATGTGGCCATTAGCAATGTTCTATAGGGCTCCCTGTGGATGTTGATAACATTCCCAACATTCCAAGAACATGGGGATTCGAAGATGATAACCAATTTCTTTAGAACCAAAAACCCAACATCATTTGGTGCATAAAATTTTTTAAAAAAATAATTTATAGGGGAAACACTATAAAACCCTAAAGGGCAGTTCAATACATTGTATTTAATGTTTGAACTTTTAGTTTCTTTTAGTTTGTTCAATTTATCTTTACAGCCATCCCCTACCATTAATAAAGTGTAGGATTTTTTTTGCTATCCTTCAAATTCAAAAGAAATTTGCTATCTGTGAAAACCATGTTCTCATAACCCAACATTCCCTTGCCCTAAAAACTTAGAGAAACAATAACAATATTGCAAGAATTTACAAAGGCGTGACTAAGTTTTTTAAAATGTGCCCTAGTGACTACAGAAACCTCCTACTTGTGATTGAAACATTCCTGCATGCCCAAGCCACCATATATCGTATTCCGTTTGTGTAGGATTAAAAGAGAAAATGTAATGAAATTTGGCCCTACAACCTAATTTTTCCTAGTCACGACTAATAAAACAATAAAAAATGCTTACAATTTCACTAATATTTTCAACTACCCTCAACTAATAAAACAAGAAAAATCCTACAAAAACTCAAAACCCTTCATGCAATCATAGAAACCTACAAATTTGCAAATTTCCAATCCTTGAAATGCAACTACAAATAATGCTAATGATTTTTCACACCACTTTAGTGAACTTCTCTTTTGCCTTTCAACCTCCTCTCATCGCAGCTTTCTACAAATTCCATATGATCAACTTGATTTGGCTCTAATACCAATGTTGATGACTACCAAAGAATGAATTAGAAAGAAAATGGGTGATTTCTTAGGTTGAAAGCATTTGTAATGTCCCTTGTTAGTTTGTAACCTTGGACTCTCTAGTTTACTTATCGTGCTTGTAATGCATATAGATCTATTTAGTATTTCAACTTAATCAATTGAAATGATAATTTAAATAGAATTTATATTTCCTTTTATGACGATTTTGATGGTCCCATGTCTAACTTATTACCCTGTCGAATTGGATAGGAAGACTTTAGGATGTGACCGAGGTGCTTAGAGACCATTCCCAATAGGCTCCCTCAAGGTTTACAGGTCCAAGCTCAAACTATTGGGACGCTGACCCCCACCCTATTTTGGGACAGAAGCTATTGGCGGGATTTACACCAGCTCTCCTTGAAGTCACCCGTATATCTTTTCCTCCCAATCCGGCCAATGACAAGAAATCAGAGTAGGTATATATATATATATAATTACCTTGTATATAAATATGTACTTGTAAGTTCATTATCATCATAATATATATACAGCCTTATTTATAATAGAATTCAAACATAATGCTCCCCAATATTAATTCTGACCACTTATGCGAGAATGACTACTATATAGTTATCTCAATATACTTGGATTGGCCTATTCTTATAAATCAATATCTCAAGCAATATATGATGTTCAGTACTAGATTATAGCAATGACTGTGTTTGATATTTAATACTGAAAAGTATGGATTCGTTTTGATGGATTCTGAGATTTATGCTCTGATTATCACTGTTATGGAAATTATACTTTAATCTTTAATATAAATCCTAATCTATTTATTTCTATAGAATTTCCCGCTGCCTCAAATATGGTAATGGATTAGTAATGATGCTGCACTTACTCCTTCAAATTGTCTTTGGAAGCACTCAATACATGAACAACGTTTGTCGCTACCTGGGTTAACAAAATTATTAATTTGATTGATTTTATATTATTCCCCCGATTCCTCTCTTGTCAATGATCTCTTACCAGTGTTTTTCCTTCGTTCCTTTTAAGGAATGATATATTCGTAATCACAAATCTGTGCTCTACCTTATATACTAATAAGGGACATACATATTTATTTATGTATTCTGTATGCTGCGGGAATGGTGTTGACTGTTCTGTGACTGACGTTATCTTTCTTATTTTCTCTGATTTGATATTATTTGTTCTTCTGACATTGATTCCCTTGTATCCCCCCATTCTACACTGGTATATATACCCAGCGGTATTGAACCAAGGGTGCGATTGGTATTAGACTTTATTTCTCGTTTTATTGTTCTAATCCTTTGTCACATTCTTCTCTGTTATATCTCCACTGAATCCGTTCTTACCTTCCTTCCCTCCTTCGCTGAAATGCTTTCAACGCTCTTTTATATACTCTATCGAGCGGATATGTCTCCTCAACGTGGCTATTCCCCATTGCCAGTTGCTGCTCTCCATTGTTGTTTCCATAACACTAATAATTAATCAATTGAATGGTAATTGCCGATGAAGTCTACTCGATGCCACTTAGCATGAGGTAATCATCACTGCTTCAATTCTTGTCAATGCTTATTAAACTTGTTTGTGCTACTGCTATATTTAAATCGATGTATGTTAAATTAGATTGCATCATCGTCTATGTATTTTAATAATTATTTATTTATTAATAAATAATCATTCATTTATTAATTAATACTTGTTTAATAATAATAATTTTATTAACAATTATTTATTAATTAATTAATAATCATTTATTTATTCAATATATATTATTTATATATTTAATGTAACTATTCAATTAATAAGATTGATGTTTTATTAATATATTCTTTTAATTAATTAATCTATTTATTTATTAAATACTTATTACATATAGGGGATATTACAGCATTATATAATTGAACAATGCTAACAGTAAAAAATAGTTAAAGTCATAAGTAAATAGTAGTTACAACTACTTATACAAACAGGTGTGCACATCCAATTCATTATAATATTACACTAATATTCTAATATGTATACATCTAACCACACCCATTGCATTTCCAAGCATATATCCCACCACCTAGAATCTGCTACATCATTTTGACATGCCTCCACATAGGTGAACCTAGATCAATTTTGATGAGGGTTTAGCCAATTCTTGGTGAAGTACAAAGATGTTTTCGCCTGGTGTTATGATGATTTTTAAAAAAATATGAGCAATCAGTTACATCATATACCCCTCAAACCTAGGACATCCCCTTTTTTGCAAAAACAAAGGAATTGCAATATGAAGATTATGGATGCAATCTTCTATGAGATGGACAAGATGTTGAAGGCAAGAATTAACTACCCTTGTTAAGGTATTAGGATCATTGCAAATGTAATAGTACTATCTCATTGTATGTGTTTTCCAAATGCAACAATCTCTTGCATTTATATTGAGAAAGAGCCAAGAAGAGACATGTCCCTTCATGGGACATGTCTATTCATTATTATGTAATTAATATAATGACAATTATGATTATGCACACACACACACACACACATATATAATATATCTTGAGTATTATATTAATTTCTCTAATATTTACATAATAAGAATATTTATATATATGTATATATAGTTAAGTATATATATATATATACATCTCATATATATATATATATATCTTCACTAGTATTGACTCATAGTGTTTATCTAACTGAAGCTACAAAACATCAACCACCCTAATCATAATTCCACTTGAATAGCAAATATAGTACCAGACCGTAAGATGAATGGAGAGATAAGGATATGTGTTGATTTCGGAAATCTGAATCAGTATTCTTTCAAAGATAAATATCCCCTACCAATGATAAACCACGTGTTGCAAACAGTAGCAAGAAAAGAAATGATGTCCTTTCTTGATGGCTTTTCTAGTTACAATCAGATTAGCGTGGACAAGGAAAATCAAAACAAGAAAACCTTCACAACACCCTCGGTTACATGTGCATATAGCACATACTATTTCGTCTAATAAATGCAGGAGCTACATTCAAGAGGGCAATGGACCTGTCCTTCGCTGATTTGAGAAACAAGATCATAGTGATTTACCAGGATGATCTAACAATATGCTCCTAAACGAGAGAGAATCATTTAAAGGATTTGGAAACAATTTTACAAAGGTGCAAAGAGTGCTATTTCTCTCAATCCCAAAAAAATCTGTTATTAGTGTCACCAAAGGAAAACTCTTAGGGTACGTTGTCTCAAAAGAAGGAATTAGAAATGATCCAAAAAGAATGAGAGCCATCCAATAGCTTAGTCTTCCTTCAAATAGGACAGGGGTACAATCTTTCATCAGGCAAGTAAACTTTTTAAGGAAATTTGTTCCAGACTTGACAAAGATTATTAAACATACAGTAAAGTACTGAAAGAAAAGCAGCGCTTTGAATGGAATGAGGCTGGCAAACAAGCATTTAAAGACATAAAAGAGGCCATTCCCCATGCCCCTGTACTAGTTCACCCTGATCTCAGTAAGGATTTCATCATTTATTGCTATGCTTTGGAACACACTATATCTGCTATTTTCCTACAAAGAATGAGCAAAGAATTGAAGCTCTTATTGCTTTCATGAGTGTAAAACGCATGAGTTGAATTACTCGCAGATTGAGAAACATGCATTTGTTGTTGGCTTGGTCTTGACAAAAACTCCATGGTTAAACTTAAGAGCGCTGGAGTCAAACTAGTACTAGGATGAATGACCTCCCAAGGATCCCTTATGCTTCACCCTTGTGAGCATTACTAGATGCAAAGAGTGCTAATTGGACAATTCATACTCAAAAGATAGGAATTCTAGTAAACCACTACTCATGAAATATGGGTTAACGAGAGTGACTCAAAAGCTACAAGCTTGAATATTGACAGAACGTCATATGACTCGAAACACTATAAAAACGCTCCACCAAATTGAGAAGTTAAATATTCTATCGAAACATGTGAAAATGTACAATTTTTTGACATAGTTAAAAATCAAAGCAGTTCACAAATTGATGGGCATAAACGTTTCCATGCATCATAACAAATACCACTTAGAACATGTACATGAAACAAATGATTTTCTAGCTCCATCAAATCAGCATCTTCAAAGTACTGTGTACCAATCAAATAAAGAGAAATGAGAACAGAAAGAACACAAAAGAAGTCCGCATAGGCAAAGAAAGAATCCACACAGGTTCCACCATAATTGAGCATTTTCTTCCTGCCATAGGACAAATGCAAATGATGCATATTCCTGGTAGTCTCTCGCTGCTCGCCTCAAAAAGGGGGCAGCACGATGTCCAGTCGTGGAAAAGAAGATAACTTTAACCTGCAATATACAAAAGCACAGTTAACTGCATGACATAGAGAAAAAAAAATAGATTTCTTTCAATCAAATGCAATAATGCAAACTCACTTTCCTTAAAGAGCACTGCTTGCTTTTCGAAAAAACATCCACTTGAAATGGGTACACAATATATCCATTTTATTTCCTTTCTTGAACACATGTAGGAATATAGGCAACAAATACAAATGCTTTCCAACTTTCAATTCATTTATGAAACTAATATACTTGAGTTGCAGAAACTTGTGCATTAACCTATTATTTTCGTCAAATACAAGAAAACCTCTATTATTAATGATATGTTACATTAACAAAAATATTGGAAGTGGAGTAAGAAACAAAGAGATTGATGTGCGACGCAATAACAAGTGTACTAAATGTAGCTACTTCTTTGTACTGAACTTCTATAATCACTTGTGAATTCTCTAGGCCTTCGCAACTCCGCCATGGACTAGCGAAGTTAACCACTAGGGAAGGTGTAATGTCCCCTCTTCCGGGGTTCAATATTGCTTTGATCTTTGATGAATAAACCTACACATATGTCAGTAGATTCCATATAAATATATACATATATATATATATATATATATATATATATATATAAGATTCTAATTTCATCCTTACTATCATAATATAATAAATTATAGAGATTATTTATCCCTTATATATGTATATATCTTATGTATTATGTATATGTATATTTATATATGAAATATAACATGTATAATTCTGATTATTATTATATCTACTATATATATAGTTACCACTTAAATAATTCTTATCTTATTTGTTATATATATATAAATAATTTTGATTTAACATATGTTTATATGTATGATACATTTTTACATATTTCTCATTTCACTATTATAATTGATATTAATATTACAAGCTTACTATTATAAATAATAGTAATACTACAATATACGTATATATAGACCACTTATTCCTTTTAGCAGTCCGATATAGTATTGTGAGTATCACTTTATTGGTTGCTGCCAGCAATACATATCATCCCTTTCTTTTTCATTTAATTAATATCAATGTATATTATAAGCTTCTCTTCCCATAATGCCTATCAATTATTAGTAGTTGAATTTACAGATCGGACAGAGATATTTCCAGATTTTTTGTACCGCTGACTGGACATATATAATGCTGAATGGATTACAAGATTGCAGATTCCATGATCCCTATAATGTGTCCATAATAATATTCTTCTGCCCACCTTTTATAATTCTAATTCAAAGCGGTGGCAAACATTGGAATATACAATCATATCCTTTTCTAAATATTGTTTATTATTATAATTAATATTTTGTATTAAATGTTTATATTTAATATTTGATGTGTATTAGATATTTACTTTTGATGGTATATCTTATAATATGCATCATAGTTATATTATCAGTTAATATATAATTCAGATTATATTATATAAATGACAATATTGATTTAATATATTATATTATAATATTATTATATTTGTCTATTAATATATTATATTATACTTATTGATTTCTTATATCCTTCATTATTATAATAAATTATATTATAATTTATTATTTATTTCTTTTTTTAAGATATTTTATTATTTATTATTAAATTCTATTCTGAAAATGGGGAAATTACAATCTGTCCTTCCCAAAATTGCTTGTCCTCAAGCAATGCAACTTTTTGATGTGTGTAATTTATGTTATGCAATTCTGATATCAAACTTGAATCCAATTACTCTGAAACGACAATTTCAGCGTGAGGTAAGAACTATAATATATTTACAAATCTGAACATCCTAATATTCAATTTAAAATTCTAAGAATAATTAAAAGATGAAACTTATCTTGATCTGTTGTAGCAGTTCCCTTTTTCTTGTGTTAAGGATTGTCATGTTCTATGATGAGCCTTTATGAATGATCCTAATCCTTAAGGAGAGTTCATAATCAGGTTCCATGCTCTTCACGGAGGACATCTTGGGGCTCTATTTGTCTTATATGGCGATTCTAGAACAGTCCTCGAGCTATGTCACCATCTCATTACGACAGTCTCCCCCTAAGGCCTTATGGATATCCTTTACTTGGTATATCCATCCTGATAATTCTTTAGGACAGACTTTGTCTCTTCCCAATCCTTATGGGAGAGTCCATGATCAAGTTCTTAGCCTCTATGGGAGGACTTCTTGGGGCTCTAGTTATCTTATAATTAACTTAGAGAAGACCTCCAGCTATGATAGCATCTCCTCACGGCTCCTCTCTCCTTAAGGCCTTATGGATATCCAAAATTTGGCACACCCATCCTTCCTAGAAGATAGATCTATCTTTCTTAGGCCTTCAGAGATGCAACCTTTTCCTTGTCATGGGGTGCCTTAGTAGTTCTCCCTTAATCACAGTGTATTAGGGTGCCTGGATAGCGGTTCTTCCTTAACTACCACTACAATAGGATGGCCTCAGCGGTTCTCCCTCAACTACTTCTGCAATAGGGTACCCTTAGTAGTTCTCCCTCAATCACAGTGTAGCAAGGTGCCCTTATAGCGATTCTCCTTTAACTGTCACTGCAATGGGATGCCCTTCACGATTCTCCCTTAATTGCAACCTTGGTTGCTTTTGCAATAGGGTGCCCTAGTAGTTCTCCCTTAATCACAGAGCAATAGGGTGCCCTTATAGCGGTTCTCCCTTAAGATGCTACTACAATAGGGTGCCCTAACGATTCTCCCTTAATTGCAACTTTGGGAAGGTGCTAGCAATAGGGTGCCCTTAGCGGTTCTCCCTAAATTACAATGCAGTAGGGTGCCCTTATAAGGGTGCTCCATCACTACTAGTGCAATAGGGTGCCCTTTTCCCCCTTATTTCATATCTTTAAATGTCTATTAATTATAATCAAAATCAATTTATAGAGTACATAAGTATATTAATCACTATTTCTGCATTACTGAATTCTTAGACTATTGTCACGACTATGATTGAGCCTCTTCGAAGCTCCATTGGCTTTCCACATTATTCTTTAATGAGTTATTTTCGTATATCATCTGTAATGTCCCTTCTTATTCTCCCTTTATAGTTTCCTGGAAAATCAACATTAGTATAATATAACATGTAGTATTTATATGGCTCATACTCTATTCTACGTTAGTAAGGGGGAGAATTTGATTCTTAAGGTTGTCTCTAGGTCGGGCTTCACAGAATTCCCGATTCTCGGCTTGAGGGATATAAGATCCACTCTAATCAACCGGGCTATCGACACGTCATCCCATAGAGCACTGCCCATAAGAATCTCTTGGAAGAAAATAAATGCATTAAAAGCCTACGCATATGCATATGACTGGCAATCAATATATATATACTGCCTACATGAGATAATAATCTCGAGACTAGGGAAATTACAACAATTTCCTCTAGTCCCCTCCAGATACGAGGATCCATCTGTATCATCCTTTTGGTGAGATATCAATCTCGAGACTACAAAATTATAATAATTTCTTCTAGTCCCCTCCAGATATGGGATCCATCTCTTAATGAACATAATGTTCATTCTTTCTATGGTCCCATATCATCCACATATAAATGTACAAAATTTCAATGTAATTACATGATTATATATTCAAGTTTATAAGTACATCAAAGAAACATATGATGCCCATAGCATAATTTGATGGATCCTATTTGCATACACCTTTAATAGACATCAACTATTTTATAACCATTTATATATGTATAAGAATGCAATATTTTGAATATATATATAATAAAATGCATTTAAAACTCATACCATAAATGACTGCAGTCTTCGTAATTCACTGTAGAGTCTTGTTTGTTTGTCTTTTATTTATCTATCCACCTTTCCTCACCAGGACTATAATGAGAGAATAAGGGGATAGACTTTAACTATTCCAATTCCTTTTCTTTACAAAATATATACACCTTAATTACTTAGGACATTTCTCATTATTATAATTGCTTATTAATTAATTTTTATTGTTATGATTACTTATCAATTATTTATCAATTATATATGAATCATTTATGTCCATATCTCTTATTAAATATATTTACTAATATATTTAAGTTTATTTTTGTTTAACCATATAATATAAATTTATTTCATAATAATGTATTTCACAATTCATCATGTCATATAGGACCAAGCTCATTTCATATATATAGTTGTCCATTATATATGCAAGTTATAAAAATAAATGTTAATAACTTAAAATAATAAGAAAAGTATGCATACCTTTAAATAATAGAAATTCTTAGAATTCTTCTACCCTTTCTGATTTCCACATGACTATCTTTTCTTATCCCATGTTTTCTTCATTTTATTCTCAAGTGTATTTCGTAATTATTTTTCTTTTAATATTCTCCTACATTTCCTCCTTCATTCTCTCCTATATTTACTCCATTTTCTCCTATATCTCCTCCTTCATTTTCTCCTCTATCCATTTTCCTGAAGTGTTGGAAATCATTTTATATTTCTATCTCCAAAAAGTCACGACTATATGACTGGTAATTGTATCCCTTAACACTATGGTAATTTACTATTTTTCTTTATTGTCGTTGCTTCATAATTAATCTCTACACTTATTCCCTTAAGTCACACACATATTCTTCCACTATATTATCTTTCATTTGTTACTAATATAATTAATGAATATCTATTTATTAATATCATTATTTACTAGTGACCTTTGATTCATAGTAACATTATTTATATGTTTATTATTATAATGATTTATATATGTTATCTATATATTGAATCCAAAATGAGATATATATATATTTTATTTTGAGTGAACCGCATTATATATAATCAAAGTAACGAGAATCGGAATCGGATCGGAATTGGAAAGGCCAAATCGAATCGCAAATCGGCCATGAATTGGAATCGAATCAGCCATGAATCGACAAATTTAAAAAACCCTTGAAATTTAGAGATTTTAACAATTTAAAACTTATTTCATGCACCCTTTATTGAATATAACTTAAACACACTGTAACATCATCAAATAGAAGCTAACATACATAAACAAGGAACATAAATGATAAATCCATCACATACGTAAATTATAGCTGAAGTAAATAGAAATCATAGGATCATAATGAGTCAAATCATAGAATGTATGTAAGATGAAGATCCATAAGACATCAAATCATAAATGTAGGTAAGATGAAGATCCATGAAACGTATGTCAATCAGTATCTGTAAACAAAATGAAAAAACGAGGCTCTAGATCAAGCCTCATCATCATCCTCAAGCTCAGCCTCAGCCTCTGAGTATCCTGTCTGCCTTTTACAAAGGCGTCTAAGGTAGATCCTAGAGGACTGTTGAGCCATAGCCCCCGCATGTAAGATGGGCTCACGAACAACATCACTAGGGCCTATGTCTGTGCATGCGCGTGTGCGTCTACCAATGCCTGAACGTGCTCTAGCCACCTCCTCTGCCATGGCCACAGCCTCAACCTCTCTATCCACCTAGTCAACCCACTCATGGTCTACCTCAGTGAAGACCAGATCCACAGCCTCAGTGAGCCACTCTGATTCTGGATCAATCTCCTCCAGAATGATCGGAGAAGGCAAAAAAAAACATTAAAAAAAGATGTGTTCTTTTTTAAATTTGACTTCACTTTTTATCAAGCCGCACGAACTGATTTTTCGTGATTCATGCAGGCGATTTCGGCAATTGTTTGGATGAATCGCTGAATCGGCGATTCATGATGATGAAATCGTCGATCTAGTTCAACAATTCAAAAAAAATCGGTAAGCCCGAATCGAATCGCCAAACCGGCGATTCACGTGATTTCTGGGCGATTCTCGTTACTATGTATATAATATATCAGTTATGGCTTTAGTTTGGTACATATTGATTGATTAATATTGTTTTATAGATTGATCAACATGATTTATATTAATTCGGTAAAATTAATTATCTATATATATGTATATTTTAAGTAATATATTATAATCTAATTAAACTATTGATTAATAATGTTGATTAATCAATATAGTATTAATTAATATTTAATTATTGTTATTCCCAATATAATTAAAGATTTAATTATTGATTAACAATAATTTAACATAATACACGTTAAGTTATATTTGTATGTCAATTATGGTTCATGACAGACCTGTTGCGTTTTTGTCATCTAATTTAGCTTTGTGCGTGACACCTATTCTGTTTCAGAATTGGTGAGTTCATTTCTATCTATAAAAACTTTGTGGTCCTTTGGTATCTTAAAAGATTGGTTCAATAAAAACTAAGTCCTTTGCCAAGTGCGTAAAGTATCAGAAGGACTGCAGATGATAACGGTTGCACCTCTACGTGGCTGGAAGACATGTGGAATACTGCAGTCACGTTTTTGACAGACCCTTCATGACTCCACGCAATGAAAGACAAAAAATGGGACAAAGAATAGTGGTTTATAATCATCGTTTGGTATATCGTCAAAGCATGGAAGAACGTTTATGTCTCTCTGTCAAAACGTAAAGTATGGAATGATTGAGAAAAGCTTAGAAGAAATATGTCGACTGCAGGAATGTAGTGACACATAAAGTTTCAACTACTAGCCTTTGGTCAATAAAAGAGGCTCTCCTAAACCGCATGCAGACATAACTTTTTTAATTAAAAATATGGTGATTCGCTGTGTGTGACCAGAGATGGTTTTTAAAAAAACGTACATGCAGAGATGCTTTTTAAATAAACGCGGGTGTTGAGTGTGCAGGACTAGAAAATAAAAACGTATTGGAACACATACGTTAAAAAGATAGAAATGGCATTGGTGCATAGGTGTGAATAAACAACGCATAAAATAAGAAATGGATTGTTTTTTAGGAAGTGCGTGTACACGCACAAACAGACAGGTAAAAAAAAATGATGCGAGGAGGTGCTGAGTGCTACAGAGCATATCTTCTATTAGCTCCTTGTTTCCTCCAATCGGTCCTCGTCACTTCTTCCGGCCTCCCGGTCAGATTCCTCCAGACCCTCACCTTCAACCCAAACATACGAAATTATGCATTGCATCTACTAATTCAATGATAGTATGAATATTCAGATTTAGAGGACTCACTGTATACTTCAGAACAATATCCAGATTTACAACACAATTTAAAGCCGAAAACCAATGCCAATATACTATATTTCATGACACTCAGTTCAGATTACATATGCAATGCTTATTGCTGCTCAAACCGAGATGACACGGAGCGCATACCACAATGGAGTCCCAAAATTCAGTCTCAGATCTGATACGCTGCCCAGAACGCTGTTTCAGACTTGTTATAGCCCCATCACAACATGTACGGCAGACTTAGAGCTACTACGACCCTGTACACAAACACTACAGCCCTTCCTTAGCTTGTATGGCCTGGTCTCATGTGTTTGCAGACCTGTACAGCTTACACCAGATGATCACCAGCATGTACGACTTTCTACCAGACTTGTAAAGCGTCAAAGATAGAAGTAAAGCATCCACATAAGGGCTCATAACCAACCTTACATTGCACTTAGGAATCACCTAAGAACAAAAGGTAGGAGCAAGATGATTACACCATAACAAAACTACCAATCGCATTCATCTAAGTACTTGAAGACAAATCTACTCTAAATGAGGAAACAATGAAACCATGCAAGCACCAAAACACTTCAAGTTATCACCATGAAACCAATGATGAAAACTTTATTATCTTGGGAGCTCTTAACAACAATCTTGTTAGATGCCTATCTGGGGTTATGTTGTCTAAGTTGTATAGCAATCCTCATTCATAGGAATACTGAAATATAACCAATTCGCATAACACATGAATTTAGAAAGCTAATACCGAATTACATACACAATGGATGCAGAATGATATTTCTTCTATTGCATAATAGTTTAGTATAACCAACAACACTTCCCTTCGTTCCAGACTCCATACAAATAGACTCAACATGGTTGGTTAAGTCCCCAACCATCACAATTGACACCCCTTTGGAACAATGTTTTATTACATTAACTAACAAAAGTTTTAATTAACTATTCATGGCCTAATCGCCGCCTACATCATCCCCCCACAAAAATTGTTGTCTTCTAGATGACACAAACCAAAATGGAGGACATACAACAAACATAAGCAAATCACTGGGACAGGTGAGAAGACGTCCCTGGAGTAGCTGAGGCAATAGCATGCTGAAGCTAGAGTCAAAGAAGCCTTAAGTCCCTTTCTACAATCAGTTGCTTCTCCCTGGATGCTTTTAACAATCTCAAGGCATCCATGAGGTCTTTCTCTACAGTGGCTAACTTCTTCTCCTTCTCCATCCATAGTGTCCTCTCCTATTTCAGCTCAGTGTCCAATTCATGTACTCTCTTTTGTAGAGCCTCCTGCTTGTCTTCTACTTTGCGGGCCTACCATTTAGATCTTTGTAGACTCATAAATGTATCCCTAAACCTCTGTTCCATCTGGATGAGAGTATCCATCATGCCAAGTTGTCCTCTAAATCCAACCACGATCTATGGAGTACCCTAGTCCCTCTCCCTATCCATTAACTCTATCTCAGGCCACCCTCGCCACGAGAGGCACTCCCTGAACTCTGTGTGGCAGCCCTCCATCATAAATTTCAGTAGTGCCTCAGTTGCCAAAGTGAAGGATCCCATATCCATCTCTTTAACTTGGTCCACCATGTCTCGCATGGCTAAGGCCATAGTCTCGAGCTCCATAAGGAATCGTTGGGCATAGTCCACAAAACGAGGGGTGTGGCTTCCTTTTGCCGCCACTACTTCTTGTTCCTCCATATGCTTACTTCCCCCATCTATTCCTGTACCTGGATGGCCTTGGTTAGCTTCTTCCTGGGGCTGCCCCATCATACGAGAGTAGGCGAGGGCGATGGGATATCCTCTACCTCCATTTGAAACTTGGCTAGAAGGTTGTCTACTTCTGAATCCATTCCACCATCTCCTTTCTCCTCTAGAAGTGTGGTAGGAGGTGGTGCCACTGTGGTATTAACCTGCTCCTCTAGTGCCATGGTGGTGGTAGTCACTAATGTGGATGGAGTGGCTATTGGGCGGGGGATGACACAAGTGTCTGTGTGATCAGGAGTCCAACTGGGTGTACTATCTCAACTTCGTGTGAGGTGGTGACTCTGATGGTGTGAGTTCCTTGAATAGTCAATCTCAGATCCACTACCTTGGCATGTGGTATTTGTCGAGCGAGACCAAGTGGGCTACAACTGATAGATGGAATGGTGTGAATGCTATCTATTTTGCTTCCCAATCTGGAAAGGATGATGCCTTCCTTGTAGCCATTGTCTCTCCACCACCAACTGTCATGCCTACTGCCCTGCCATGCCAGCTACCATACTGGTGCCTACTACCATACTACTGACACCCACTACCATACTACTGTCACCATCTGCCATGCCACCCATTGCCACGCCATTGCCACCAGCTGCCAACTCCATTGTCTATTGTCATGCCTCCATCTCAGCCTTCCTTCTGAGGAACCATCTATCTTGCTTCCTCCATTTGTGCATCCAACTGCCTTCCTATGGTTTCGATGTCAGCCAAGGTATGACCCTCTCGTACAGTTCCTACCAACGGCCCTTGCCATACGGCCACCTCTTCCACTTCTTCTGATGACTCTCCTGCGTCGCCTTCTCCTGCCACTTTCCATCTAGAGCGGCAAGGTGTTGATCTAAACTCTTCCTCATCCTCTGAACTAGAAGAGGAATCTTGGGTGTCCTGTTCAGTCCTTTCTTCCTCCTCCGAGATGTCATTTTCATCCTCTCCCTCCTTCGTACTAGTTGTAATCTCATGTCTAACCTTCTTCCTCAGGGGTTCACTACCTCCTGGTGAAAATGTTTTGAAGTGTAACCAGTAACTCGTGGCAGGATTGTACAGTTCCACTCGGTTTGCAGGAATGAAAGTGTCCCAGTGTTCCAGTGCCACTTGCGTGTGTAAAGCGCATCTAGGAAGACTGTGATAGCATGATGTGGCATATAAAATGTTTTATGCCTTGGCTGCAAAAACTCCTTAATCCTATCAGACAAGTACTGCCCCGAATTGTATACTCTACCATTGTTCAGCTCACTCATGAGGCGTAACATCTAGATGGCAATGTCAGAAGCCCTACTTCCTCTTGTGTGTTTTCTTTTTAGTAAATCCATGATACATCTCCATTTGCGAAGTATATGAAGGATTTCTTCAAGCCCCTACTGTTGCTACTACTCCATAAATTGTCCCATTGCTTCTGTGTGAGGTCTTGCCTGCATATGCACTGTAGCAACTGTTTCTTTTCCTCTATGGACATTTTGGTGGAGGGTTTTACTGCTGAGTGCCCCTTACTCAGCACCCCAAACACCCTACTAAATTCTTTTGCTAAGTAAGATATTATGATAGTCTAATGTAAGTACTTCACTATGGAGTTGTGTGTGTGCATATCATAGCCATGAATCATAGTTCGCAACACTGGTTCAAATTCTTTCAAAGTAAAAATAGGCATGAAAATGATCTTATCTACCTCATCCTTGCACAATGAAGTCTTCAATTGATGATCATCCTCCGCATTTTCCAACCAGCCTCGGCATTCACCTCCAATGACGCTTTCAAACATGATGTTTTCAGCTGTGATTTCCTCATCCTTGTCCTTTGCCCATGCCTTGCCCTTCTTACTTGCAGTTGCCCCCATATTTTTTGCTTGTGAGGGTTTCCTTATTACCCCTGTGGCTTTATAGGCAACATCGAAACTACCTTTACTAGGGTTTCCAAAACTTGTCTTCACCATACCAAGCAATCCCCATAGCTTTTTGTGTATTTTTCCCAATTTCTTTATTTCCTCTGCCAATTGTAGTACGACATCTGTACAGATGGCAACCTTTTGGCTTTCCCTCCAATGTCCGTACGATTGTTGGAGCTTGATGGCTTTCCCAACCATGATCCTCCTAATCTCGATTTTGCCCTCTAGGTAGATACATCTGCTATATACTTGTGGCCACCTGCTCCAAAACATTTGTTATCTGTTGTCCTGCTGCAAGACCCCTGACAATATCCAGTGCCTTTATGTATTCATTATTGCCTGCATTCTTAGGTGGACTACCACGTCTCCTATCATCCATTATTTCCAATGGTGTTTCCTCTAACTAATTAACATGTGCTATTCTTCTACGAGTATAATACCTGTGTGGAACAAACCCTTGGGGCTGCATATAAAACCCCAAAACTACAAGATGGTAGGAAACTGCTCTAATACCACTGTGATGAACCCTGCTAGTTCAACTTCAATTCTACTTGGAAACTAGCTTGTTTTGATATTTTGAAAGGTCTTGTAGTTTTTGTTTTTTTAATATATATAATTTTTTTAATTTTGAAGATAATTGACAACGACAACTATACTTGCATAGAAACAAATTTAAAACTAAATTGCAAACCATAGAGTAGGAAATGCGTTAGTATTGATTGACAGATAAATACAACGCTAGGAAATTGATTTATTAATTGCTGAAATTAAGTTTGCAATTATAAGAAAACCTGGAACTAAATGCAGTCTTGGAATTGACGAAAACCCTTCTCAAAATATGAGCAAAACCTCCTATGTTGTTGGATGTCCAAATCAGGGCAAAAAATGGTCACAAACCCTTGGCATTTTGGCCTAGGAATCTCAAGTCAAAGCAATAGGGCTCACATGGGAGGCTAGGAACATGTACAGCCTGCCTAAACATTGATTTTAATCTGCTATAACCGTAGTAAATAATTGCTATAGGTCAGCCATGAAGGTTCTCTGCATTCAAACTTTTATTTAGCACTCAAACTCCATGAAACTTCACAGATTATGCACATATATGACTCCTGAATGAAGCCATCTCTGATTTGCAGACTTCAATGGATCTTTCACCACCTCAAAATGCTAATACCATGAAGAAATTCACGTTTTCCAAAGTCTGGTTGCTAAAACCCTTGAACAAATCCCAAAACATCAAAAGCAAGTCAAAAGCTCATAATAATAGTGAAGTCAATTTGATTCCTTGGATGCCTTATATAATTTTCTAGCATGGCACAACTTCCAAGGCTTCAACAATAAGTTTTTAAGTCACTTTATTTTCTTTTGTTGTTACCCTTGTGTTTTATCATTAACGAAGTGTACCTTCTTTCCCCATTAATATAATGGCTGAACTTAATAACATTTTATAAAGTTAAATAATTATATAATATAACCATTAATAACAAAATATTAAATGCCATTAAAATATTAATAACACCTTGAATATTCATCACCTCACTACACCATCGAAAACTAGGGTCAACACTACAAATCTCCACGCATCCAGGTGCCCTGCCAAAAATAGTAATTTTGCAAATATGACTTACTATAAATAGTGTCCCTGAATATCTAATCAACCCAATGGTACAAGGGATCGACACTGCAATCTTACCTCATTTAGGTGCCTTGCTATAATAAGTAATCCTCACACCTTAAAATGGTCACTTACTATAAATAGTGCCAAACTGAACCAAACAAAGAGCAATTCTGAACACTTTACACTGCCGAAGGGAAAGAGCCTCTTGTTCTGCCAAGTAGGAGCCTCTAACCATCAGCCTTCGCCTACAAGGGCCAATGATAGGCTAAGCCAATCATAAACCATGGAGAGCCAAAATGGGGACATTACAAGGATGTCATGGATTTCTTTGTAGACTTAATAAAATTTCATGCCTCATTTTTCAATCTCCTTTGACTATAATTAACCACTTTTTTGATATTTCTACCTCTCCTTCAACACTTAGGCAATTTATCGATCTCTCTATGTCTTCTTGACCAATACTATTTTCACACTTTTTCACTCTAGGCACTCATGACCATGGATTCTTAAGACTCAGCGAAATTTAAAGCTTTTTCGTGCTTTTCACTTTCAGGAGCTTTTTCGGAAATATTTCCAAACTTAGTGATTTTTCGAGCTTTTTAGTTCTACATGCCTTTTTTCAATGCTATTCTCAAAGATGCTCTCAAACTCAACCATTTTTGACCAACTGCTTGACTTATCAACCTTTCCAAATTTAGAACCAAACACTTCTCCACCCTTGCTTTTGCCAGTGCTTATCTAACCTACCAAAAATAGACTTACTATAAATAGTAAGTTTGTTTAAATGCAAAATTAGGGAAAACCAAAACAAAGTAGTACTATAAATAAATATACTAAAAATAGAAATTTCTAAAAGTAGCAAGTCAAAATGTTCAATATTTCATGGGCACTCTTTCTGAGATTTCAACTTTTTGTCACACCTAACCTAACTCACTGTCAAACACACAACTTCCATTCGAGGGGCCAAAGGCGGACAAATATCCTATTCTAGACTTAGAAAATTTCATCAATTCATTCAAAACACAAGGAACCTTAGGGGACTTAGCAAAAAACTACCAAGAACGAAGGCCAAAAAGACTAGGCCCACAACAAAAAGAGGGGGTCCCCATTTGCAATGGAGCGATGTGTGAAAAGGTCGCAACACTAATCTAAGTCAAGAATTCTAAATCTAAATAGGAATCCAATTTAAAAAATCAAAATCCCAATATTTGAAGAAGTATCATAAAAATCATTTAAAGACTGAAGTCCTTCAAAATTCACTCCTAAGTTTTCCTCTTCCTTTGCAGGAATGATGATCGAGGAAGGGAATTGCTTCACAAGTGAAAGATGTTACAAAATCCTCCAAGGATCAACATGAATGACTCAACTACGACAAGGAGGTCAAGATCAAGACGATCGTAGCAAAACATGGAAATGGAAATGCAAGTGCAAAAGGTTCAAGTCAACAAAAAAATGCAAGAGAATCAAATTCACACTTCACGGTGATAAGCTCAAGGATATTCCAACATGAAGAGCTCTACAACAATACGAAGAAATTGAAGTCCTAATCACATCAAGAAGAACATCATAGCATGAAGGATTTCGAGATGACGTAATTTGGGAATATGAACCATCGCAATCATTCACAAGAAGTGGATAGTTTCAAAAGAGTTAATCAAAGTTAGAAAGATAATTAATGTTAAGTGTCAAGAGATATCTCTTCTTTGTGAGGAAGATAATTTTACAAGATATGCAAACCAAGGTGGGACCTTCTCATCTCCAGTCAACCAAGTAATTCCATGTCAACGTGTACAAGTTCATCCAACCTGACTTGTTCACAAGTGGACACATGGAAGGCATTTAATGTAATACTACAATCAATTTTCTCATTGGTTTTCCTTGATAGGATATGTACTTGGAGATTTGTAATCTTCCCATTCAATGACATTGAATGTTTGTAGGTGATAGTTGTGACTACCTAATTAGGGTTTCCATTGAATTATCTTGGTCATTAACTTATAACCAATTTGGGCCCTTCATTGCAACTGAGAAGTGTTTACCCTCGTGGGGTAACAAACAGTAATTGCATAGACATAGTCAAATACTCAGCATGTAATATAAAAGACTATTGTATTCAATTAATGACAAGAGTTTTCCGTACATAACAATCGTGTCTTCATTAAAGGAACAAGTTCATACATATAACATCCGAAGGGGTGTGAGGCGAACCGTCGCACCCGTGTAATGCCACCGGACACCAACCGTCTAACTACCCCAGAATACCCGACAACATCATCCCCCCCAAAAGAAAAGTCCTCTCCAGCGACTAAACAACAAAAATGGAGATGATGTCTAGTACATAAACAAAGAAATCAGCTAAGAAGAGGTAGAAGGGGGCATCCCTGGACCTGATGATTGAGATGCCGAAGAGTTGACCTGTCGCCTCAACTGGTAGACCTGCTGCGTGCGGATATCCAAATCTGTCTGGATCTACGAATTAACCTCCACTACTTCCTTGAGCATCAGGGTAGCCTCTTGGAGTTCCATATGCTTTTGAGCTAACTGGCCCTCTGCCAGGCTCCTGCCGGTATTGGCTGCCTCTAGCTGTGCCAACAATGTTGCACGTTCTGCTTGCCAGGCCCTCTGCTCCTCCAGCTGTGCTAACAATGTTGCAAGTTCTGCGTGCCAGGCACTCCGTTCTGCTGCTAACTCGGCGGCTATCTCCTCCCGAGATCTCTCTGCTGCCTCCCGAGCCTCTTCTATTCTGTTTCCCGTGCCGTGATCACTGTCTGCACCAACTGCTGACCCTTACCAATCACTAATTCCAGAGACTCCATATAGTTTGCCAGATCCTCTGCCATCAGCACCTCAACCGGTTTCCCTTTCCTTGCCGGCACCTCAGCTGCCTCTCGCTCTACTCTTTGTTCACCACCTCCAGCATCACCTACTGCGCCTTCCTCCAAATGGGAATCCTCTCGCTGAGGGGACAGAATAGCGGATCCCTGTACCACCGGTGTGAGAGATCTCTGTGCCAGAAAAGCACTAGCACGTCCTAGCACGGGTGGTCCAATCTGACACATAGGTGTCGAGCACTCCTCAACAGGCACTCCTCCATCCATACTATCATGGTCAGACTCCATCAACACGGAGTCTCCAAAGGTTACCCCCGGCCCTGACCCCACCATCTCTAGCCGTACCTGACCAGATTCTGTCCTACCTTGCTCGGCAAACTGCTCCATCATCTCTGCCATGTCTCTCCCAGAAGGGATACTCTCACTATCGCCAGTCTCTAGCTCCGGAAGTGTATCTATTACAGAAACCCCTGCTGATGTGGCCACAGGTGGAGTCAACTAAACTGGGGTCCGTATTTGGCCAAATGCTAGGATAGCCGTAGGGCCCAAGGCCAAAGCAACTTGGGTCCCACTGGAGGGTACAGAACGTGGAAATAACAGCGAAGTAGTTGAGATTACCCTTACTTCCTCTTCATCATCACCCTCTGAACCACTCCCTTCCTCTGATGTCGCTTCACGACCACTATCTGTATCCCCATGATCCCCACTGACGTCCAACTCTTGCGAAGTGAACTATACTCCGTCGGCTTGTGCACCCTCCATACCACTTCCGAGGTTCCCTTCGGGCAACCCTCCAGCAAGCTGGTCTTTGGCAAGTTGCCTTAGCCTATACTGACGTTCACGTTGCTGCGTGGAGATCAAAGCCGTGTGTGCGGCCTCCCCTTCGTCGTCTATTACTTTCTTATTCCTATCCTTATTTAAAGTATTGGGCATCAAGACTGAACAAAAAACATTGCCTAACAATCAAAAGAACACTTGTTTTTATTTATTCATGTTGATTTACAACATTTCCAATTGCATTACAATTGTTTATGTGTTCCCTTCCTTCTTCCGTTCATATTTCAAAGACCCCGACTGTTGCCATCGCCTTCTTCCTGATAGCGGAGGTGCTCCTGAGCATGGTATGCACGAAGGATTTCCTGGCGGTGTTCTTCTCAGGCAATGTCCTCCTCGCGAGTGCCTTGTGCCAATGCTGCTTGTGCTAGCAACCGAGGAAGATGATTCAGCAATTGATTGGTTGCAGGGTTAGCCCCAATCGCATCCCACATGGCGCCTGTCGGAACTTCCTCGCTCGTGGCTTCTCGTCGAACGTAGGTTTCGATTGCTACTTGGAATAAGATTCTAAATTCTTGTGTTTTGATATCTTCCCCTTCGTACAACTCTGTACGGGCATCATCTGCTTCTGGATTTATCTCACCAATGGGTAAGCCCATTCTGTCCACACGCCATCCGAGTGCGTCTAGGCAACGACGCCAAATGTTTACCCTCATGGGGTAATAGACAGTAATTGCATAGACAGTCAAATACTCAGCATGTAATATAAAAGACTATTGTATTCAATTAATGACAAGAGTTTTTCGTACATAACAATCGTGTCTTCATTAAAGGAACAAGTTCATACATATAACATCCGAAGGGGTGCGAGGCGAACCGTCACACCCGTGTAATGCCTCCAGACTCCAACCATCTAACTACCCCAAAATACTCGACAACAAGAAGTCTATAAAAGGTTTTTCCTTCTTATTTGTAAGTCATTAGAAGTAGCATTCATTGCAGAGTAGAGAACAAGTAGTAGTAGTAATAGGAGATTAGAGATTGTTTTCCCGAATATGTTAAAATTAATATACAATTTTAATTGAAGATATGGTGGATCTTTGTGTCTTGTTTTAGTTCCTTGGTTCACACCATTTGTAGCTTGTTGGTTGCAAATTGTAGTGCATGCTTAGTCTAGCCCACTTCAAAATTAGTTCAATTATGGATGTTAATTTGGATTGTGTTAGTATTGGGTATTTCGATGAATGTCTACAATATGAAAATCCTCTATTACCTTTGGAGATTGCATTAAGTTTTGTGTAGTTGTTTCCTCATGGCGAAGCAAAGCTAGGTTTAAGGAATCCATTTATCAAAGTGTTATTCATTATCATCATTGTCCTTAGGTGTTAAAAGTATCACAGATTCTCTAAACCCTTGTTCTTTTTTATCTTTTATTTGAAGATCAAATTAGTTTAGTATTCAAGTTCTAGCTGCAATGAGGGAAGAGTTGATAAAGCCAAGAACAATTGTGTAAGTCCCTTTGTGTGTTACCACCATTATCACATCAATTTCACTGATTCTATATCCAACACAAAGTCGCATGTTCACAATGTAAACCTTTGGGTTACCTTTCTTGATCACACATTGCCAAATTGTTTAGCATTTGAGGTTTCCTTGTTCAAGAAAGGATAGAATACTCACTATATTATTCTGTGTTGACAAGTGTCACAAAACACACATCAACAATTACAAATTTTAAGAAGCAGAAGATTTTATGGGTCGTACCATTGCTAAGGAGTCATAACATGTGACGAAAGAAGCGTGAGAATTGGTGAAGCGTACCGCTTAGTTTCTAATGTTCATTATTTCTTTATTGGAGGTGCCTAGCATATGGTTGATGTTTCCAAATCATTGTTGATTGGAAAATTTATTGTATGGTGAGATTTGAAGGGTTTGAAACCTGTTGTTTCTAGATTTACAGTGACTCAGTTTGGTGCAATAATCCAGTTTAAGATTGATTTTGGTTGTCAGTTTGTTATGTTAACATTCACAGCAATTTTCTTGGGTGTGTTCGCAGAAGTTTGAATTGTTTGGATGCTTGTTAAGGAGTTTTCTGAGCTCCCCGGTAGTGATTCAGTTATGTTTACAACAGTAAAAAGATGTCAAACCCACACAAGTACACTATCAATTTCCAGACTGATATATTCTTCATTCCAATCTTTTTGTGGAGTTTGGGTACACTTTGAGGTGTTATTTCTACATGTAATCGATTGGCAGTAAGTTGGACACAAATGGATGTGTTTTGTGGGTGTTAAATGTTGATACAAGTTGTATTTTTTTCAATTACGTCTTTCAAAAGAATCAAAAGAATGTTGCTTTAGGCAATTATATTTTATTATTGTCTGGGCCCTCAAACATCTTTTGAAAATTGCGTCTTAAACACATTGTGCGAAGAGACAACTGATATGAGACTTACGTTGTAAAGATTGCCATTTGAAAGGTAAAGTTGATTCATTTTGTGTGTGTATAGTGAAGAATGGTGAATGTATGTAAAGATTGTCATTTGAAAGGTAAATTTGATTCATTTTGTGTGTGTGTATAGTGAAGAATGGTAAATGTATGTCTTACACTACAAAAATCATTCAGTTATTGTTATTTAACTGTCATTAAACCTATGCTGTAGCCTGTATGTATTTATTAGGATTCAGCAATATAATTTTTGTGTTTAACTCGTTGACCCATATTTCATGAGTAGTTCACACAACACAAACCTTATGGGCATGAATGGTCCACTTAGAAATGATTGCATCAAGGTGATGATCATATATGTGAAGCACCAAGGTGATGTGAAGAAGCAAGACTTCCAAAGAGATCACCCATCTCAATACCACTTTGATTTAGAAAATCTAAGTGGAATTGATCTTGGTGGAAACTCCATGGTTAAGCTTGCTTAAGTCAAAGTAGTGACAGGATGGTAATCCCTAAAGAAGTCTCAAAGTCTCACCCCTATGAGCATCACCTTAATGCAATTAGTGCTAAGTGGACATTTCATGCTCATGAGAGATGGATTTGAATGAACCGCCAATCATGAAATACGGATCAAAGAGTTTGGCTCAAAAAAAGCTACATAGCTGAATCTTGATAAATCATCGTAATTCGACATGCTACAAAAAATATCTCCTAATTCTTAAACCTATGTGATAATCCATCAAGTAAATTGAACAAATAACTCTATTAAGCTTTGCATTAAAGCTCATTATTCATTAAAGAAACAACTTATATTGCTTTAGCAATTTATCTTCTAAAACCATGAGATGTTCGTCTAGCTAATCATCATTTCCTATTGCTGTAAAATATCCATCTCAAATTTAGCTAGTGGCCAGCCATTGTTTCCATTTAAATTGTCATTTACAATCATATACTAATCTCTGCGCTTAATTAGTAGGAGATTGTACTGGTTCATGCTTGAAGTGTTTATCCTCTGTAATCTGAAAACACAGTTGTGAGCCTTGACTGTTGATAATCTGGCTATGCGATCTAGGCAAAACCAAAGTCAATTAAATATTTACATTAAATGCAAAACCCCTACCAAAAATCTTGTAGAGTGTGAGTATTTGTATATTCTGTTAATTGTAAATTTATTTAGCTCTCAAAAAGTTTTTACTTAGAATATGAATGGTCGTACTGTACACATTGTTTTATTTTATATTGTCTTGAAAGAGATAAAGTAAAAAGCTAACAATAACCTTTAGAATCCAAAACTTCCAATACGCAGTCCAAGAAGCATTCCTAGAGGAACATTACAAGATACAATCTAAATAAGAACCATTAAGATATCACATACCTTATGTGGTGCAGGCTTCCGAATAACCTCCCTAACCTGAAAAATTCAAACATGTCAGACATTTATGTGAGTTTTCCAATGATGATTTTAAAATAAGATTAGTGAGATCCAAGCAAACAGTCTGTATTTTTGGTGATAAACATCCTATATCAATAGGGAAAAGGAAGACACTTGCAACAGGGCGTAACATACACTGTCATGTTCTGCTGCATGTCTCTGGAAAATGTGCAACAGTACAAACAAGGAGAGATGCATTTTCCCTATACCCCTCCAACATGGAAGGTGCTATTTGATTTGCAGTTACTAAAATAAAGAAAAACTAGAGATTGTGGCAATTAACATTCTATTCTTATTATCTCACCTGTTCTCTACTGTTATTGTTTTTTAGGAGGAACTCCATACATTCCACACAAGTATGTTGCTAGAACTCATAAAAAACATAAGTGCGATTCTCATTCAGTGCTCATATTTCACTGGATATCATGCTTCCCTATAGATCTATATCCATCTTAAAAGATCAGTTTTACAGCAATGCTTTAAGTAAGAAAAGTGAACTCATTCTTAAAATGTTCGCATTATGAGATATTGCCTGTCAAATGTAAACAAAACTAGTCTTCAGCAATATTACCAATGCTTCAGGTGAGTAGTACAGAATACGAGGTAGTCCAAGGATATCTGTTGCAATCCAATCTATGATAGCATCCACATTCAGTTCCCCCGAATACCTGGATATAACAAATGTCAGACTTATAATTTGAAGCAACACAAAATGCATGGAACAACTGTAAAAAAGTGAGTAACATTCTCAAATTAAAAAGAGAAAAGAGTTCAAACAGAAAAAATTATTATCTGATATCAAAGAGCATAAGAAAAGGGAACATTACCGTAAAAGGCAGTCAAAGTTCCTACAATTGGGAGGAAACGCAACCAGAGAAGGTAGCCCTGTAAATAGAAGATGTTATGAAATACAAACAGCCAATAGTCTGATTTGTCATTGTATCTATTCAAAAACATCATGCATCAGAATACACATTAAAAGCACAAGCAATTTCAACTAAACCATGCATGCAAGCATATACTAGATTGAAAATAAATTTATAAATTCATGAATACTAAATCTGACAGTCTCCAATTACAAACCACAGGTCCATACTAGAAGCATGGGCAATCGAGGCGATTTTCAAGCATTATGAGGTGGTTTGGGCAGCACAATGCATGGTTTCGTCCAAACCCTTGGACAGCGAGCCTACGCATTACCATCATGATGAGCTATAGACAGATTTGGGCAGACACAGTTTGGTTTTCAATGTTTCAGTGACATCCCCTAGAGGTACCACTGGGCAGAGCTTTTGAACACACGATAGAGCTAGAGGAGGGAGCCAAACCAGTCATCACGACACCATACAGGCATCCCAAAAAGTTCAAGGATGAGATCAAGCAGGTGATTCAAGAGCTCCTCAACATAGGACACATCAGGCCTACCTCAAGGCCATTTGCATCTTCAGTGGTCTTGGTGAAGAAGGATGGGACTCTCGGGATGTACATCGACTATCAGGCCCTGAATAAGAAGATAATCAAGATTTGGTAACCCATTTCACAGATGATGATTTATTAGACGAGCTTCATGGGGCAGTCTACTTCTCGATGATAGATCACAAACCCGGATATTACCAGATTCGAGTGACAGAGAAAGATGTTCACAAGACCATTTTTTGATGCCACTGGGGTCATTATGAGTTCTTGGTAATGCCATTTGGTTTGACCAATGCCCCTGCTACATTCCAGTCTTGCATGAACCACATCTTCGACAAACAACTACGGAAGTTTCCGTTGGTGTTCTTTGATCAAATACTCATATACAGCAAGACATGGAAGAAAAATTTGAGGCACTTGGACGAGATTTTGGGGATCATGGAGGCACAATCATTGTATGCGAAGAAGTCCAAGTGTGATTTTGGCATGACAAAGATTCTATACTTGGGCCACATCATTAGAGCATCTGGAGTGTAGGTGCATCACGAGAAGATACACGAGATTCTTTATTGGCCACCCTCGAGGACACTAACGAAGCTACACAGATTCTTTGGTCTATACAACTACTACAAGAGATTTGTGATGGGATTCTCACAACTTGGAGCACTATTAACCAACCTCATGAAGAGGGGTGCTTTCAATTGGACGGAGGAGGCACAGCATGCATTCAACAAGTTGAGGGAGACTATGAGTACACATCTAGTTTTCGCATTGCCAAACTTCTCTCAGCCATTTGTTCTTGAGTGTGACACAATAGGGTAGTGAATTGCAGCAGTGTTGATGCAAAATTGTCACCCCATTGAATTCAAGAATTGGAAACTCAAGTATACTGAGAGACTGTATTCACTCCTGCTTCGACTAAAATAATATGAAAGGACAATAATGATCATTAAATCACAATGAGGAGTGTTTCAACCAAACCCTATAAAGTTACCCTTCCATGAGATGGAAAGACGGTGTTATGAGGAATCAATCAAGGCTATGAGCAGCGACAAATCCTTCTCTACAAAGATTCACAGCAAACAGCTGAGATAAGTATAGACAAACATATTGATACTCCCAATCGATATACCAAAGGAAGATGATACAAGACACTATTGGATTGTAGTAGTATTGCAATACAATATTCCCGACACCAAGATAATGTCACCATATCTCTTATAGAGTAAAGGAAAAAGTTGCAAACACCACCAAGCGTACATACCTTGGTTCAAAATCAGTAATCTGTAAATGCATGATAGATATAAGGAACAAATCATAATTATGTTGACTAAGTCAGTAAGGACTGGTTGACGATAATATTAAGAGAATGACGGATAATATAAACACACAAGAAATCTAATCAATTGTTATGTAAGATCAAACTCGTAACAACTACCAATAGCTAACTAAGCCAATGACACAATAAATAATGATTAGAGAGCAAAACCTTACATTGGCTAACAACAATTATTATAAATCCCGAACCGATGATTAGATAAAAAATGATGCCAGGATTTAGTTGTTAATTCATAGGGATTTAGTCTTAAATAAGTGAAGAGGCAGGATAGACCAGATGGTGAGAATATGCTATCAAATGATGCAATTAAAGAAGAGGAATAGTTGCGACTTATCGTTCCAAATACAATATGACTCTTTGCTCCAAATCCAAGATATAAGAGGGTATGCACCATAGTTGAAAGACTCGGACTCACCTCAGACTTGGCAAACTGAAAAATTGGACTCAGACTCAGACTTAGGAAAGACTCAGGAAAGGACTCGACAAGGACTCAACAAAAGAAAAAAACCGTAGTTTTACATAAAAACAAAAAGAATTAATGCATTTACAGAACATAAGAGCCATAACTGATATATTACACATGTCATATGAATCTCAAACACTCAAAGTCAAAAATGGCCAAGAGCAAAGAGCAAATGAGTGAAAAAGTAATAAAAAAGCACTTTATTGCAAGGCTGGGCATTATACCAGGCAACGCGAGTCCATGAGGCAGACTCGCAAGTCCTGATGTTGAACTCGCGTGATTCCATGCTTCAGGCTCACCAGTCTAGAGGCAGTGCCTCGCATAGACTCGACTCACGAGTCCATGGCAAGTCGACTTGGCTCACCATTGGACTCACGAGTCCAAACGAGTCTGTAGCAAATCCCACGATTTTTTGAACTATGGTATGCACTATCATTAAACGGAGGCATCTATCATGACCCCTTCCTGAATAGACCCAATAATAATAAATAATGATCATAAAATTAAAATATTAAATATTATAATATAAAAATAAATAAATAATAATATAACACGATTACAATATAAATAATAATAGTAAATCTATTGTTAATATAATAAAAATGTATATTATTATAATCATTAAGATGATAATATGATATATAATTAAGATATAAGTAAATAATATATTACAACCTTAATATAATAATATTACTATAATATAAATAATAATATAGTTATAATATAATCATCTTAATATAATAATATAATATAAAAATAATAATAAATAAATAACATTCAAATACTAACCTAGTCGACGACCACGACAGAGTATCCATAATAGAGGATTGCAATCTCCTCCCTTAATACCATCACCATGAACAGTGATCAATAGCAATAAAATATGGAGTATGCTAAGTTGATTTATCATAGATAGGAAATCTTGAGTATCGTGCATAGTCAAAACTTCGAGGATTAACGATGGTTAAACACCAAACATTATGGAGGCTTTACTAGTTGTCCTTAGCACTGACGTCAATGCTTTGCAAGAAGGATAACTTTTGAATCTGGTCTTATCGCACAAATAGACTTATGTGGAATCCATAGACAAGATTAATGAAGGCATCTTATCTTCATCAACCCAGAGTTTGCGGCCACAAAGAGGATTTCCTTATTGCCGTTAAGAATGAAACAACACCACAAATAATGTTAGGCTCTTCTCTCCATAGTAATCACAAATGAGCCATCACATCGGTATCATCCCATAATCAGCGACTAAGCACTTGTTATGAAAAGTGTCGAGTGGAGAGGTATGTCTTTTCTTATCACCCCAAAAGCGAAGTACAAATTGACGTCTCAAGGGGGGATCATACTCAGGGAGGGACATGACTTGAAAAGAGATCATTGACAAGAGAGGAATTGGGGAATAATTTAAAAATCAATCAAATTAAAAAATTTATTTAACTTAGGCAGCAACAAACACTGGACACATACTGGATACTTCCTTATACAATTAGAAGCAGAATTGTAGCATCATTATTGAGTCGTTCTCCTATTTGAGGCAGCAGGGTAGTTCTATAGCAATAAAAAAATTAAGCTTTATATTACAGACTAGAGTATAATTTCCATAGCAGGGGAAATCATCGCATAATCGTCACAATCCATTAATACGAGCCCATACATTTATGAATTAATTATCAAACATTTCCATTGTAACAATCTAGAAATAAATATCATACATTTCTCAAGATATAAGATTACACCAGTCAGAGTGAATTGAATTAACTATATAGCAGTCATTCTCACATATGTGATATCAAATATCATTGATATCAATTTTGTTATAAGTAAAATACTTGATTAGAAAGAAGTCTGTGACAATTGAAGTGCATCTAAGGTCAGAATTAGGTAATTGCCATGACTTTCCGAGTTGTCCAACAAGGGGACATTACAAGTGGTATCAGAGCATAATCCTGCCATCCTGTGAGGAACATACATGCAAACGTATCAAAGGAAAGGAAATAAACACAAGATGAGCGAACAATTAGCCAATGAAATGAGGGCATTCATGGAATAAGCAAATCAAACAAACCAAGCACTCCTCCAAGCACTACAAAGCGTGGGGAACTCAATTCATAGTCTTAGAAATAATTCAGCTAATAGGTGGGACATAAGTTATAACCCCTTGGAGAGCCATAACGGGTCTTCATCCTCTAGGTTACCCAAACCCCCTTTTCCTACCAAGGGAAGAGACATTGAGAGGAGAAGAAGGAATTGACCAACCCACCAATAGCACTTCGGACAATGCCAAAGCCTATGCTAGTTTGGAACCAAAAATCAGAGAGCTTATAACATTTAGGGAATTCTATGAGGGTCAAAAACAAGAAACGCCAAAATGGACAAGGTCAAGCCTAAATAAGGATTTAAAACACAAAGTAACCCTTCATAATTTTGATGGGTCCGGGAAAATCACTGCACATGGTTGGCTGCAGAAGTTAAACACTTACCTTACCCTTAGTTCGATGATAGAGGAAGATGCACTCCAATTTGCTATCCTCAACTTGGAGGAAATAGCACATGAGTGGTGGTACCATGGAATCTACACCCAAGGCCAACAAAACATCACCACCTATGAGGAATTTGCACAAAGACTTATTAAAAGATTTGATAGAAAACATCCCCAAGATGACTTTAAAAAGTTGACTCAAATCAAGCAACAAGGATCAATCGAAGATTATATTGCCCAACTCCAAAAACTCTCAATTCGAGTTTCAGGGGTAGATGATGACAGACTAACTTACTTGTTTGTGGAAGGATTAAAAGATTCACTAAGAGGTTTGGTTAGTGCTCTCAAACACGCATCTATGGATGATGCCATTGAAACAGCTTTGAGGCTAGAAGTTTCATCAACAAGTATTAGACCCTCAAGCAACCATAGCAAACAATTCCACAGTAAAGATGAAAAGCATAAGCAAGAATTCCCAAAAAGAAAATGCTTTCACTACCGTGAGGACTTTGAAAGCCGACACGTATGCCAAGATGAGAAAACTCAAAAACAACGAGAAGACTTAAGAAGGAAGAAGTTATGTTTCAGATGCAAGGAATCATGGGAACCAGGGCATAAGTGCATAAAAAGGAGTCAAGTTCATAGAATAGAAGCAAAACTCGACCCAGAAATAGAAGGAACACTACCTAAGAAAATGAAATATGATAAAGGGAACCTCAACAACATTCAATCAATGAACGGAAGACAAAGCCAATGGAGCTTCGAGGAAGTTCAACCCTAGTTATAACAAACAATTTGTAAGTTTGTCTTAATCGGTAACGTAATAATTAACAATGTAATTTTGATTATTATTAAAAATATTTTAAAAATTAATTAATTAATTAATTAAAGATGAAAAAGGGCACCCTACTGCAAGTAGCTTTCCTACAAAGTCTGCAATCAAGGGAGAATTGCTAGAGCACCCTATTGCAGTACTAGCTAAGGGAAAGACTGTAAGGGAACCAAAATGCAAGTAGCTTTCCTATGGAGTCTGCAATCAAGGGAGAACTGCTAGGGCACCCTATTGCAATACTAGTTAAGGGAAAGACAGTAAGGGAACCCTACTGCAAGTAGATTTCCTACGGAGTCTACAATCAAGGGAGAACTATTAGGGCATCCTATTACAGTACTAGTTAAGGGAAAGACGGGAAGGGAACCCTACTGCAAGTAGCTTTCCTACAGAGTCTGCAATCAAGGGAGAACTGCTAGGGCACCCTATTGCAGTACTAGTTAAGGGAAAGACGGTAAGGGAACCCTATTGCAAGTAGCTTTCCTATGGAGTATGCAATCAAGGGAGAACTAAAAGGCACCCTATTGTAGTACTAGTTAAGGGAAAGATGCTAAGGGCACCTTTTGTAAGAACCCTTCTAACAAAGGAGATGAGACATAAATAGATAAGAAAAACAAGCATTCTTCTAAGTAGACCACCTCGTTTGGATGCCTAACACCTACCACCGAGGCCACGAGGGCCAAAAGTTCCACTCTTGGGCTTAGTATGGGATTGGCTTGAACCAACCTATCATGACTCATCTCTACAAATCAAATTTGTTTAAATAGTATGATCGCATTTTTGAAATTATTTGCTAACTTGTGTTCACTTTGTACAGGGTTTATAGTCGAGACTCAAGAGCATAGTAGAGAAATAAACTTTGCAAAAACATCTCGCTAACCTTGGTTTATTTCAAATTGTAATTGTAGTAAGGGATTTGACAAAGCTTTTAACATATGTCTACTCCGTGTCTGCTTCGTGTCTTCGTGTAATAATGTGTATACTTCGTGTAAGCCCCGTGTCTTCATGCATTCAAATATATGCTTCTTGTATGTCTTATATCATCATACATTCACATACATATTTTATATCTCCAAGTGATTGTCCCATATATGCTTCTTGTATGTCTTATATCATCATGCATTCACATAAATATTTTATATCTCTATCATTGCTCTAATTTTCTAGGTCATCAAATATGGGAATGGGGTTGCACCTACCCTTAGAGAGGTGTATGGGTGCATCAATTCTATGCTTGACTAGATGAGCGTTGTTATGCGAGAGGACCTCACTTTAGAATTCTAAAATTAGCACATTCGGCCAATCATTCAGTGCAAACAGGATAGGCTGAAAACTCCCTTGCATATGGCTTCTTATGCATTGAATCCGAAGCGGTACAAGCCTAGGCGTGGTAGAGTTACACCGATTCAGGATGATGAGGTGAAGGAAGGATTCTTTAGGTGCATTGATAAGATGTATGATGTTAATACTACTAGCAGGATTCACAATAAGTGGACGAAATTTGCCACTCTTAGGGGTTATTCGGATGCGCCGAAGATGGATATAGGAACTATTGCACAGTACGAACCAATTTTGTGGTGGAATTGTCAAAAACAAAAATCAAAGAGTACCACACTAGTCATTCGTCTACTATCTCTGGCTTCTAGTTCTTCAGCTATAGAGAGCAACTGGCTTATAGACTCATCCACTCTCCTAATAAGCACAGACTTACCTCTAGGAGAGCAAAGAAGCTAGCGGTTGTACATAGTGCCTTGCATCTTATTGATTGCAAGATACGCGTATACAAGGAGTCCGGCAACACAATGGGATGTAGAGCCAAAGGAGCCATCACAGATTGATGAGGATCAGGATGTTGTGGATTCAAATACAAGTCTGGTTGGTGTCTGTTTGGCAGATCTTGACTGTGAAGAGTCCAATAGTTATATTGATGAGGATTTTTCATTGAGGGATGATTACAAGCATCCGCTCACTACATTTTGATATTTTGTACTTGTTTTGATATCATGTTATTCATTGTAATCATCCTTATGATATTTTTGACAGAAATCTTCCATTTGCCGATCCAACAATCTCATTTGTCAAATTCAAACTTTATTTAGTATTCTATTAATATTCAATGCTCACTGTTCAAAGTTCAAGTATTTGGTATTTGCAATGTTTCTATTTTACTTCTTCTACATCTTTTCAGAACTAGCAATTCAAGTACTATATGTATAGTTATTACTATATAGTATATACAAACCGCCCCCCCCCCCCTCCCCCATCGTCATCACCAAACTTAGGCCCTCTATCCCCACATCCCCAAAATCCATCCCCCCATCCCCCACAGGCAATGGGACATTGGTAAACATCTATAAGCATCAGCATTGCTAAGTTTAGCCATAATGCCATTGCTGCATTAATAAACACTCTGCATTAGTGTGTGTTCAAATCATTCATGGAATAAGTAATTATTTGCTTAACAAAACTGTCATATCTTGAGTAGGACATTCGAACCGGCTCAAAACCATTCATCATGTATTTGGCGGACAATCAAGAATCTGCCTATCGTAATAGCTGCTTCATTGCATTTAGTCTGCAAGTATATTAATAATGAAGCCTTGTATTAAAGCATATAATTTCCACTGTAGTGGACATTCTGAAAAATATCTGTCAAATATTAAATTGCATATTTGTCTTATTTATCCAAACAACACAAAACATTGTGCATTATGAATGAGCTTTTATTCTATTAATAGGGTAAAGGAAAAACCAGTAACTTTAACATATGATTCTTTCAAATGTTCAGCTATCTAATTAGCTCTCAGGGCCTCATCAGCCTATCTACATATCATGACAAACAAGTCCTTTCAAAGTATGTTATAGCACCCTTGAGCTTAACATATAATACCTAAGGATTCGGGGGTGAGTCAAACCAAGCCTGAACAAGTGTAATACAGAGTGTCATCCACTAGAATATTGAGTTTATCTATTGTAAATAGGAGACCATTCTCAATCAGTAAAATCCAAACATGTAGGGCGTATCGGTAGAACTGGGAAGGGACAGCCTAGTGGGTCATGAACATTGAAACATATACGTTCTTATGTCAAAGAGTCACCACTCTATGGTCTAGTGGTCATTAATGCCAAGATGGATTGCAAGTCCTACTAAGTTCAGGAAAGTCTGAACAAGTCTTAAGGGCTTAAATATATGAGTAAGGTGGTTATACTAACAGTGTGAAGTATGGTGCTTGAATTTGTAAACCTTGGCCAAGGTGGTGCTATACAATGGTATAGCTACCATCAGTCGCATGAACTAGTAGCGCACATCTAGTTAGGAAGGTAATTCTCGTAGGCAGGGATGTCTATAGGGCATACCGAATAAAAAAATTTAGGTTCTAAACACTAAGGACTTAGATGGCAAAATAACACTAGATCTCATTTCTAGACATCTCTTGCAGGGCCAGGCCATTTCTGAAAGGCAGTTGTGTGGGAGACCGAACATTCAATGGATGGGAGGTAAAACCCCTAATGATGCTCTCTCTCTCCCTGAATCACATCAAGATCAATATCAGAAAAAGGAACAAGATCAGACACTTCCATCTTTACAGGTTCTTTGATTTCATGCATTTGGTAGTGAATTCAGTTATCAATTTAGTTTCCTTTCAAATTAAATAGTAACTGATTTGTTACTTATTTCATTGCCATGTTAAGGTAGTTATTGTAATACTGTATTTTCCTTTATATTGAAATTGGTTAAACAAGATTTAGAAGTTATCATATCCATGTGAATAGGAAACAGTTGCTTTATGTTAAAGTTTGTTAAATGAAAAGTTTTAGTATCCTATTAATTGTTTGATACTTGTTAATTTTTGAGTAGTTAGGTTTAGCATGTTATAGTTCTAGAGAAGGGTATTATATTTATCACTATAATGCCAACACGAATACATAACCCAAACACTCTTATAACAATATTCAATTGTTGTCGTTCTTGCATACCTATGAACAGAAAACCTTTATGGTTTGGCTTTCACTGAAGTGCAGAAAGTTAAACATTGAAGACAAAATTTGAAAATATTTACTTTAGTCATGGATGAGTTTTGGTTGTTTGAATCAACATGTAATATGGTTTACCAAAAGATTTCAGTGCATTGTGATTACCTTCAATTTGATTATATGTTGTAACAATCAGCCAACTATCAGTTTTTATTCCAAATTCCAATCCATTACTTATAACTATAGTTTTAATTTTTTATTATACATAACCTGTAATACTGTATATGATAATGCATCAATTTCATTGGTGTCAAAGAACTCTTGCGTACAAAGCATCTGTATAGACTTGCTTTCCTATTTGGCAATGCCCATGTAGGGCCTGCAAATAATTTCCCACAACAATCCTCTGTACTCTTTTGAAGTATAACTTATGTGTCAAACAAAGCCTGCACTGTTTGCAATAAATAAACATTTTCTGATAGTATTGAAAAGCACACAGTTCCTAATCCTATCCTGCGATGCCAAAGAAAGATTATAAAACGAAAAAAGTAAAACAGTACATTGTTATAATCCCACATAAGAAAGGTTAAGAATCTGATCTTTTGTGCAAACAAAACAAAGAATTTGACAAAATATCAAGAATTACCATATCGGAAGAAAGGGCGTCCTGTAACTTGATTTCTTTCTGCAAGGTAAGCTGCTATCTGAACTTCACCCAGTTCTACTTTTCCAGTGTTAGCAACGCCATCCAGCCATGTCACTGATCATCAATATATTTTCAATTGAGTTCAAGGATCCAACACATGGTAATGAAATTTATCTTGAGAGAAGCTAAGCATTGAATGAAGTGTTAGGAAACTTTCAGTATCCTAAAGTGAGTAGTAGTCAGCAAATGGCTGGATCAATGTCAATGTTACAGATCCAAGTATGCCTTCACTTTAAAAGAAGAAAATCAACTAGATATCTGACCACTTGAACTAAGTGAATGTATGAGATAAAAAACCATTAAACACTTTGCCATCCTATTTCTTGCAATTTTCCTTTTCTGCTAACTGTAGATGCCTATTCTCCCTAGCATTCAATACAATTAAGTAGGATGAATATCTGACTAGGCTGATAGGTATCCCTACGAATTTTCAATTAATACATATAAATATCCATCAACAAACCTCATTAATGATCTCACCATCCAAAAGCATACTTTTTCACTGTCCATGGGAATGAGTTGACCAAGTCCCATTACTTTGATATTAAAATATCAGGTCAACATAGGTCAAAAAGCACTGATTATAAAATTTTAAGTATAGAACTTTGAATTAAAAACAGAGGCAAAGAAGGTATAGAAGACCTAAACCCCCAGGATATTCCAGAGTGTTTTATAGTATATATATAAATATGCAATCTACAGACTACAACAGTTAACTAGGAAATATCAATTTGCAAAAATTTAGTATTCTCCATACATTTGTGAAAATGCAACATCTTAAGACTTTAATACTTTTCATGTATTCTCACTCAGTAGACATCGTGTTGAAACCCATTTTTCATATTTAAATATATTTAAACTTTCTAAAAATAAATACAAAAACTCACTCACGAGATGAGAAAATTATTTCCCTTTCAAAGGCATACCAATTCTTTTCCAACTAGGTGAAAACTTCTGGCAACTTGCACTCCCCAGAGAATAGATCTAATTCAACGTAAAGGTCATCAGTTCATAAGAAAAACCAAAGGAACTCATCACTTCTACTCAATGAAAATGTTGGTGAAATATTACAAAATGGTAGAAACAAATACATCTCGTTGCAGTATGAAATATGAATGATATTTGATTCCCAGAATTGTACCAGCTTTTTGTGCTAAATAATGTTGAACTAAATTATCAAAACTTAACTTGATGGGCAACTCATAGGCAGAAACATGTTCGGTGTAAGTTCAATACCTGTATCAACCAGGTCATTTCATCTCGAAGCACAGCTCCAAAGTTCTGAGACGTAAGAACTTTACTATCATCATCCATGAAATCTAAACATACAGAACATAGATCATGCATGTCATAAACAAATGTTTTATGTACTTACATGCACCCTATGCTAGACAGAAAAAAAACATTCACTGTCAGAAATATGCACACAAGTGTAACACCAAAATACACGCAAAACAATTGCTACAGATATACATGTTGCACATGTGTTTGTATTATATATGACTAAAGAATAAAAAGCTTTACAAGCAAATTTCTACAAGAAGGAAGCTCCTAAGAGTAGAAAGACTTCAAATTAGCTTAGAGAAAATACATATTGAGATTTGTTGTAAGCAATGTTTGTAACTTTGTAGCATTGTAAAAAAGATATGAGTAGTTTTTTGGCTACTTGAGTCGAAAGGTACATTGGGATGTGTTTCTAACCAAGCAATTGTGTTTGTATCAGCACTACAAGACTCGGACTCGCATCAGAATCAACAAGTTGATTTTTGAGTCTGACTCAGACTCAACAGATTCAGCAAAGACTTGGATAATTGAAAGCACCATGAAATATAGAGATTTTTAGAGATTCAAAACTTCTTTCATGCACACTTTAATAAATTAACTTAAGAAACACAATAAACTAATGAAATAGAAGCTACTTGGACCATATACGCAAGTATACATTGATTACGTGAGTATAGAAATGATATCAAAATTATAAATTATAAATATTGTCAAATGTATACAAATCTCAGGGATTATGAAAACCATGGAATCAAAACAAATATCATAACTAAAAATATAAGTCCATGGCTCAAAGGAGCTTGCATTACTCATCCGATCACTGATACATTTTTGCATTACAAAATAGGCATTTCTTGCCAACGATGACTTCACTTGTATTTGGGAGTACAATGACAATAGCATGCCAACTTTTCATATGAAGTCCTTGTATAGTAAACAAGTTGACCAATGATTCGCCATTGTTATTACTTGGTTGGGTTTACTGTTTTGCAGGGTTTTGGGGCAACACCCCAACGGGGTTGAGGGGCATTGGGGTCAGGAGGTAGTGCCACCAAAGCCCAAATGAAGACCTTTGACACCACACAGAGGTTCGTGTTTCATATTTTTTTGTAAATGCTAGATGGGCATGTCATAAACCAAACAAGCATTGAAAGATTTTAAGCTTTTTCTTAAAACTTAAAAGTTAAAACTAACTAAAATGGCCTCTACCCTATGAGACTTTTCAGGTCTGGCAAGTTTGGAAAACCTTGGAGATTCAGCGAGTCTCGAGCGTACCCAGTTGTCGAGCCTCCCAAACTCATCTTAGGTCACTTGTTGAGTCTCAGCAAGTCTAGGTGATTCCTATAACTATGATTTGTATTAGTGTTATTTACTTTTTCAAGTTATTCAAGATTGGGACTACTTGTGCTTAATATAAATATAAACAGGTTATCAAACATTTGTGCAACTATAACTCTCTTGCTCTCTTCTGGCCAATGACTCTATATGGTATGACACAACATATAACTAGAGTTTTTGTGACCATAACTTTGGTTGATATTGTACATACATATACCAGTCCATGAATTAGGTGCCATTCAACTTGTATTCTTTGGTATTTCTTGTTGAAACAGTTATCTAATTTTGGTTGAGTATAGTTATTCACTATAATGATATATCCTTTGAGACATTTGTGGTGCCATTGTCTCCTCATATTAGGGTTAAGTTGGACATGAATTTTCATGATGAATCAATTCAAGTAAACATGTTGAAGTCACAAAGATTCAGTTATGAGAATCACTCAGAGAGATTAAGTTTGTGACTTTCATGTTAAGTTTTGAGCCAGAATATATGAAAGCAATAACCGGAAATACATTAACAGATGACACAAAGGTTATCCTGGGAAAACCCTCCACTTGAGGGTGAAAAACCCGGCCCCACAAAAGATAGATCCTTTATTGTATGCTCAAAGTAAGTACAATGTTCTCCAGCTTGTGATTGATAACAATTAACACTCAATCGCAAAGCCTTATATACAGATTGGACACTTTAGCTATTCAAATATAGAATATAAATGCTTCAAGTATCTCTCAGATACTTTCATCAATAAGACAGACTTGTCCACCTAAATCTAATGCTCACAGATCATATATTCAATGATGTTGTAGCATATATTACACTTATCATAGAAGATGAACTTAATCACAGAAATATCAGAGCTCCATCCGCTCATAAGTCTGCTGTGCCCGAAAAGACTATACCTGACAATACATGAGGAAGCATACAATACACCAAAAGAAGACGACAACAGTTACTAAGATTGTCATTTTGTATTCCCGCAATCTAGAGAAGCCACACAGTCTTTAATTTCATTGGATCTTTGGCAAAAAGAAGGAATAATAAACGAACACCAACAAGAGATATAATTTAATAGAACACGGCAGGCACACTAGAACCGGCTACTCATTATCACTGACAATACATCATAATTCACGCATGATGCCTTTGCAAGACAATGAACCGACAGCAGATTAAGACATGAACGGTCAACATGAACACTCAGCAAATATACAATGCCATGTCATCTCATTTGAGGTGGCATGCCATCATAACTCCACAGTGAAGGTGAGAAATATGAGAAGAAAAACCGATCACGAAAGACCCACTCGACCATGAAAATGGTAAGACACATGTCGTCACAGCTGGACAGTGATGGTTAAGAAGAGAAATTGAAACACCTACTGCAATACATGATGCATCTAAGATGAGTAAAGAAGAACTGCCACTGACAGTAGAAAAGAACTGAACCATTTCAACTTTGCAATCTCTGAGAAAACCTTACAAGTGAGAATGATATCTCTTGCAGCTACAAAAAGATTAACATTTCAAACACCACAAATCCACCAATAAAAGTAACAGTTGTGAGATGGACACTTACTTTGCTAGCAATTTGAAAAAGACTATTGCTTAGCATATCTACGTGCAAACAATCACAAAAAATGGAAATAATTTTCTTAACCAAATAATCGGCACTTAATATATGACTTCAAAATTTCAATCATTTACAATTCTGAACCAATGGTTAGGCTTTTGCAACCACAATATTCTCAATACACGATGCATCTAAGATGAGTAAAGAAGAACTGCCAATGACAGCAGAAAAGAACCGAACCATTTCAACTTTGCAATCTCTGAGAAAATTGTTATTACCAACCGGTTACTGAGAGGGGGGGAGGGTGAATCAGTAAGAACTATTTCCTACTATAATTCCAATCTTGTTTAGTACTTCTTGTAATCTAAGCAAAGTAAAAACAAACATTCATAACTGTAAAAGAAGTACACAGATCAACACAAGATATATATGTGGAAACCCTCGATTAGAAGGAAAAAACCACGGTGAGACAGAGCTCACAACTTCACTACTGCAGAATGAAGGCGCCCAGTTAGGAGCTTACAAAGCACTGGTTAAGGTGCTACCCGGTTAAGGGATTTTACAAAAGATCGGTTAAGATCTTAACCCTATTAAGAGTCGCCTGGTTAGAGGACTTTTAACACCAACAATGATGTTACCCTGTTAGGGGATTTTACAAAGAACCGATTAGCTCCAACCTGATGAAATGATTTAAATTTGCTTTCATACCTAATAAAAGCAATGATCTGTTATGACACTGATTGTCTGATTAGATCATCCCTGTTGATCTTTCCTCGGTTTGCCTAGCTGTTGAATCTTTTCTGCCTCTTTGTCTTTCACCTCTGGTGACTGTGATCTCTTCGCAGATTACTCTTTACTGCTCTATTTACTAAACAACTTTCAACAACATCCTTTCTTGCGTCCTATGACCTGTATTTATATAAGAGTTCACCGTAATAATACCCTTAACTCATAGAACTGTCAAGCTGTAAACTCAATGATAAAACATGCAAGAAGCAAAAAGCTATGTGTTATGATCTGGAGTTTACCTTGCAAAACATCCATAGAAATAAAGCTAACTTCTATTAAAAAGCTAACTCCACTTCAGAACGATGGATGTCCCGTATAATCCGATTTTAACTCAAACTGCTCCGCAGAATCCAGTGCAGATCTTTAGACAGTGTAGACTGGTATACCTTATACATGGTTTAACTCTGTATGCGCTCTGAGACCGGTACTATGTACTTAAATAGGTCTACCAGTGTATTCCCTGTTCTTTATCTACCAGCGCATACACTCTGTTTCAAGTCTACCGGTGTCGTCTGAGTGATGTGAGTGACCGGTGAGCTTTTACCGGTGTATGGTGTTTGTGAATTTACACTAATGACAACTTAAATTGCTAACAATCTTCCCATTTGTCATTGGTGGCAAAACCATACACAAACCATACTCATGTACTTGTGACAGTTTATACCTTGATCTTGTAGACTGTTCTGTCCTCTGTAGCGTACTTCCCCCGTGTTCCAGACTTCCCCTGTCTGAGTGCTCTGGTGGTTGAGTGACTGAAGCTATTCTGTCCTAATCTCGTTCTGATCTGCTCTGCTCTTTCCTCTACTGTCTGAGTCCTACTCTGCTTCCCATTTCCCTTGCTATATCCTCTGCTCTCTACTGCTTCTTCTTCCCCTTTTTGCCTCCATAGGACAAAGGGTTATGCTTCTCTTCACATTTGAAGTTTGGTGAAGATATCCTTATAAATTGTTTTGGCAGAGTGAAGGAATGGTGCCCACTGACCGGTTACATATTCTATGTTCTTTTGGGCTGCCTTAAGAGAAACAATGATGTTCTCCATATCTTCCACAGTCTTGTAATCCAGTTCATTTATCAGAGCTTCTGTTGTTGTGGCAGTGTGCTGCATGGAGTCAAATGTTGGGGCTAAAAATAGCTTAAATCCAACAATGTCCTGGATTCTCTTGTTTTCCTCTCTTGCAGTCTTACTTTTGACAAGAGCCAAACTTGTCATTTCTCTGCTACAATGTGTTGCAAATTTATTCTTTATGTCGAACTAGGAAGATAAAGCTCTAATGTCCTCTGTGGTCTTGGCAGACTTTTCTGTTAGATCTTGCAAGAATAAATCAAAGTTTGCAGTCCTGGACATCAAACTTCCTGCCACTTGTAGTTGTTGTTGCAACACTCTCAGGTTGGTAGTCACATTAACCTTGATTTCTTCAACCTGTTTGTAGAGAATCTCCACTCTTTTCTTTTCATAGTGGTCAATTGCCACTGTTTCTGGATCAGTGAGATCCTCACCGATTGCCTATGCCAGAACTTCTAGCTAATCGATGACCGGTTCATCTTCATCTAGGTCGGCATCTGGTACAAAATTGCTCAAAATGTTCTTTACTGTGATCAAGACCATGTCCTGTTTTCTTTTGGTCAGCTCTTTTAGCTGCCTTGTTGACATCTTGCTGATGTCTACCACTGTATCAATGACCTTACTCTTCTTAGCTTCCTTCACTTCGGCAAATGACAACTTCCTCTTAGATGAGGAGCTTCGTATGTCTGCTTGTTCCTATTGCCTTTGCTCTGGCTCCTGTTGAGCTTGCTCAGTGTGGACTGGGATTTCTTCCTCTTGTCCCTTATTCTCTTCAACTCCTTGTTGAGCTGTATTTTTTGGTTGAACCTCTTCTTTCGGTAGGTCTTCTTTGGCAGGTGGTTCTTCCTCTGCCAATGGTTCATCCTTGGTCTGAGCATCATCTTCCAGTTGCTCTTGAACCTCTATATTCTGTTCCTGTTGATATAGTGCATTCGGTTAATCTACAGTTGTATGAAGTTCACCTATCGGTACTTCAATCTCTATCTCTTGTTCAACATTAATTTGTTCACTAGCTGTGAACATTTTTGTTTGACCTTTTTCCATTCCGATGGCAGATTCTTCACCAGTGGTGAATCTTACCGGTGGTGCTTGTAATTGTTCAGCTGGATCCTGAGGACCTAAATTGTCCAAAGTACTAAAATCATACTTTTTCCAAAAATCCAAGGTCTCTTCATAGACCTCTTTATCAAGTCCATTTATTATTTTTGCAACTCTGATTCCAAGTTGCAAATTCATTGATGCCTCCTCTAATAGAAGCTTTATGCGGTCTTCACTTAGGCCTGGTCTAACTTGAGTCAAGGTTTCTCTACTTATTCTTGTATTTATTCCTAGACCGGTTCTCCATTTGGTTTGAAGCCTGCAATTCAATTCCGGTGGAAACTTTGACCTGTAGTCCCTTGGAGTTCTATGAAAATCCAGAAGTGTTTCCACTATTGCTATAATGACTACCTGTTTATCCTCTTCTTCTAACACACTATACCACTTGGTAGCATTATCTACTATTCCGAAGTCCATTACTTCATCAACTATATCATTAACTGACATAGGTTTAGTGTTACCTTTGCACGGAGAGATGAGAACGGCTGGACATGTAGGCTCGTTGCTCTTGTCATCAATGATGTTGATGACCGGTACTTCCGCTCCAAGCACTCCTTTGCCTTTACCGGTGTCAAGGACTAGTTGAACTGTGGCTCTTTGAGCTGCTTCTTCCGCTTGCTGCTGGGTTTGAAGAAGTTTGGTCCATATCTCAATTCCTTCTTTATGCACTGTCTCAGCTTCACCGATAAGCATGAGACCGATTCTCTTCTTTGTTAAGCAGGATTGTTGATGCAATTCAACTTGTTCCGTGGCTTCTTCTAGAGTGAGATGGTCCTGAACCTCTAGAAGAGCTCAAATCCTCAGCTCCTCTCTTTCCATTGAAGCTTTCCATCTAGCTTCAATTATTTCTAGGAGATCCTTAGGTAAAGTCTTGTGAAGTTCATTAGGATGTAAATTGAATTTATGAAAGCAGAATACTATCGCTTCTTCAATTTTCCTTATGTCTTCATCATTGATTAATTTGTACCTTCTTCCCACTTGACCTAACCTCCCTGTATCCTTTATTCTTGCTACTAACTCATCAATATCTTGCCTTTTTGGTCTTTGTTCAGGTTCCTTTTGTAATGTCCCCGTTTTTTTCAAGCTCTTGGGGTTAGCCTATCATGTGACCCTCGTAGGCTGATGAGGATGGACAGAGGGTCTCTTTCAGTGGGCATCTACTTCAGGATTCAGTATGCTTTGGTTTGGCTTTCGTTTGGTGTCATTCGGACTTCATTTGCTATTGTTTTGCCACGTTTACTATTTATAGTAAGTTTGATGTTGTTCGAGAAGGACCCTTTCTATTTTTGGAAAGTGCATTTGGTCACATGGGGAAATAATATGTGTGACTTCTGCTTCAGATGGCATATTAATACAATAAGTATTTTGGGAGTTATTATTATTTTGGTGGCCAAATTATTATTAAATCATTAAATGACTTATTATAAAGTTATAATTTAACTTTATAATTTCACTTAAGTTGAGGGTTGAATCATCATGAAAAGGGGTCATTTATTTAATTAATTCATGGAAGCCTAAGCCAAGGTGTTAATTTAAAGTATTGGAGTAAATGAATTATTAAAAGAAAAAAGTATATCTTTTTATCCCACATTGGTAAGAATTGTGTTTGAGCTCTCACAAAAAAGAATATAAAGGGACTTGAGAGCTCATTCTAAGATATCTATTGTTCATTTGATGAAAATTTTATAAAGTTTCTTGGCTGTGAGAAATGGCTAGGGTTTGAGGACTAATTCCTCTTTTTGGCAATTTGAATCATCACTGATTGATGGTGAATTTTGCAAACTGAATTCTGGAAATTTATTCTGATTTTGTGGATGTAAATTTGGTGCTGTTGTATACCAAATTTGAAGAGAATTATTAAATTGCTGTTGTTACAAACGTATACATAATTCTGGTTTGATTTTCTCATAATATCTCGTGTCCTTGGAAAGCTGTTGTATCTTCCAGTTTGGTTGTGTCTACATCAGAGGGTGGTGTAGCATATTTATAGAGTTGTGTCAAACTTCAAGAGGGCTGCGTAATACTTATGAGACGGCTGCAGTTGTTATTGAAGGCTGTGTAACATCCAAAGAATGCTGCGATCATTTAATGAAGGCTGCGATAATAATCTGGGAGGCTGCATTCTTCATTTGCAGCTGTGCTTCAATTCCCTTGGGCTGTGTTTCTTTTCCAACAGTCACATGTAATTAAAGGTGCCCAAATTTATTTGCGAATGCTTGTAATAGGGAATTAATTTGATAGTTATTGTAATTCTGATTTTTTGTAAGCATTCAACGGTGAATTAATGGTTGTAGTTATTTATTAAGAGGTTAAAAATCTAAGAAGTATCATTGAAATTCATATTTGTAATTCATTAATTTCTATAAATGTTTGGAAAAAGTTTAGAAGTGCAATTTAATTTGTGGAAAAAGTTAGTTTTTAATCAAGAGCCAACCAAGGCTCTTTACAGTGGTATCAGAGCTATTTTCATGCCATCCTGTGGGGTCTGGACTCATTTTTATTCAAAAGTTTTTTAAAGTGATCAGCACTTTTATTTTCTCGAGTCATGGATAAATACAGGAGATCCAGTTCCGGAAGTCGTCATAACAGTAAGGGAAATAGAGAGGAATTAAATGCTTTAGTAGAAAGCACTAAGAGACTTAGACTGCATCAGCAGAGATTAGCAAAGAGTTTGTCGGATCCAGTTACAGTAGACAGGGCAGCGAGATATATGGTCTCTACCTTTAGAAGGCCAACATTGAGTTTGCAGGGGAGAAGTCTGGAGTTTTCTCCGACAGTAGTCCATGATGTTGATGTTCCTACATCTAGTTCAGCACCTGCTATTCCCATCCGCAGTGGTGGTGATGGATTTATTGCACAGGAGCCAGTGGGTGTTACAGTGCCATTGGTTGACAGCAGCGTTGAGCATTACAAGGTTGAGGCTCCCAGAGCAGTCACTACGGATTGTAAAGAGTCAGCTGATGTTGCAGTTATCACTGAGGGTTTAGACTCTTTCGTGAAGGGAGTTATTATTGGAGATGTCTATGTCAGCTGTAGTAGTGTCGCTTCAGTTCAGGAGGCAGTTGCTTCCTCAATTGGGACCGAGGCATGTACGGAGTCTCCCAGTGGTGAGGTTGGTGATCTGGGCATTACAGCGAAGTCATTTGATGACAGTTCGTGCTCCACGATTATTGGTGCACAACCTAACGTTGAGTCATGTGTGCAGAGTCATGTGTCAGCAGTTGAGATTTCAGCAAGAGATGTGGGAGCTGATAGTTTAGACACATCTGATGACACTTTTGAGGATGTTGTGAGTTGCATTGAAGATGACACCCCCTGTGAGTTGTTGGGTGATGACAATGAGGAGCGTATAAGCTCTGACAGCTCAGAGATTTATGATAGCAGTCATAGTGTGGGATCAGTACAGGAGACAGTGCTTGCTTCCTGTGTTTAGGATGTGAGCATGGAGCTTCCTAGTGATCACACTCAGGATGGGAGTGTTGCAGTTGATTTAGACAACGTAGTTTCATGCCACAGTTCAGTTGATTCACATGACAACATTGAGTCGTGTATGCAGCTAGAGTTATTAGAGGAGATGCAGATAGATGATGTGTACACTGGCATTGCAGATATCTCCGATGCTAAGAGTGAGGATGATGAGTGTTGTAGTATTTCTGGCTTTCTATATCTGACTTTGGGTGTAGATTCAGCGTTGTCATATGGTGGTGGTGGGTTCCAAGATTCTGTGTTACAGGGACTCACAAATGAGGACAGGAAAGCTTATGAGTGGCAGGAGTTTGTTACAGCCAAGGCTTCCACTTTTAGAGACAGGGTGACTTCTTCGGTAACTCATGATGATGTGTCTCAGGATCTGGATTGTCAAATGGTTGCAGAGGACGAGGTAGCTGGAGATTGTGTTGAGTCAAATTCAACAGCAGCTTCCTTGGGGTTAGTTGAGGATGTGTCTGATGCCTGTACTCAGTTTGTTGATGTGTACTCAGATGAAAGTACACAGAGAGACGGTGATCTTGAGGGGAGTTTGTTGGATACAGCTTCCTCTCATAGTGTAGACAGTGCATCTGAGGTTGTTCATAGGAGGCCCGTTGTGCAGAGTCATCATGTGACTAGCCAGTTGCGAGTTAATGATAGAGATATTACTTCTACTCTCGAGCATTTTGATGCCGCTCGTCAGTTGTTGGTTGTTTATGGTTGGGGTGCTCCTATGACAGATGAGTCCAGCGGTGGTTACCTCTCATTGACAGAGATTCATTTGTTGCGTGAGGCTGTCAAGATTTTGAGACAGAATTTCTTACAGATGGTAGCCGACCGAGATCACCTAGTGGAGTGGGGGAGTACAACTCGAGGCACTGATGGATAGAGAGGAGGTGAGTGAGCTTACCCAGGAGCTCACAGCGACTACTGAGGTGTTAGAGGACACTCAGCGGGCTCTTCAGGAGTCGCAGATCCAGTTAGAGGAGGTGACCGTGGAGTTGGAGCATATATGGTCCACACCAGCCCCAGACCCAATTCGATTGCACATTGAGGTGGTTAGTGGTGAGTTTGCTCCTACAGTTGGTGTTGAGGAACATGATGTTGTGGCAGACACATCTGTTCAGGATATGGGAGCACTTGGTACGGTTGAGGTAGGAGTACTAGTGGAGTCGAGCTCTCAGGTTGATTTGCTTTCCTTAGCTGGGAGTGAATCCATTTCATCATCTCACATAGCTGATAGCATGGGACAGTTGGCTGTGCCACATTTTCAAAGGGATCAACTGTGGATTGCGGGGGAGCATGTTGACGCTTCCACGTATAATTTCTACTGCACCGAATCTTTTATGGAGTATTTACTTGAGAGTGCAGATGTTCGACAAGATTCTTATAGTGTCTGAGGGTACTCTCATTCGAGGCTCTTGTGTTATTCGGAGGTTGGCTGGGAAGATTGTGGAGACTCTTTCTACTATGCTTCCCCATAGGGATTTCGAGGTTGGGTTTGTTGAGAGGATTGCTCAGGTACCTACCCAGCCTACAATTATGCGGAGTCAAACAATGGAGCCATCTCTTGATTCCCAGTTTGGTAATGATGAGCCATTGACAGAGATTGGGGCTTCTTACCGGCATTATATGGTGGGGTATGCTCATCATTTTTCTTTTTACCCACAGGTGGAAGATTTGATGTCACCCAGGGGTAAACCGGCTTCAGTATCTTACCATCCATTACGAGATGGATTAGCACCATCATTTGCAGATGGATTTAGCAGTTGCAAGTTAGATTACTTGCAGTATCCACACACTCAGGACTATTTATTAGACGGCAAAGTTGATAACAGTGATTCAGGCACATTTGGTCACTATTGTTTTCCTAGTGCAGTTGGGTGTCAGTGCCGGATAGACAGGGACTTAGGTTTTGACAGAGTTGATGTTTCAGTTGGCTTGAGTTCCGCTGAGTTGTTTCCTACATCGACATCTACAGTTGGTCTTCGGATGATGTTTTCAGTGATGTCAGTTATTTGGGTGATGAGTGCAGTTTCTCAGATGTTGTTGTTGGTAGTTTTGATGCTGATGATTTCTTTACAGGGGTTTGTTGATGATAGGGACATTACACATGAACATCCTTCGGATCCAAGTGGGCGGTGATGTTGCTTTGTTTTTCCTGATTGCTTGAGGACAAGCAATCTTGGGAAGGGAGGACTGTAATGTCCCCATTTTTTTCAAGCTCTTGGGGTTAGCCTATCATGTGACCCTCGTAGGCTGATGAGGATGGACAGAGGGTCTCTTTCAATGGGCATCTACTTCAGGATTCAGTATGCTTTGGTTTGGCTTTCGTTTGGTGTCATTCGGACTTCATTTGCTATTTTTTTGCCACGTTTACTATTTATTGTAAGTTTGATGTTGTTCGAGAAGGACCCTTTCTATTTTTGGAAAGTGCATTTGGTCACATGGAGAAATAATGTGACTCTTGTTTCAGACGGCATATTAAAAGGATAAGTATTTTGGGAGTTATTATTATTTTCGTGGCCAAATTATTATTAAATCATTAAATGGCTTATTATAAAGTTATAATTTAACTTTATAATTTCACTTAAGTTGAGGGTTGAGTCATCATGAAAGGGGTCATTTATTTAATTAATTCATGGAAGCCTAAGCTAAGGTATTAATTTAAAGTACTGGAGTAAATGAATTATTAAAAGAAAAAAGTACATCTTTTTATCCCACATTGGTAAGAATTGTGTTTGAGCTCTCACAAGAAAGAATAAAAAGGGACTTGAGAGCTCATTCTAAGATATCTATTGTTCATTTGATGAAAATTTTATAAAGTTTCTTGGCTGTGAGAAATGGCTAGGGTTTGAGGACTGATTCCTCTCTTTGGCAATTTGAATCGTCACTGATTGACAGTGAATTTTGCAAACTGAATTCTGAAAATTTATTCTGATTTTGTGGATGTAAATTTGGTGTTGTTGTATACCAAATTTGAAGAGAATTATTAAATTGCTGTTGTTACAAACGTATAAATAATTCTGGTTCGATTTTCTCATAATATCTCGTGTCCTTGGAAGGCTGTTGTATCTTCTAGTTTGGTTGTGTCTACATCAGAGGGTGGTGTAGCATATTTATAGAGTTGTGTCAAACTTCAAGAGGGTTGCGTAATACTTATGAGAAGGCTGCAGTTGTTATTGAAGGCTGCGTAACATCCAAAGAACGCTGCGATCATTTAATGAAGGCTGAGATAATAATCTGGGAGGCTGCATTCTTCATTTGCAGCTGTGCTACAATTCCCTTGGGCTGCGTTTCTTTTCCAGCAGTCACATGTAATTAAAGGTGCCCAAATTTATTTGTGAATGCTTGTAATAGGGAATTAATTTGATAGTTATTGTAATTCTGATTTTTTGTAATCATTCAGCGGTGAATTAATGGTTGTAGTTATTTATCAAGAGGTTAAAAATCTGAGAAGTATCATTGAAATTCATATTTGTAATTCATTAATTTCTATAAATGTTTGGAAAAAGTTTAGAAGTGCAATTTAATTTGTGGAAAAAGTTAGTTTTTAAACAAGAGTCAGCCAAGGCTCTTTACACCTTCACCGGTTTGCTTGAACCCCTCTTCCTTTTGATTAAAGGAACTATATCTTCTGAGTCTGACTCCTCTTGTTCTACCTCTTGAGTAGTAGATACCAATTTCGCCTTCTTCTTTTGATCCTTGGGTTGCTCGGTGGCCGGTTTCTTCTTTGGTGTGGAAGTCCTCTTGTAAACATTCTTGGTCGGTGCCCTCTTTTTCATATTCTATAGAATCTCTACGAACGTGCCGAACCGGTTTGCAGAGAGATCCAATCTTGCTTCATTTAGGGCATCAGCATATGCCTTAGCAATCTTAGAAGTGATCTCATATCCTAGCTCAGGAGCATACTCTGTTCTTGGTTCCACTGCTTGAATTATGCAGTGATCAGTGGAAATAAGAAAACACACGTCATCCTTATATTATTCAATGATTGATGATGGTATCTACTCCCTTGCGTGCATCCTTAGTTGAAAGGCTTCAAAATATTCATTCATCACGTTGCTTAACTGGTTTCCCAGTTGGTTGGCCAAATCAACTATCTGATGCATGACCAATATATCGGTCTTCCGTGCCACCTTGCCAATGCTCGGGAAGAAGTTTTGGTAATAGAAGTAAAGGCACACTAACAGGGTCCCGTACTTCATCGATTTCTTCCTGACTATACCGAGCTTATTCATGTTCTCGAATATCTGCCCTCGAAGCATTCCGCAGATATCATATTGGGCGTTGTCGTGCATAATCCGATGAGCTGCATGTATGGCTCCTCCCGGTATGTTGTTCAAGTTGCTGGACTGATAGACTTTATAGCCTATCACCGCGGAAGAAAACCAAACCCCATCGTCTTCAATGTTGTTCACATCATGAGACAACCATCGGATTTGGATTTCATTAGCTTGGTGACGATTGCATTTGCAATGGTTCAAAGCGTCAGGGCTTCCCCTACTTGACTATAACTAATGACTTGATGTATGTCATCCTTAGTTATCTCTGTAATTGCACCCTTTTGTAGCCAGAACCCTGGATCATGCACTCGACTAAGGACCAGTCGAATCCAGTCTGGTCGGAAGATGGTTGGATAGGTGACTATGTTGATAAGACCGGAAGACACCAGCCTTGCGTATCGATCTTGCAATCTTCTGTTCTCACACAGGGAGACATACTCACCCTGAATGTATGTTTCGCCAAGTTATTCTTGCTTGGCGTGGATGAACGCCGTTACATCTTCAGTCATGAAGGCGCCATCAGGTAGTGTGGACAAAGCTCCAGCCATGTCGACTGCTCTATTCTGAATTGGTGCAATATCGTATGCAGGTCAATCCACTTGATCTGCCTTGATCAACTTCACGGAAGCGGATGATGAGGCCATTTCTTGCTAACCGGTAACTTAAAAAAATTAGCTTAGCTCGGTATTACAGACAGTAATTCTCAGTGATCAAAGCACAAGAATGATACTTAGCACAAGAATTCGTAAATCACAGAATAAGCAAAGTAAAAACTTGTGAGTAAATCTCCTTTCCTTTATAGGGTTAGGTCATAACGGTAATTACCAAATGAAAACTATTCGCTAAATGGCTACAGTAATAAATGCCTTACCTAACTTTTCTTTTCGTTTTTCCAACCGGTGATCCGACTTTTTCGGTTTGGAAGTCCTTGGTCGATTTTTGCTTACCTGACCGGTTATCCTTGTAGACTGAGTGAGTCCAATTCTCATCAATCTTACCGGGAACAGTAGATTGTCTACCAGTTCCCTCTAGGCCTTTATGGCTCAGTTTGCTAAAGAGATATCACCATCTGCAAATGATGATCTTTCCTCTGTCTTCTCCTCAGCAGAGCTCTTTGATTCCTTTTTGAACCAAATCTGTCTGACTGTTTTCTCAGTCTTCTCTTCCATGTTGATCTTCCCTACCCGCTTGACCAGTTCTTTCTTTTTGTTGGATGACCGATTCCTGCAATTTTTGGCTAAGTGTCCAACTTTGTTCCAGTGATAGCTGACTATCCTGGTTGCCTTCCATGGGTTCCCGTTCACCCTTCTTGTATTGGGTGATTTGCACCATGATTCATTGTGGCTGTGTGTTCCACAATTTGCACAGTTGGTTGTGCTTTGGTTCTTGTTTCTCTTGGTGAATACCAGTCTTGGGGATCTGAATGCCATAGTCTTCGATCTGCATTCTTCAGCCTTGTGTCCAAATTTAGTGCATGCATAGCAGTAGCCCTTGAAGCTCTCACTGGACACCGATGTGGCACTGGACCAACATTCATTGGTCTTGTGGCCATATTTGCAACAGTTCTTACAGAAGTTGTTGTTTGGCTTTACCAGTGCATTCCTGCAAACATTAGATCTATGACCCGGTTTCCCACAATGATTGCAAGATGTGTTAGTCTTCTTACCTTTTTGTGTCAGCGGCTTCTTTTCTTTTTTCCTTGGCTTGGCTCTAGAAGATTCACTAGTTTCTTTGGTGACTTCACCAGTGAATCCGAGACCAATTTGGTCTTTATGCTTTCTTTGAGCTTTAAGTTGCTCATCAAGCTTGACCGAGCTCTCGTATCTTCTCAGGGTTTCATTTCTTTCTTGAAGTTCTTTCATCTGTTCCTTCAATTGATACAATTCCAGTGCCAGTCTTTTGCATGCCTCATCCCTATCATGCCAACCTTTTTGCATGTTGGCGTTTTCTTGGGTGACAATCTGCATGTCTTCTTGAAGTTGCAGAATGATAAGCTCATTTGCTCCTACAGCTTTCTCTACCTGGTTCCTTGCTTTTTCAGACACTGTTAGCGACTTGACTGCTGTATTCCTTTCATCTTCAGCTTCTCTCTTTTTCTCAATCAGTTCAGTCATCCTCAGGGCATTATCCTCTTGTTCCCTCTTAAGGTTAGAGATCTGATCGGTCAGGATCTGATTCTTTTCCATGAGTTCAAATACTGCCTCCTCAGCTTCATTAGATCCCCTCTGCCCAGAGAGTTCATCAATGGTTTCATTGCTCTCATTCAACTGTAGAGCCAGCTCCTTTCTCTTTGCGAGTGATCTCCTCAATCTATTCTCCAGAGAGGCAATAATGTCATAGGCTTCCTCTAGTTGTTTCTGATACCGATAACCCTCCATGATCCTTCTCTCAAGCTGTTAGACTTTTAAGTATAGAGAACTAAGCTCTGATACCAATTGTTATTACTAACCGATTACTGAGAGGGGGGGGTGAATCAGTAAGAACTATTTCCTACTATAATTCCAATCTTGTTTAGTACTTCTTGTAATCTAAGCAAAGTAAAAACAAACATTCAAAACTGTAAAAGAAGTACACAAATCAACACAAGATATATACGTGGAAACCCTCGGTTAGAAGGAAAAAACCACGGTGAGACAGAGCTCACAACTTCACTACTACAGAATGAAGGCACCCTGTTAGTAGCTTACAAAGCACTCGTTAAGGTGCTACCCGGTTAAGGGATTTTACAAAAGATCGGTTAAGATCTTAACCATGTTAAGAGTCGCCTGGTTAGAGGAATTTTAACACCAACAATGATGTTACCCTGTTAGGGGATTTTACAAAGAACCGATTAGCTCCACCCTGATGAAGGGATCTCAATTTGCTTTCACACCTAATAAAAGAAATGATCTGTTATGACACTGATTGTCTGATTAGCTCATACCTGTTGATCTTTCCCCGGTTTGCCTGGCTATTGAATCATTTCTGCCTCTTTGCCTTTCACCTCTGCTAACTATGATCTCTTCGCAGATTACTCTTTACTGCTCTGTTTACTAAACAACTTTCAACAACATCCTTTCTTGCGTCCTATGACCTATATTTATGCAAGAGTTCACCGTAATGATACCCTTAACTCATAGAACTGCCAGGCTGTAAACTCAAGGATAAAACATGCAAGTAGCAAAAAGCTATGCGTTATGATCTGGAGTTTACCTTGCAAAACATCCGTAGAAATAAAGCTAACTCCTGTTAAAAAACTAACTCCAGTTCAGAGCGATGGATGTCCCGTATAATCCGGTTTTAACTCAAACTGCTCCGCAAAATCCGGTGCGGATCTTTAGACAGTTTAGACTGGTATACCTTATACACAGTTTAACTATGTATGCGCTCTGAGACCGGTACTGTGTACTTAAATCAGTCTACCAGTGTATTCCCTGTTCTTTATCTACTAGTGCATACACTTTGTTTCAAGTCTACCGGTGTCTTCTGAGTGATGTGAGTGACCGGTGAGCTTTTACCGGTGTATGGTGTTTGTGAATTTACACTAATGACAACTTAAATTGCTAACAAAAACCTTCCAAGTGAGAAAGATATCTCTCGCAGCCATAAAAACATTAACATTTCAAACACCACAAATCCACCAAGAAAAGTAACAGTTGTGAGATGGACACTATTACTTTGCTAGCAATTCAAAAAAGACTATTGCTTAGCATATCTACGTGCAAACAATCACAAAAATTAGAAATAATTTTCTTAACCAAATAATCGGCACTTAATATATGACTTCAAAATTTCAATCATTTACAATTCTGAACCAATGGTTAGGCTTTTGCAACCACAATATTCTCATATTCACAAGGATACACTAAATATGTGTCCATAAGGGTTTTCCAACTGTTCCTGCACCCATGACATCAAATTGTCCCCAATTTTTTCTCTTCCCCAAAAAGTCCCAAAAATGGTGCTCGAACATACAAGAAGTCATTAACCCTGCACAAGACATTCACCTTTTTAAAAATTTGGAAATTTTATTTTTCCTTTGATATAATACAATAAAATAGGGGGGGAAGGGGGGCTTTAATAGAAAGAGTAAGGATTGGAGCATCCACTTCACTTGAAAGAGCAAGGATCCCGTGCCAACCAATTGATTAAGTGATAGTAGATTTGACTGTGGTGCAGCTGTAAACATCAGAAAGAGAATCTACTCAAAGGAGGGTAAACAAATTGGACTATATCCTTAGGATGAGATGCAACAATTTCTAACTCCCTCTAAAAGTGGTGCCTCGGCAGATGAAGTTGGCCAACAATTGCAACATCATAATACCAAGTTAATAAGGAAGATCCAACATAAAACATTCTCTCTAAGATCCTGAGAAAGGATCTAGGGCCCTTTCTTACTAGTTATGTATTGATGATGTTGAAATTCAATTCCGTATCTATCCAAGTAGAGCAAAACTTTATCAGCAATTTGAAAATGTCAACAAACACCATACCAATCTTACCATATTTTCTTCAGTATTCAATAATGTATCATTAAGCTTTGTCTTTTTTATGGATGACACAAGAATCAACGAAAACGTATCTTTGAATATTGCAAGACATGATGAAGAGATGTCTAAAGAGCTATATCTGAATAATAGAGAATAGCACCAGGAAAAATTCCAAGAGAAGAAGACCCAGAATGGGCTATCCATATAATGGAACGCAGAGATGGTATTTGGTAATTAAATATGAGTTTGTTCAAAGTTGCCTCCAACAAATGCACCTATTAAAGTCATACCTTTCATAGATATATAGAATTCTGACTTGTAAAATCATCATATGTAACAGTTGTACCATGTAGTCAAATCTGCAGAGCACTCATTCATTTCAACTCATTATATTAAATTATAGTATTTATATTTATATAATGATTGCTGTTAAGAACACCAATGACATCAGAATAGCTATAACAAACTTACTATTCTCATATAATAACCAATAAAAGTCTAAAATGAAATTAACACCAATTGAAAGTCTAACCTTCTACCTACTGGCAAGGATGCCTTATTACTTTGTGTAGCATATATGATAACAAAAGTCTCGCTCATTGCAATTACTTCAAACATATTGAGTTATTTTTTTACATATTCTAAAAGTTTGAAACTTGAGTCTTTAAAAGCAGAATTGATGATCTATGATCAATATATGATTGTTTACCTACTTTGCTCTTAAGTTTTACACAGAGTGAATAACAACTTAGGCAACACCATGGGAAGAGACCATGAGATATTTCAATCAATATATTAATCAGGCAAGAATTTTCCCTAGATTTTTAACTTATGCTCATGTACAAATCTCCTATACAGTACAATATATACCTCATGAACTCACATTATAAAGTCTCATTTCATAGGAACTGAATTTCTTTTTGTGTGCAACTATGTCATCAAGATGCATGGGTATCTTAATAGGACAACAATGAAATACTTGTATACAAAAGAAAGCCCAATTAGAATGCCCCAAATCTATTGTTTACTTAAAGTTCATCTGGAAATTACCATCTTCAAATGTCTTTAATAATGGGAGCTCTAGCCTTGATAATTTGTCTCCAACATGCTGTTTCTTGGCTATTTTGGCAATATCCTGTGATTGACAAAATTAGATACAAGTACAAACAAAATGTTTTCTCAAAGAAAAAATATGGTTTGACAAAAAAAAAAAATTAGTAGCACGTATAGTTAGACATAAGCTAGACATCAACCACAAAAAACCACATAGCTTACAACATTAAATGAATACTCATTTGTGGAAACTAAGATTTCATTAACACCTGTAATTCATCAACATTAAATAAGTCATAATCTCTTCTCCGCAGTTCGTAAGATAGCACCTCAAAGGCATGTTGTACCTGCAAAAAACAATTTCGCAAACTGCATCATGGATAAAAAAAAATTTCCACGGAGTTTTGTACGTTGATCTTTTAACTACCCAACTTAAATATTTTATGCTATCGAAAGTAATATTATTATTCAAATTCAAGATGTTGGCCCTCTTCCTGTTTTAAAAGGATAAAATCACAGCTAAAAACAATCCTCTAGGTGGCATTAGGAATCAGAAGATACAGTCAATAGGATACAAAAATCAGGTTGATGCAAAGAATGCATTAAAAACAACTACAGCCTGCCTTGTTTAGAATCAGAATAAAATTATAATAAGCAGATCCCTGTTTTCATTTTAAGAGTAGATGGATTAATACAAATAAGGGGCTGTTCAAAATAAGACAACAGATTTATAGTGGCTAAAGGTCACAAGAAATTCTATTCATAACTCTTCACTTCTGAACAGCAATCGGTTAAGTTGCCCCAGGCATTAAAAATGTGTGTTAAGGCTGTTCCATAGAGAATGCATCATATCAGCAAGCTAAACTATTTAAAGCTTGTAATCGGAATCAAAGTCCTAGAATGAGAAAATGCATATAGAGCTTAATCTTGAGAAAGTTTGGGAAACATGCCTTACAGGATACATACTTCACCAAATGTTCCTTACAGAGCTCTGGCTAAAACTGTGGCCAAAAGAATTTTTCATTTTGAATCAAATTATTTAAAAAAGTGCACTCTATTAAATAGTGACACGTACTAGAGAATCTCTTGGATGCATATAAGAGCAGTGTTTAACCAAAGAAATATAAGCATGATACCTCAAACTTCAACTCGTGATTGAACTAGGCGGTATCATATTTTTTGAAAGATGAAAACAAGGAAATTTAGAGTAACATTAAGATTTGTGTACAATACATAGAAATGCAAATGCAAAGAGTTCACTTAAATGGTAAACCAGAAGCAAGTATAATTTGGCAACAAGTTACTATTGACGAGGGTTTTGCCCATTTCTAACACAGAATAAATATACCGAGCATATCCTATTCTCTCTTGAACAAGGAAATCTCAGGTGCTTTTAGATGTGATCAGATGAGATAACTCCAAGGTTCTTATTGTTAGGTCTTGACTATGCGTGGATAACTCGGTGGTAAATGTGTTACTACTGGTTACACAAAGGGACTTATGCAGTTGTTCCCAGACAATAAATATAATGCTTTCTCAATGCAAGATTTTGCTAACTTAACTCCTTCGAAATAAACTGAAAAACAATTTAGAACGAGCTGATCCTACTTTAACCTAATGAAGAGTTATCCTATTTGACTTCTGAAATTCACAAAACGGACTATGCTTCTGGAATGTCCCCTTCTACTCAGTAAATTTGCAGGAGCTTGTTTAGCCTATTTTCTCATCCCAATAGGCTAATAATTTATTAAAAGGGATGCATTTCTAGTCATGACTTAATTTGAGAAATAGAGGAAATAAAATATTATTTAATGGGTTTATAAAGCTAACGTTACTTTATGTTATAAAATAACATTATAAAAATTAAGTGAAAAGATAAAGTGGCTTTATAAAATGAAAATGACTTTTATCAAATATTGCTTAACGGAGCTGTTTCTACCATCTAAAGAAAGCTTTATAAACAGATTTCTACTCTCATTTGGGATATGGTGTGAGCATATTATATTGAAGCTATTTCTCTTGTTGTTGATTTTAAGTGACTGGATTGTTCAAAGGACAGAAACCCTTGGAACCAAGAAGGTTTGGATGGAAATCCATTCCTTCAAGATTGGTGGATTGATACAAACTACAAAGTTCACATCCAGATTTCATGATGAGTTTTTGAATTTGAAAAAGCAGTTCAAGAGCTTCCTCTTGCAGTCAAGAACAATTCATAAGTGTTTCAGATTCAGACGACTTCTTATTTGAGGTTGTGGTGAAGATTTACAAAGAGGGCACTCCTATCAAAGTGTCACTAATCCCTTTTCATTCGCACAAGGCAGAGATATACGTTGGCTGAGTATAGGTACAGTTTGGGCAGCTAAGTCACAGACGTTCAATTTGTTTGGAAGAAGCAATCAACCGTCCCTTTAATGGAGGCACTAGATTTTTAACAGAAGCTGTGAAGGGATGTTTTAGGTTGCAGACCTGTTTGAAAGGAATTCAAGAGGTTTTTAAGTATATACAAGTGCTTTAGCAGGACCTGGACATCACAGGAAGGATGTCAATCTACAACCATCTTCTTGAAAAGCTTGGAAACCATTTGCAGATTCAAATCGTGGGGCAGAATTGAACAGCTGCAATAGTTTTTCATAAAAAATTTATATCATTTCAATACATTACCTATTCTGTAGAGAATCGATTGCATTGGTGATTTGTAATGTTCCCGACTGCATCTCGGCCCGTGCGGGACTTAGACTCTCACCCAATTGCATAAATGCCCCCGTTCTATACACGGCACAACGGTCCGTATGGCTAGGTCCGTAGGGCTAGACAAAACTGTACGACCTTCCAAGATACCCTGTACGTCCAGCACTCTACTCATGTGCAGTGCAAGCGAACCCCATGTTGCCACCTAACTCTGTATGGTCAATACAGTTCGTACGGTCAACACAGTCTGTACACTCAATGAAGATTTGTTGGTTGCTCGTCTACTTTTTCTATCGTACAATCAAAACTTAACGCCCATACAATTATAGTTCATATGGTGATAGTCATACAGCTCTTCCTCGCCCGCACTAATAACTACTATTCCACCGTACGGTCACATTCATTGGTACTTGGCTTTCAATGCTCTCATAGATGGATAAAAAAGTATATGAGGCATAATTAATATATGTAAATGCAAGAAGTGAACATATCAAAGATTGAATCACCAGGAACCAAGTATTTATATTCTCAGATTCTGAAATACATCAAGTCAATCTTCAACGGAAAACTTCAAAAGTTCAGACCAACAGGCTAAATAGAGTGACTCCCACCGAAATTGCAAATACCAAGTAGGGAGGATCTTTCACCTCCGAAATGATAGACAAGCTGAATCTCCAACTGGAGTTCGCAAATACAAATAAAATATCCAAATCACTACCTACAACAATAACAAGCTCAACCTTATAAATGGCTCCGGGAAACTTCCTAAAGGATTACAAAATGTGTCGACGCAGCCAAAATAATAATAACTAACTTAATCAAAGAGCCTGAAAGGTATTACAATTAAATTTTGGGGCCATACAACAAATAAATTAATAATATTTAATTATATCGGAGACATTACAGTCCTCCTGGCCCATGAATTACTCGCCCTCAAGCAATTGCAGACTTGGGTGCTCCAAGCTCTGTTCACCTCCCAAGTCGCATCTTCAATCGGTAGATCTTTCCAACGAACTAGATACTCCTTGATGGTACGCGACCTTAGCTTTTTCTCTCTAACGTCGATGATCTTTGTGGGATCCAGAATAAGTTTTCCTTATTCGTCCATGGGCGGAAGTTCCTCAGAAATCGTAACATGTTGTTCGACTGCCTTTTTAAAGCATGAAAGACATTGTGAATCCGACTTCCCTCAAGGAGCTCCAGCTCATAGGCAACTTCACCCACCCTCTGAACCACTCTATAGAGTCCATAGAAGCGCGGCCTCAACTTCTCGGCACCACATTTCTCTAGGGACGATTGTCTGTATAGCTGTAGCAGGAGGTAAACCAAATCTCCTACCTCAACACTCTGCTCTACCCTGTGGTTGTCAACATACATCTTCTGCTCATTTTGAGCCCTCTGCAGGCTGTCCTTGAGAGACCTCAAGATTTCCAGACTTTCCTACAACCAATCCTTGGCTCTCAATGCACAATTGTCGCCTAATGCCAGATCCACAAAAGACGAAGGCTCATAACCATAAAGTGCCTTGAAAGGCGACATACCTATCGACATATGATAGGTAGTGTTGTAACAATGTTCTGCTAAAGGCAACCAACGGACCCATGCCTTTTGCTTCGCTAAAACTTAGTTCCTCAAGTAACCCTCCAGCCATTTGTTCACAATCTCCATCTGACCATCTGTCTACAGGTGGCAGCTTGTACTCAGCGACAAATTCATTCCTACCAACCGAAATAACTCCATCCACGTGCTGAGGAAACAACTATCCCTGTCATTGACTATGTTCTGCAGAAGACAGTACAAATGGAACAATTCCCGAAAAAACAACTCAACCACTTGAGCTGCTTGCCATCCCATAGGCATGGCAAAGTAATGGGCATTACTTGGTCAAATGGTCCACCACTACATAAATGCAATCCTTTCCTTGCAATCTCCAAAGCCCAGTCATGAAGTTCATCAAAATGTTCTCCCATTTCTAATCAGGTATTGGCAGGGGTTGTAGCAATCCTGCAGGCAAGGTATGCTCGGATTTATTTTGTTGGCAAGTGGAACATTCCCGCACGTACTGTAGGACATTATCTTTTAGACCCTTCCAAGTGAACCTCTCCCGAACTTGTCAATATGTTTTGAGGTACCCTAGGTGCCCTGCGAGAGGCGACTCATGAGCTTCCCTAAAAATCTTCTCCTACATCTTTGACTCGAGTACTAGATAAATTCTATCTTTGTAGTAGATGATGTCGTCAACCACCTTGTACCTGTCATCCTGTATTTGTCCATCCATCACTTTGTACGCAAAAGTATTCTTGGAGTACTCAACTAGCAAATGTGCCTTCCAATTTGCCAAGATCTATGATAAAGAACATATGGCAAGTCTTCTTGACAGGGTGTCAGCTACCACATTATTCTTACCCATCACATACTCAATATCAAAATCATATGCTTGGATTTTACTCACCCATTTTTGTTGCCACTCATTCAAGTCTAGCTCCAGAAAAAATCTGATTGTTGTGATCTGTCTGCACAACAAATTTTGCTCCAACAAGGTATTGTCAAAAATTGGCACCTGCGTGCATGATGCCGAGCATCTCCTGGTAATAAATGGAATACAGTCGTTCCGCTCCCGAGAGCTTCCAACTCTTGAATGCGATGGGGTGACCATCTTGCATTAACACCACTCTAATGCATTCACCCAACGCATCGCACTAAAGGGACGAGTGAAGTCTGGTAGTGCCAATACCGAACACGTAGTCATGACTTCCTTCAATGTCATGTCCCCATTTTGGCTGACATCGTTTGGCATGACAAATTTGCCTATCATCGACTCTTGTAGGCAAATGGTTTGGAGAGAGGGTCATTATGTTGATCATTTGATTGCATATTGTTGACAAAGCCTACATTCGGTAGAGCCTACATCCAGTTTGGGCCTACATGCAATTGTAGTGGAGCCTACATCCAGAGTGAGCCTACATCCAGTTGTAGTAGAGCCTACGTTCAGTCTTGAGCCTACATTCGGTTGTAGTTGGGCCTACATTCAGTTATGAGCCTACATTGTTATAATTTTGAGTTGAGAAATGTACTTTATTATTATAATGTTATTTTATTATAAAGTACATTATAATTGGATGTTTCTAGAAGTTCTAGCAACTTCTCAAGGAAAAGAATAAATAGAGGGCTTGGGCTTTCATTTGGACATGCTTGGATTTGGGATTTCTTCTACTTCTTCATTGTGAAGCAATTTGTAGCCTTGTGGTCTGCAAATACTATTCGATCTTTGGGAACAAATCACTCCCCTAGATTGGCATAACTGAGGTAGTGAAATATCTACTGAAGGGTTGCAAGTTTGGAAGTGGTATTCAACCATTTCAAGTTGAGCTTATTTGGAATCCTCAGATTTACCTCAGGGTTTGAGTTTTGGTTGCAAGAGGAAAAAAGCAGTCCGAAAAAGCAGATTCGAAAAAGCAGTCCGAAAAAGCAGATCCGAAAAAGCAAATCCGAAAAAGCAATCCGAAAAAGCTGTCCGAAAAAGTAGATCCGAAAAAGCAGTCCGAAAAAGCATTGCAGCCATCTACAATGAGGTTCCTCATTTCTCATTTGGCATTTGGCATATTTTCTGAGAAATTTATGTTTTCAACTGAGTACAAAATATAGCTTCAGCACTTTACTATTTTACATTGTACTTGTCTTTGTTTGCCATTTGGCATTATTGGTAACAAAGGAAGGCTAGGATTTTGCAAGTGAAAGGGCATTGTAATTTTCAGTCTATCTATATTGCAAACCTAGGGTTTGATGATCATATCATTGACTGAAAAATGTATGGCATTGTTGCAAATTGTTGATATATGAATGGCATATGGTTTTGAGCAATTTCCTACATCATTGATAGTGTTTTAGATGGTATTTGGTTGCTATCTATTATTCTGAAATTTTGGGACAGCGAACTCATATATTGCAAAATAATTCCCTATATTCAGTATTTTTCTTTCAGCAGTGTATTCAGTGCATGCCAACTGTTTGACAATTTTTCTCAGTTCAGTATTAGTGGTTTTTAGTGGCCTTTATAGCAAGGGTCATTACAGTGGTATCAGAGCGGTTTCCTGCCATCCTGTTGGGGAAGAACAGAATTGTATAAGTGACCAGCACTCGTTTGATTGCAGAATGGAAAGGAAGAGGTACACTTCATGGTCAGTTAACCGTCCTACAATGCCTACCTTTCTGAAAGAGGAACCACAAAGCAGCAAAAAAAGTAATCATTCAGACAATTGGGTTGAGATCAAGAAAGAAATTGATGAGTTGAATGAGTCTGTGATAAAAAGAAATCGTTGGATGAATGATATGCTATCCGACCTAGCCAAGGTGGATAAGTTGACTAGATTTTTATTTGGCAGATCTTCTTGCAGGAGAGATAACATGAGATCGGCAGACACAGTTACCAGAAACCTTCATGAGGATTTTGAGAAACAAGTTAGCATTTCGACAGATGTTTCAGTTTCTACTGAGCCACAGGAGGAAGTGGTGAAGGACACTATGCGGATTGATAGTAACTGTCAACTTGGTACTCAAGTTGAGACAGTTGTATACAGGGTGCCTGAGGATGATGTCATAGGTGCTCAAAATAGTAACTACAGCACAATGGATTCAGATGATGATTATGAGGATGCTGTTGTGCATGATGGTGAGATACCTGGTAGAGATGAGCAGACATTGGGCATTCATGACTTTGCTGAGAGAGAGTACCAGGCACAGTTAGATGCTTCGTCACATGAGGTTGAGGCACATACTTCACATGTTTTGTCCAGTCAACTTAGGGTAAGCGAGGATGGGATTGTGACTTCATTATCTCATCATGACAGGATGTGGGAGATGATGGAGGATCATATCCGGATGATTCAGTCACAGAGTAGACATAAGGGAGTACAGGCGCAGACCTCTTGTATCGATTTACAGGCGATTAGGGAAGGAATGGGTACGATGAAGATGAGTTATTTACATCTTCTTTCAGATTGTGACCATCTTCTTAGCTTTTTCGAGAGTTAGAGGACACTCGAGCCTCTTTGTTGAGTACTCCATTGGCATTACAGGACTCGGAGAGACATGCTGATTTGATACAGGGAGACATCACAGGCACACCAGATTGTGTTATTGACACTGATAGTGATTGCGATACGGTTGATCCTGATGATGTTACAGTGATCGAGGATAGTACAGTTGATTGGAATAGTGCCGCAGAGAGACATGTGGATGGGTATGGCGTAGAGTTGAGTTCGGATCCATCTTACACACGTGATACTCGGCTTTCTGCGACATGCGGATCACATGTGGTTGCTGATAGTTGTCAGAGTACACTTTTCATTCATATCCGGGATTCAGGGTCAGTATCAGACAGGTATGTGGATGAGCTTTGTCTTGAAGCGAGTTCAGTTCAGGAGTTAGCACTTGTGGCAAGGACTCCGCTTTCTTTTACAGTCAGGTCCCATGTTGATGATGATATGAGTATGTCTAGCCTTCACATTCCGGATTCAGAGATTGTAATGAGTACAATATCAGACATATATGTGGAGTTAGTTGGTATTAGTCATATTACTCAGGTGAGGAGTTTGCTTGAGTTACCAGCTGATTCTAGTTTATGGATGTGGATTCGGGATCGTTATATTGGTGTTTGGGATTATGTTGACTGGAGATCTTTATCACCTATTGGTAGCAGTAGTTGTTTGAGTGCTATCATGGATTTGATTACCAGATTGCATGGTGTTGTCCTTTCTTGTGCCCGCAGCTTGTTAGATGTTGGTATTAGTTTCTATACACCGATGTTAGGAGTTGTGTACATTTCCACTCGACCACTCAGGGTGCAGTGGGTTTGTGATGATTCAGGTACATCTGAGGTGTTAGTATTTACAGATGAGTCCCAGGATCATATGGGTATTGATGACATCCAGGAGTATGCTATGGACAATTCTGAGGACTTAGCTTCCTCGGCAGATTCTTTTGTTACAGCGGAGTTGGGCAGTGATGCTACAGTTTTTGATACTCCATATGATGATGTGAGCTTTGGAGTTGATTCGCAGAGTATGGATGGTAGTACTCCAGAGATCAATGATTTTGAGTCCACTCCTTTGGATAGTGTGTTAGAGGAGGATGATATTGACAGTATTGAGGACTTAGTCTTTTCAGTGGGTTCCTTTGATACAGAGGTTTATGTTGATGCTTCAGTCACTCAGTTTGATGATACGAGTTCAGCAGCTGGTCTGCAAAATTCGGATGGCAGTATTACAGATGATAGCTATTTTGAGGTTACTGCTTTGGACAGTGTACCAAGGGTAGAGTCTAGGAGTTCGACCAGCCAGCGCCATCATGTGTCTAGTCAGCTGAGAGTTAGTGAGCATGACATTTCTGCCGCTTGCGAGCATTTCGATGCTGCTCGTCAGTTGTTAGCAGTTTATGGATGGGGTTCTCCTACTAACGATGAGCAGGGAGGCAGTTACCTTTCCTTGATAGAGATCCACTCTTTGTGGGAGGCTATCCGAATTCTGAGACAGAATTATATGCAGTTGGTAGCCGACAGAGATCATCTTATGAAGTGGGGCAGTACAACATATGATGCCTTGTTGGTCAAGGAAGGTGAAGTGAGTGAGCTTACTCAGCAGCTCGAGGTGACTTCTGAGTTTCTTGAGAGTACACAGTTGGCTTTCGAGGAATCACAGTTTCATTTGGCTGAGGTGACCATGGAGTTAGAGCGACTTCAGTCTTTACCAGATTCTGTACAGTCACAGACCGTGGTGTCTAATGATCCGAGGATGTCCATGGTCAAGATTGTCAGAGACAGTGGAGATGGGGATGCATCCATCCTTGCTACTAGCATTGGCATATCGGGTTCGTTTCCACTAGAGTCAAGTTCAGTTGAGTTGGGTGCTGCAGCAGATTGTTGTGGTATGCCTGACATGATGGTGGTCTCTACTACTGATAGCACGGAGACTAGGGATGTATCAGAGATCATGTGTGATGTTGGTGAGCCGACAGTTGGCATGGTTCCTGCTAGTGATACTACTCCCTTGACGATGTCTTCAGAGGTAGTAGTTAGTTCCAGCTTGGTTAGTGATTGGTTGCAGTTAGTTTCTTCTGGAGTGCAATCTGAGTCACTGACTGAGATTGGCGCATCTTATCGGCATTACACTGTGAGGTATGCTCATCAGTTTACCTTTGATGACCATGTTGATGAGATGATGTTACGTAGATATACTTTGGTCCCTAGTGCTTGTCATCAGTTATGGGATGGTTTGACGCCACGGGATGAGAGTTGTGATGAGCATGACATGGCGATAGGTTCTGTGGTTGACATCTTGATAGTGCATGACTTAGAGCAGGAGTTTGGGAGTGATACCTCAGCGGTTGTTGTTATTGATTCTACTCCTTTGGCTATGTCATCTCTTGACTTAGCTGGTGATCAGCCGCAGTGGGTTGTATTACTTGTGCATGGTGAGCTATTGACTGAGGTTGGTTCTTTTTATCAGTATCATACTGCAGGATATGTTCATCAGTTTGCATTTGATCCATGTGTTGAGCAGTTGATGGCCGTCAAACTTGGTTTGGGTTCTATTTCTTGCTGTCTATCTTGTGCTGTCTTTTCACCATCAGTGGTACATGAGAGTTATGGTTATGAGACAGTGGTCGGTGATTTGCAGAGTTGTTTTCACTTCAGGAGTTGTACAGTGTGTGGATTCTCCGTACTTGGTGCAGATTTATTCGGGAGTGTTCACTATTGTTGCAGAGTTGGATTGTGTGCTTTACACAGGCCAGTGGGATGTGTTGGTGATATTTACTATGTTGGCAGTTTGAGTTGTCCTCTCTACTTGGGTTCTGATATTTCGAGAGTTTGTTTCTCGTGGGTTCCTGACTCTGGCAGTTGTGATGTTGGAGTTTGGTTGAGTTGTATTTGTCAGTTTGATTATGGATTCCTCTTGATTATATTTCAGAGAATATTGCAGGAGCTTGCGTTGATTGACAGCAGTTTAGATCATGACTACATTTGGGATCCAGGTGGATTGATTGATTATTTGTTTAGCCATTGCTTGGGGACAAGCAATTTCAGGAAGGGCGGACTGTCATGTCCCCATTTTAACTGACATCGTTTGGCATGACGGATTTACCTATCATCGACTCTTGTAGGCAAATGGTTTGGAGAGAGGGTCATTATGTTGATCATTTGATTGCATATTGCTGACAAAGCCTACATTCGATAGAGCCTACATCCAGTTTGGGCCTACATGCAGTTGTAGTGGAGCCTACATCCAGAGTGAGCCTACATCCAGTTTGAGCCTACATCCAATTGTAGTAGAGCCTACGTTCAGTCTTGAGCCTACATTCGGTTGTAGTTGGGCCTACATTCAGTTATGAGCCTACATTGTTATAATTTTGAGTTGAGAAATGTACTTTATTATTATAATGTTATTTTATTATAAAGTACATTATAATTGGATGTTTCTAGAAGTTCTAGCAACTTCTCAAGGAAAAGAATAAATAGAGGGCTTGGGCTTTCATTTGGACATGCTTGGATTTGGGATTTCTTCTACTTCTTCATTGTGAAGCAATTTGTAGCCTTGTGGTCTGCAAATACTATTCGATCTTTGGGAACGAATCACTCCCCTAGATTGGCATAACTGAGGTAGTGAAATATCTACTGAAGGGTTGCAAGTTTGGAAGTGGTATTCAGCCATTTCAAGTTGAGATTATTTGGAATCCTTAGATTTACCTCAGGGTTTGAGTTTTGGTTGCAAGAGGAAAAAAGCAGTCCGAAAAAGCAGATTCGAAAAAGCAGTCCGAAAAAGCAGATCCGAAAAAGCAGATCCGAAAAAGCAATCCGAAAAAGCAGATCCGAAAAAGCAGTCCAAAAATTATTGCAGCCATCTACAATGAGGTTCCTCATTTCTCATTTGGCATTTGGCATATTTTCTGAGAAATGTATGTTTTCAGCTGAGTACAAAATATAGCTTCAGCACTTTACTATTTTACATTGTACTTGTCTTTGTTTGCCATTTGGCATTATTGGTAACAAAGGAAGGCTAGGATTTTGCAAGTGAAAGGGCATTGTAATTTTCAGTCTATCTATATTGCAAACCTAGGGTTTGATGATCATATCATTGACTGAAAAATGTATGGCATTGTTGCAAATTGTTGATATATGAATGGCATATGGTTTTGAGCAATTTCCTACATCATTGATAGTGTTTTAGATGGTATTTGGTTGCTATCTATTATTCTGAAATTTTGGGACAGCGAACTCATATATTGCAAAATAATTTCCTATATTCAGTATTTTTCTTTCAGCAGTGTATTCAGTGCATGCCAACTGTTTGAGAATTTTTCTCAGTTCAGTATTAGTGGTTTTTAGTGGCCTTTATAGTAAGGGTCATTACATTCAACTTGTCAAAGGTGTGTTGCGCCTGCTCATCCCAATCAAAGGATCCCTTTTTCGTCAAGTCTGTCTGTGGTGCACCAAGCTATGAAAATCCCTTCGCAAACCTTCCGTAATAGTTGCACAATCCAAAGAATCCATGCAGCTCTGAGAGAGTCTTGGGTGGAGGCCAGTCCATGATTGCCTGAATCTTCTCGTGGTGTACCTCTACCCTCGGGCACTAATACCAGCAAAAACTTGCACAAGTGCTTGTTGAAGATGTGGTTCATGCAAGACTAGAAAGTGGCCAGAGCATTGGTCAACCCAAACGGCATGACCAAGAACTCTTAGTGTCTATAGTGGCAACGGAAAGTTCTCTTCTCAACATCTTGTTCCCTCATGCATATCTAGTTGTAGCTAGAGTGAAGATCAATTTTGGAGAAATAGACTGCTCCATTTAGTTCGTATAATAACTCATCGATCATAGGAATCGGGTATAAATTCTTGATAGTTTTCTTGTTCAATGCATGGTAGTCGACACACAGCCTGAGAGACCCGTCCTTTACCAAAACTATCGAGGATGCAAAGGGACTAGAATTGGGCCTAATCCATCCTTTGTCGAGGAGTTCAGAGATCGTCTTCTCTATCCCTTCTTTGAACTTCCTAGAATAGCGAGAGAGCATGGTGATAATAGGCTTGGCTTCTACGTCCATCTTGTTGATGTCAGTTTTGTACCACTACATAACATATAGCAATTGAATACTTGATATAGCATACCAAACACTCAACCCTCTCTTGAAAAGAAAATGCTCATGCAGAACATGAGAAAACTCCAAGGTTCCTTACACCTATGGATACTAACTCAGTTATATTAATGTGATTTGCTGGTTAATCACGTAGGGGGGCTTACGTTGTTCATTCAAAGATAACATGGTGATACTTCGCTTGCTTGACTTGTTCTTTTCTCCTTGATCACTTTCACTTTCAACTACTCCTACCACTAACTCCTTACTACTCTACTACTACTCCTATGAATGAAGAAATTAGCAAATGCACGGGAATCCAACCAAATGAAAGCTTGCCAACGGCGCTACCTACATAGATGCAATGATTCAAGGGGAATGAGACTAGAGTACCACACAAGGCTTCCTAACAAGCCACTAAGATGCTAGTGGCCTAGTATATAAATCCCTATCAAACATCTACCAATATCACCATACAACTAGCAATCTACTTCTATCCTTACTTTAACAACATGAAATGAAATCCTAATTTAATTTGAAAGATGAGAAGAAACATGCAATACACCAAAATGATCATGTATATCCACCATGCAAACCACAACAATGAATAGAGAACAATTTTGATAGTATTTTGGCAACAATTCTTCAACATAACCCCTTTTTACAAATAAGAACAAATGGCCTTATATAGAGGCCCAAAATTACGAGTGGCCAAGATAAAGGGGAAAAATCAACGGCCAAGATTAAACCTTACAAACCCTAATTAGGGTTACCATCTTTCAGCCAATTACATGAGGGCACCAACCTTGTGGGCCAATGAGAAAATTACAATAATCTATCAACCAATGAAAACATAGGACACTTGGCATGATTTGATTGCATGCACATGAAATTGCCACCTCATCAACCTTATCTTATAAATTTATTTAATCCTTGAGATGAGGTGAAGCCTTGGATGCTTGAGCTCGTTCTTAGAAACTTTCTCATCAGCACTTGAACTTGCTTGTACTTGATGTCCTGACCTTGAAAGGGTGAGGTCTCTATGCACTTGGGGTAATCTTGCCTTGGCCCTGGTGGCTTGCCTAGATGTGAACCTTCTTGCAATTTGAGAGCCTTGGTCTTGGCCAACCCCTTGAAATCGAACTTGACCTCCTTCAGTATCCTTGCCTTCCTTAACCTTCCTGGTCCTCTCTAACCTTCCCTCTTGAATTTGGTTTGCATTCACTCCCTTCTACTTCAATACTCTTGGGTTATGGGGCACCTGCCTTGGCAATACCTCTTTCTCAAATCTAACCAAACTGGCCTGCACAAATAGCCAAGCCCTCCCTAGCCTCAAATATCTTCAAATCTCTTCCAACCCTCAATGAAACCTGCCTCCTCACTTATGTTTTCCTCTTTGCCTAACCCTTGAATGTCATCAACTGTTCGAACTGCCACAACCTCGCCCCTTGGCATAAGCATCTGTCTCAACCATAGTGTTGCAGTGCATCTCCCCAAAATTGGATTTGGTTCGACTAGCAAAGCATCACTAACAGCCTTCCATCAAATAGAAGAGGTAGGACCCCATGTAGAATTGTCTCTGATTTTGCACTATCCTAAGTTGCAATTCTAAATTCTTGCTAATGATCCTAACCCAATTAAACTTTCTCTTTCAATTCTCAACTCTTTCAATAAAATAAAACATCCAAGGATCAAACTGTGTACATGGAGCAGAGCCCATGACTCGGTTGAAAAGCACAATAAGATCGCCATACTCTGATTTGAAATCTGACCTGATGAGCTTTGATGACATGGTGACTCCCTTCTTGCCTTCATGTAACCAATTCTGCTTTAGTAGAGCAAGGTAGGCATCCTGACTGTCTTGAAAGAACCTGGCAGCTATCATGCCCTTCTGCTGGGGTATACTGAACACTTCCTTGTACAATTCCGCACTTACTGATCTTCTTTGCCATAAAGGCTGGCCTCCTTTCAACCTATCTCTCAATTGTATCATATCCATAGTGCCGATGTTGGTGCCACCGACTCGCTTCAATTTCGAAAAGAAGGTGGTCTTGGGCGTTATGTCTTCCTTGTCTTTCTTGGTATTAATTCCCCTTGGGTTCTTGCTTGCACTAGCATCCGCCATCCTAAACACTTATTTCTACCCCTTCTTTCTATAGTGAGGTGGGACTACACTTATTTCTGCCCCTTTACCTAGGGATGATCAAACATATTTCTGCCTCGCCAATTCCTATCACACTACACTTATCTCTGCCTCTCTACCTAGTGAGATGGACTACCACTTATTTCTACCTCTTCATTACCTATGACATGGACTACATTTATATCTCCCAACTTCTTTCCTAGGGGTGGAACTACCACTTATATCTCTTTTCTCCAAATCCTAAACGGAAACTACACTTATATCTCCCAACTTCAAGCCCTAATGAGATGATGAGGTGATGGATGGATGATGCAAGCAAGAAAATAGGGAAATGTACCAAGCAAAAACAAGGAGAAAATCTTCCTTTTAGACCAGCCTTCACCCTCAAGCATGAAGATCCTCCTCTATACGAACAAATTCTCCTCCAAAGAAGAAGAAGACAACACCAAAAATGCACTCCTTGCAAAATTTCCTTCTTTTGCTGCCCCAAGAACTCCTCCTTGGCTGCCAAGAGACAAGTGAGAAATGAATGAGAAAATGAGGAGACAAGCCCTCCCTTTATACTAATTTTTTGCCTCTTAAAATAGGACCGACCTGCATTGGAGGGAAAATGAAATTAATTAAATTGTCAAACAAATAACCCAAATTAAATGCATTAAATCACACAGCCTTGGGTATTTAATTTTAATTTAAAATTAGGCCAGCCTATTGCAAAAACAAAAATTTGTGCAATAGCATGTTAATTTTCTTTTTAAAATGAAATTGGGCCGCTCCAAAAAATGATCCATATGGGGCCCCTAAACATTGAAATTAACCAAGCCATGGCCCCAAAAAATTAAATTAAATTTAAGGAAAAGGCAGATTTAAATTAAGAGAGCCACTTGCATTGAATTGTGCAAAATTATGGGTTTAAATTAGCCAAACCCGAAATTATCAAAGGCCCAAAAATTGAAATTTTGAAAAAAGGTCATTTAGGCCTCTAATATAGCTTTAAACCTTCCCCATTGTGGACCCAATAACTTACCTTGAATTTCACACCTCTTAGGCATTAAAATACATTGAATTTAACACACAAAGGGGCCCAAATTAAATTTCTAAATTACAAACACTCCGCCCAAAAATATGATTTTATTTATTTTAAAATTGCCAAATTAATGCATATAAATCGCAAGTGGGGCTGGAATTGATGGTTGCCTTGGGTGATGAAAAATTTATTTTTGTCGTGCCCAATACCAAACAAAAATTTAAAAAAATGGAAAGGGGCTGCCAGCTGTAGCTTTTTTCATTTTATAAATTTAGAATTTTTCCCAAAAAAAATTGATTTTAGCCCATTTAAATCATAACAACACCATCCCAAAATCAAAATCTGTCAGCCAATTAAAATTCAAATAAATTTCAATTCCATTTCCAACTTTCATTTACTTTTCTTCCCCATTTAAAATTTCGAAAATCCCACTTGGCAATTTAAATTTTTATTATTTTGCAATCCAAAAATTATTTAGCAATTTAATTTCCATTTGGCAATTATTATTTATTTTTTTTTGCAATTCATTATCTCTAATTGGCAATTTAATTCAAATGTCATTTAATTTTTTCATTTGATCTCCATTTTCACCACCCAAAAATTTACAAGGTTTCCCCAAAAATATCCAAATTCACAATTAAATTTTGGAAAATGTTCAAGTTATGCAATTATATCAATTTTCCAAAATTCATCCAAGTCTAAAAAAATATTGCAAATTTATCATCTGAAAACCCGAGGGTTACTCCAAAACTTGCTAAGTCATCCGAATACCCGGATCTATGAAAATTGCCAAGTTCCGCTCAAAAATTGGGGGGTCCCCAAATTCTTTGGGGCGATGGTGTGAAAACCTCACAACATCTAGCATCAACCCAAAGAAATGTTCCTAAACATTTCATGAATAAAGTAACTTAGAACAAAGAACCTTAGGACGACCCACCCGAAAATCCACTTAAGGACAAGCATTCAACCAGGGAAAGAACTTTCAAGTTGAACCTAAGCTCCCTGACCATAAGTTACGCACGTGTGTGCAAATGATTTATTCTCCGCTCAACAAGAACTTGATAATCTCTCAGATCCATTAGACTTAGCTATTATAATATCCTTACTTCAAAAGCATCCTGGATAGAGCCCCGCTGCCAGTCAAGTGTCTATAGCCCCGATGGAGTTATCGCTGTGGCACCACAATCACGGTTCTACCTTTAGTGACTGCTTAGTAGCACCGGTAGGGATGATTGCACGCCCTTGAGCCACATTCTCACTTTCATTTTCACTTTGATATTGCCTTTCATCTTGCACTTATTTTCATTTTTGCGCCTTTCATTTTTCTTTTCTATTTTTTTTTTTTTTATAATATTCCTTTTTCTTCACTTTCAATCTCTTGCTTGGCTTGCAGGCAATGAAGCCCGCAGAAGGTTTGGAAGACCACAGTGGCACAGAAGCAGATGTATGATTTTCACTTCAAAACACCAAGAACTCAGAGCAATTAAATGTGAGTATAATGTCGTAACCATGTCAAAGGTAACTCAAGAGCCACTATCGAGTTCGACCCAAATTTAGTACAAGTCCTACCATAGACCAACGACCAGGCACACCCTAAAAATCTCCGGACCTTGTCAAATATATTCAAGAAATGAACAAGACGAACTCTTGTTTTGTCACCAAAAGTGTAAAATCTACACACCTCGCCCACAAGTGATAACCTGGACCCCCTTTGCACTTGCAAAGCTCCACAAAACCAAAAATGCTCTCAAACTGAGGGAAGCTAAAAGATCCCAAGTCAAATGACTTGATGCAAATTAAACTCGAGCTCCCTCAAACACCTAAACTAACCAACTGAAAGGAAACTTAATCTAAGCCAAACACGAAAGCAAACTAAACTACTCTCCTAAACCAAATGGTCCAAGACAAACCTATCCTAACTATGTACAAGACTCTAAAGGGACGACACTAACCAATCTAATATATACACTGTATCTAACATGGTTTCTCAGGATGTTTAAAAGTAACAAGGTTTGGGTGATAGTTCTCAATCTCACAAACTCATCCTTGTACTCTGAAAAAAAATTTGCTACCTCAAACTCAAACTCAAGAAAATTATCATGAAAAATCAACAATTGAGGCAACTCATAGAGTCCATGATCAATCCAAATACAAGTTGTTTTTCCAAAATTTCCATAATCGAAATAAAAACTTTCATACCTTTCATCCTTAAGAGCAGGGAAAGAAACAACCTGGTGTGCTTCGTGTGGTAACTCTTGTTCAAACCTCAATTGATCATCCACAGCTTCAGGAGGTCACAACTGGTGATGAATCTTCCCTCTGACATCTACATCGAACTCATTGGTAGTCAAGGCAGGATCAATCTTGGAATCATGCTCATGAAATATTGTCTTTGGGAGCTTGTACTTGTGAAACATGAACCTGTTGACTTGGTGGTCAGCACCTCCTTGGAGATTCGTGACACGGCTTAACCACCTCTCGTGGATCGGGTTAAATCTGACATTTGTATCGGGCATTGATAGTTCGAGCTTTTGGTGCAACGGCAAATGATTCCAACAATTCGTATCAGAGCCTTGGGTCACGGGTTCGAGTCTCCCTTCAGTGCGTGTTGAAGGCTTAGTCGGTGCTGAGGGGGAGATTGTTGACTTGGTGGTCAGCACCTCCTTGGAGATTCGTGACACGGCTTAACCGCCTCTCGTGGATCGGGTTAAATCTGACATTTGTATCAGGCATTGATAGTTCGAGCTTTTGGTGCAACGGCAAATGATTCCAACAGAACCATGCATCCTTGTGAATCTCCTCAAGTGTATCCTCAAAAATCAAGGATTCCTTGATATTCTCCCCATCAAACACCTCTCTAAGTTGCTCGAACACAATATCCAACTGTAGCATCAACCCAAACTGTTCTTTGTTTTCCTTTTCCATGGGAGCAACTTGATCACCACTCAACAATCCTTGCATATCCTCACCACTAGGAGCTTCATCATCTAGCATGTAATTTCCATTTGAACTCTCTTTAGGAACATCTTGCAATTCTTTATATAGACTCTCACCAAACATAGCACCTTCAAGACTGATAGAACCATCATACATCTTTGTGAGTTTCCCATCAACTTCCATTTCAAGTGGTAAAATTTCTGGAGGTCGAAGTTGATGGTGAATCATGCCACTTGCAACAACTTGATCACCTTGAAAGGCTTTGGCAATGATTCCTTTTGTATTTCTTCCATAAAATCCTTAAGCATCCCCCCAAAGAATATGGTGGAAATGATGTCCTGGAATGCTTTATCAAACTTTTCTTCATATCTTGATTCACTTATAGTACCTTGCAATTCCTTGTTCAACTTGTCCACTTGATTGCTTCCTTCCTGAAGAGTGCCAGAGATTTCTTCCAACTCATCCTCAAGAATTTGACCTTGTAGCATGAGGGAAAGTTCACCAAGGATCACCTCTTCAAATTTGTTATGATCTTCTTCTAGCTCTTCAAGGTGTGGATCTTTGTCTGATATGCTTCCTCTTCTTTGGATGAATTCAATTGCATCCTTAATTTTCTTGTCAACTTCTTCCTCTTGAGGAGTAAAGTGTGACGACTCATCTTCTACATCAATGTCTTGGTCACTAGGTTCAACCACGCTATCCTCTTGCAAGTTGCTTTCTTCTTTGTCGGATGAGGATACAATATGCTCATCTTTTGGTTTCCAACCTAAGTGATGAATGCAATCTTTAATACCTTCCTTTGATGCCAAACTCATTTGCTCAAGGTGTGCACTCCAAATTTCGTCTGTATTTGGTTGCTCACAATCAAACCATCCCATCTCTTGCTTGGCCTGCTTTATGATATCCCGATATGGTTGACAAGTATATTCTAAATGTCTCACATTATGTAGTCTACACCACCCTGAGAGCAACATATCTTCCACATATAGTTCCTCCTCACTTAGTCGCTTCTTGATCATTTCCTTGAAACTATTCACAAACATGTTAACTCTATCATCTGATTCGGCAAATGGAATTGGTTTGAGGATATCCCAAAAGAACATATTCTTTTGCAATACCAACTCCACTCTTGACAGAAATGTCAAACAATTAAGCTCATCATGTGTGGTTGTCTCCGGAATCCTACACTCGCAAGCTGATGCCAATTCAAACAAATTCTGTGGATACAATTGTGCATTCAAAGCCTCCCGAAATCGAGCAATGTCAACTGGATGAATGCCCTGACCATGAAACCACTGCCCATCCATTGAGAAGTCTTTTCCTTTTTTTTTCTTTTTCTAAATTTTGATTTTTTTGGATTTTCTGAACTTTTAGAGAGATCTCTCACATCTCAAATACAACATGAAAGCTCATCGTTGTTCATAGACCATGAACGAACATTGTTCAGCCCTCCTTCTATCGCCAAATAATGTTGGCATGACGATGGAGGCTACTCGTGTCACCAATGCTCAAATTTTCCAACCTTTCCCTCGAATGAATTTCAATTCAACCCTCCTTCTAGCACCATATAATGTTGATGTCAGTTTTGTACCACTACATAACATATAGCAATTGAATACTTGATATAGAATACAAAACACTCAACCCTCTCTTGAAAAGTAAATACTCATGCAAAACATGAGAAAACTCCAAGGTTCCTTAAACCTGTGGATGCTAACTCAGTTATATTAATGTGATTTGCTGGTTAATCACGTAGGCGGGCTTACGTTGTTCATTCAAAGATAACATGGTGATACTTCGCTTGCTTGACTTGTTCTTTTCTCCTTGATCACTTTCACTTTCAACTACTCCTACCACTAACTCCTTACTACTCTACTACTACTCCTATGAATGAAGAAATTAGTAAATGGATGGGAATCCAACCAAATGAAAGCTTGCCAGCGGCGCTACCTCCATAGATGCAATGAATCAAGGGGAATGAGACTAGATTACCACACAAGGTTTCCTAACAAACTGCTAAGATGCTAGTGGCCTAATATATAGATCCCTATCAAACATTTACCAATATCACCATACAACTAGCAAATCTACTTCTATCCTTACTTTAACAAGATAAAATGAAATCCTACTTTAATTTGAGAGATGAGAAGAAACATGCAATACACCAAAATGATCATGTATATCCACCATGCAAACCACAACAATGAATAGAGAACAATTTTGATAGTATTTTGGCAACAATTCTCCAACATAACCCCGTTTTACAAATGAGAACAAATGGCCTTATATAGAGGCCCAAAATTACGAGTGGCCAAGATTAAGGGGCAAAATCAACGGCCAAGATTAAACCTTACAAACCCTAATTAGGGTTACCATCTTTCAGCCAATTACATGAGGGCACCAACCTTGTGGGCCAATGAGAAAATTACAATAATCTGTCAACCAATGAGAACATAGGACACTTGGCATGATTTGATTGCATGCACATGAAATTGCCACCTCATCAACCTTATCTTATAAATTTATTTAATCTTTGAGATGAGGTGAAGCCTTGGATGCTTGAGCTCGTCCTTAGAAACTTTCTCATCACCACTTGAACTTGCTTGTACTTGATGCCCTGACCTTAAAAGGGTGAGGTCTCTATGCACTTGGGGTAATCTTGCCTTGGCCCCGGTGGCTTGCCTGGATGTGAACCTTCTTGCAATTTGAGAGCCTTGCTCTTGGCCACCCCCTTGAAATCGAACTTGACCTCCTTCATTATCCTTGCCTTCCTTAACATTCCTGGTCCTCTCTAACCTTCCCTCTTGAATTTGGTTTCCATGCACCCCCTTCTACTTCAATACTTTTGGGTTATGGGGCACCTGCCTTGGCCATACCTCCTTCTCAAATCTAACCAAACTGGCTTGCACAAATAGCCAAGCCCTGCCTAGCCTCAAATATCTTCAAATCTCTTCCAACCCTCAATGAAACCTGCCTCCTCACTTATGTTTTCATGTTTGGCTAACTCTTGAATGTCTTCAACTGTTCGGACTGCCACAACCTCGCCCCTTGGCATAAGCATCTATCTCAACCATAGCGCTGCAGTGCATCTCCCCAAAATTGGATTTGGTTCGACTAGCAAAGCATCACTAACAGCCTTCCATCAAATAGAAGAGGTAGGACCCCATGTAGAATTGTCTCCGATTTTGCAGTATCCTAAGTTGCAATTCTAAATTCTTGCTAATGATCCTAACCCAATTAAACTTTCTCTTTCAATTCTCAACTCTTTCAATAAAATAAAACATCCAAGGATCAAACTGTGTACATGGAGCAGAGCCCATGACTCGGTTGAGAAGCACAATAAGATCGCCATACTTTGATTTGAAATCTGACCTGGTGAGCTTTGATGACTTGGTGACTCCCTTCTTGCCTTCATGTAACCAATTCTGCTTTAGTAGAGCGAGGTAGGCATCCTGACTGTCTTGAAAGAACCTGGCGGCTATCATGCCCTTCTGCTGGGGTATACTGAACACTTCTTTATACAATTCCACATTTACTGATCTTCTTTGCCATAAAGGACTGGCCTCCTTTCAACCTATCTCTCAATTGTATCATATCCATGGTGTCAATGTTGGTGTCATCGACTCGCTTCAATTTCGAGAAGAAGGTGGTCTTGGGCGTCATGTCTTCCTTGTCTTTCTTGGTATTAATTCCCTTTGGGTTCTTCCTTGCACTAGCATCTGCCATCCTAAACACTTATTTATGCTCCTTTCTATAGTGAGGTGGGACTACACTTATTTATGCCCCTTCGCCTAGGGATGATCAAGCATATTTCTGTCTCGCCAATTCCTATCACACTACACTTATCTCTGCCTCTCCGCCTAGTGAGATGGACTGCCACTTATTTCTGCCTCTTCTCTACCTCTGAGATGGACTCCACTTATATCTCCCAACTTATTTCCTAGGGGTGGGACTACCGCTTATATCTCCTTTCTCCAAATCCTAAACGGAAACTATACTTATATCTCCCAACTTCAAGCCCTAATGAGATGATGAGGTGATGGATGGATGATGCAAGCAAGAAAATAGGGAAATGTACCAAGCAAGAACAAGGAGAAAATCTTCTTTTTAGACCAGCCTTCACCGTCAAGCATGAAGATCCTCCTCTACAAGAACAAATTCTCCTCCAAAGAAGAAGAAGACAACACCAAAAATGCACTCCTTGCAAAATTTTCTTCTTTTGCTACCCCAAGAGCTCCTCCTTGGCTGCCAAGAGACAAGTGAGAAATGAATGAGAAAATGAGGAGACAAACCCTCCCTTTATACTAATTTTTTGCTTCTTCAAATGGGACCAACCTACATTGGAGGGAACATAAAATTAATTAAATTGTCAAACAAATAGCCCAAATTAAATGCATTAAATCACACAGCTTTGGGTATTTAATTTTAATTTAAAATTGGGCCAGCCTATTGCAAAAACAAAAATATGTGCAATAGCATTTTAATTTTCTTTTTAAAATGAAATTGGGCCGCTCCAAAAAAATGATCCATATGGGGCCCCTAAACATTGAAATTAACCAAGCCATGGCCCCAAAAAATTAAATTAAATTTAAGGAAAGGGCAGATTTAAATTAAGAGAGCCACTTGCATTGAATTGTGCAAACTTATGGGTATAAATTAGCCAAATCCGAAATTATCAAAGGCCCAAAAATTGAAATTTTGAAAAAAGGTCATTTAGGCCTCTAATATAGCTTTAAACCTTCCCCATTGTGGACTCAATAACTTACTTTGAATTTCACACCTCTTAGGCCTTAAAATACATTGAATTTAACACACAAAGGAGCCCAAATTAAATTTCTAAATTACAAACACTCCGCCCAAAAATATGATTTTATTTATTTTAAAATTGCCAAATTAATGCATAAAAATCGCAAGTGGGGCTGGAATTGATGGTTGCCGTTGGTGATGAAAAATTTATGTTTGTTGTGCCCAATACCAAAAATAAATTTAAAAAAATGGGAAGGGGGAAGGGGCTGCCAGCTGTAGCTTTTTTTCATTTTATAAATTTAAAATTTTTCCCAAGAAAAATTGATTTTAGCCCCATTTAAATCATAACAACACCATCCCAAAATCAAAATTTGCCAGCCAATTAAAATTCAAATAAATTTCAATTGCATTTCCAACTTTCATTTACTCTTCTTCCCCATTTAAAATTTTGAAAATCCCACTTGGGAATTTAAATTTTTATTATTTTGCAATCCAAAAATTATTTAGCAATTTAATTTCCATTTGACAATTATTATTATTTTTTTTTTGCAACTCATTATCTCTAATTGGCAATTTAATTCAAATTTCATTTAATTTTTTCATTTAATTCAAATTTCATTTAATTTTTTCATTTACAAGGTTTCCCCAAAAATATCCAAATTCACAATTAAATTTTGGAAAATGTTCAAGTTACGCAATTATATCAATTTTCCAAAATTTATCCAAGTCTAAAAAAATATAGCAAATTTTTTATCTCAAAACCCGAGGGTTACTCCAAAACTTGCTAAGGCATCCGAATACCCAGATCTAGGAAAATTGCCAAGTCCTGCTCAAAAATTGGGGGGTCCCCAAATTCTTTGGGGCGATGGTGTGAAAACCTCACAACACATCTCAATTGTGTGCTCAAAGCCTCTATGTGGGGGAATATCAAGTGGAATGTCGGCGAAAACCAAATTGTGCTTGCCCAACACCGCCTGAAGCTCGTCATCATGGTAGTATGCTTGTTGACTCCCCAAGGGTTTGATCGAGACCAAGCAGTGTGCTGCCCAAACGACCTCATCATGTGTAAAAATTGCTTCCATCCATTTGGTTGAGATTTCCCTCAGGTCAGCATTCGACATTCCTCTTAGAACCACCTTCTTGTCATCCACTTCGAATGAGAACTCCATCCTCTTGAAGCTTTGTTTGTACTGATTGAGGGTCTCCATCCACTGAATGCCCAGTATGACATCCATGTCATCCAGATCTACCACAAAATCATCAATCACTGTTTAGTTTCCCATGGTGATGCTTAGTTGCGGAACTAGATGAGTGCAAGGCAAGAGATTTCCTCCTGCCACCTTGACTTTGAACCCTTCATGTTCTTCTGTACGCAAACCTCTTCAGGTGACGAGTGATGAGTTGAAGTCGAGCGAGGCCCCACTATCGAGCATAACTATGACTCGTTGTCTCTAGAGTGTACTACGTACCCGAAACACACTACACCTTGGGGTGCTAGCTAGTGCGGCAATGATACCTCCCCTTCGTACCAGTGTGTAAATTCTCTCCACATGATTTATTTCTTGTGCAAACTCCTCTTTTAGTTGCTTAGAATCCTCAATCTCTTCCTCAGCATTGGACATCACCTCAATGTAATGGATCTTCCCCTTGCCTAAGCATCGGTGCCCTGGCTCCCATGGCTCCTTGCAGGTGTAACAGAGTTTCGTCCTTCTGAGCTCTTGTTTTGTGGCCTCATCCAATGATGACTTCTTCAGATAGGTTTTGTTATCTTTCTCCTTCCAGGCAGGGGCGAGGGGTGGTTTGGCATGTTAATAATTTCTAGAAGAAGAAGAAGATGCAGCCATGTCATGTGCCTTCTTAATTACTTCCGTGAGCGTGTTGGGGTTGAACCCTTTTTCCCAACCCTTCAAGGGTTCCATTAATCCATCCATGAACTGAACAACCAGCCTCCTTTCCGATATATTTGTCACCAACACGGACAGTCTCTAGAATTCTATAATGTAGCTATCCATTGGCCTGGATTGCTTCAGTTGAGCCAACTCCTTGAAGTTGAGCTCCGGATCCTTCCCATCAAAATGGTCTATAAGCCTCTCCATGAATTCAGCATATGAAGTCACTTGATTGTGGCCGAGGGTGACCATTCCATGATGTCACCATTCATGAGCAACTCCTTCCAGGTGAAGTGCTGCAAATTTGATGTCCTCATCTTCAGGCATCGGGATAAACTAGAAGTGGGTATCTGCTTTTTGTACCAACGTATGAAGTTACTTGATCGTAGCCAAGGGTGACCATTCCATGATGCCACCATTTGTGAGCGACTCCTTCCAAGTGAAGTGTTGCAAATTTGTAGCCTAATCTTCAAGCATCAAGTTAAGCAGGAACTAGGTATGGCTGGGTCTGTACGGCTACACAACACCATACAACCTTCCAAGATCCCCCGTACGTCCAACACTCCACTCACGTGCAGTGGAAGCAAAAACCCTCTGTTGCCACCTAACTTCATACGGTCAACATAGTCTATACGGTCAATGAAGATTTTTTGGTTGCTCGTGTCTACTTTTTTTGCCATATGATCAGAACTTAGCACTCGTACAATTATAGTTTGAACGGTGATAGCCACACGGCTCTTCCTCACCCGCATAGATAACTATTCCACTGTGGATAAATACTATTCCACCATACGGTCACGTATACTGTACTTGGCTTTCAATGCTCTCACAGATGGATAACAGAGTATATGAGGCGTTATTAATATATGAAAATGCAAGAAGTGAACATATACAAGATTGATTTACTAGGAACCAAGTATTTATATTCTCAGATTCTAAAATACATCAAGTCAGTCTTCAACGGAAGACTTCACAAGTTCAGACCAACAGGCAAAATAGGGTGAGGAGTGACTCCCACCAAAAACTGCAAATGTCAAGTAGGGAGGATCTTTCACCTCTGAAATGACAAACAAGCTGAATCTCCAACTGGAGTTCGCAAATACAAATTAAATATCAAATCACACCTACCTACAATAATAACTAGCTCAGCCTTATAAATGGCTCCAGGAAACTTCTCGAAGGATTACAAAATGAGTTGACACGGCCAAAATAATAATAACTAAGTTAATAAAAAGGCTTGAAAGGTATTACAATTAAATTTCGGGGCCATACAACAAATAATATTTAATTAAATTATTTAATTATATCAGGGATATTACATGATTGGTCTTGCATCTGGCAACCTCCATGGTGAAGTGGCATTAGAAACTGAAAATATATATGTCATGCTTTTTACAGTTTGATTATAAGCAGCTCATTAATTGTATGATTTGTATGCCTAAATGCTGTATTGCACACTGGTAATCTGAAGTGATCTGTCATATGTTTGACAAAATGACTCAATTAAGAACAAAGGTTTGAAACTAGTTTTCAATCTAAGTGTTTGATAAAATGCTGATGTATAAAGCTCTGTTATTTTGGTGAAGTTAAGCTTGGATTTTAAGTGTTTGGGCTCATGTCTTTGTGATACAAATGGGTATATCAGATTTCTATTATCAAGCAAACATTTGACAGAATTCCTATGCAAAGAATTTGTGTTTTGTAATGTGTTTTTGGCTCAAGAGCTCAGAAATTTCAGAACAGACTCTGCACACCATCTTACAACTTCGCGAGGTTAACACAACTACACACAATCGGCGCTATCTTCCAATGCGTGAAATGATTTTCAGATTACTAAGCATTCATCAATCCAACTAAAAATGCAGTAATGACACATATACTTAGCAATTGAACTAAATTTCTTAAACAAGTTTGGACTAACCATGCACTGCAACATGCATCAACAAGCTGGAAATGGTATGAAAATAGAAATTCCAACACATCAAACAAAATAATGTCCATAAACTAACTGAACTCAACTGAAATAAGATTTGGAGAAGGTAGAACCATGCACACTCATAAATAAATACAGTTTTTTCACCAAGTCAATGAGAAATCTGCATTCATTTTGCAAGCATTTTGAAATGTCCCGAGTACAAACACTGCAAAAATCACAGAGATGACACAGATTTGCAAACAGAAATAAGAGATCAAATGATTAACCTTATGTTGTTACAATCAGAATTGTCTTTACAAATCAGAATGTCAGATGTTATCAACAGTTGGCCTTCCAACAATAGGCATCTACATTGTGAGTAGCGGATGCTGCGATATGCTATGAGCATCCAGTTGAATGTTGAAGTGGTGATCTGCATATAGACTTATGACTGCGCACTCAATGTATAACTCTGTGGTATCAATCGGATGTGAAGGTTGTGACATTTGTGTAAGTGACTACAACAATGATGTGAGGTGTGATCTAGCATATTACTGTCACACTACTGTATGCGCTCAAGTATGTGTTGCAATGTATTGTGAGTGTATCTGCACAATCAGATCACTGCACTTGATGATGACAATTGTAATCGTTATGACTGAATCGATCTACAATCAAGTGTCGATGCTATGATTGTGCCTATCGTGATCACTGTTGGTTGTATATGTAGAAACAACCATCCGCTCTCCAAATGAAACACCAACTCTCCAACTCTCTCTTGAACAAAGAAGTACATATGTTAAACAATGTATATGGATTGTGTGATCAAATGAGACAACCTCAAGGTTCCTCCTAATTGTGGACTTCCACTCAGTTGTAATGATGTGATATGTGGGGCATCACAAAGAAACTTTCGCTAGTTCACTTGGACTTATCAACTTGACTTACGAATGATATGACAATGTAAGTGTATCAGCTATTAACTAATTATGAAATAAAGGGCAAATAAGAATAAGGGTTTAGAAATCTAATCTACTTCGAGATTGCAAGAAATGGTGAATGTCTTTGTGACTCTACTAGACTTAGTCTTGTCATCAACTCCACTGAGCTAGTGCAATCTTCTAAGGTAAGTGAAAGATGTTCAATTACTACCATTACATCACCACCATCAATGGATGCATATCAATGTGCAAGCAATAATTGAAGTAAAGCTCATTAAACTTTCAATTGACCACGCAAGGCAAGTTTACAATCAGCAACTCACTAATGGCATGGATTAGGCGAGTTTCAAAAAGATGGCTTCACAATTACTCGCAATTATCTACTCTACTTCTACTCAACATTAATAAAATCCTACTCTAAGTGAGGAAATATAGAAACCATGTAATACTCCAAAATGATACAAGTAATCCACCATGAAGACCAACAATTAATTATAAACAATCTTGGTAGTATTATTGCAACAATCTCTCCAAGTCTCCCTTACAAATGATTTAAGTTGGCCTTTTATAGAGGCTCCAACTATAATGAATGGCCCAGATTGATTTGCGATCAACAGCCAAGATTTGGCAAACACAACCCTAATACAACTACCAGATACAACCATTAAATGCTAGACCAATCACATGAAAGCACCAGCTTGTGGGCCAATAAAAAAATTGCATTTCTTTTATTGACCAATCAAAAAATTATGGTAAATTGATGTTGTATTAAACAGAGGAGATGAATATAGATTTACAAAGACGATGTTTCTATTATGGAATAATCGTGCACTAAAAACGAAAATAGAAACTACCTAACACATTAAAGACTAAGATGACCATTAAAGAAACATTACAATATTACAATACCCTCCCTTAATGGTCATCGTCTAACTACCCTGCAGAAGACTGTACATGTCATGTCGTCATAAATTCTTCAGAACATTTTGTTGCTACTACTAAGACTTGTTGTGACCTAATCACATATCACCCCTTGTCTTTTCGCTAGCTTGGCCTTTTTTTCCTCGTCTTGGTAGCTCTAGTAATAGTCTCCTAGGTTCTTTCTGATTCTAGCCAAGAAGCAGTAAATTATGACCAAGTTTTGGGTCGGACTTTTTATTTCAATTTTTAGATGGTCCCTGCTTTAGAATTGTGGGGTTGAGCGAAGTATTGAGTTCTGAACCTTTTGAAAAGAATGTTATGAACAGGCCAAGTGAAGCACTTCCGAAGCCCCAGCATTGATGTAGACACTTGGGGAATAAGTTGAAATGATTAGGAATGGGTCAAACCCAAAATTACCCTCGGTGCCATAATTCGGCAAGAAATGGAAATTTTAAACAAAGACAGAAGGTGTAATGAAAATATTCAAAATAAATTACATGCACCCTAAAGGGGAAATTTTCATACTCTTGCCCTTATTCCTCTTCAAATGCAATAAGAAAGTGTAAAGAGCACTATCTAGAGCACCCATAGTCATAATATTGAAATGTGCAAAATATAAAATTGTGGTAAAGGAAGGGTGGAAGAAAAATAACTAAGAAAGATGAGTTTGGCATGAACAAGAAATCTTCAAAGACATGAATAATCCCTTACCATGGCCACAGTCAAATTGTCTATAAGGGCTTAGGAATTGAAGAACGCACTCAAAAGATTGATGTGGCTCACGGATATCAAACAAGTTTCTAATTTGCACCTTGGGAAGGGTAGGTTCTAGGGTCCGGAGATCGATCTACACCATGTATCTGACCACAATGCAGAGTTATGGAGTTGTTTAGGAGGAATCGCAAAAAGAATGCCGGTCAAGGAAGGCTCTGACGAGGCGAATCTCAACCAAAGAAATCCTCAAATGTGCACATATGCACTTCTTGTAGTTAAGAAATCCTATTGCAAAGAATGGCACCCGCAAATTACTCCCAAATACACCCAGAATGGATCGCATTCCAAGGATATTGCCCAAAATCGAAATCTTTGTTTTTGTACGAAATTTGCTCTCAGCTTAAGCCCATAACGACAAGCAATCAGCTCACAAAATGGAAATAGGTTGCAGCGTGGGTACAATGGAATGAAGAACTTGGAAAATATCCACAGTGAATGGAGCAAGTTTTCTAAGAAATGCAATCCTATGTGGCGGTACATGAAAAATCCCAAGCACTATTCAGATCAAGGAATTTAGAGAAAGTCAAAACTTTGCAAGAGAAGAAAATCCTTCATGCACCCACCTACGTGCCTAAAGCGCACTTCCATACATACCAAGTAATGCAAAATAATAAAATTTGCAGGTTGTCCAAAAGTCCCAACGCAATCTCCACGAGGTGAAGGGATGCAGTCAAAGGTAGAAAATCCTCAACGTGGTGCTAAGTGCATCCTTACCACTAGTCCAAGAAAGATTCCCCAAGCGCATTTTCTTCGTGCTCGAGAAATAAAGAAAGGAAAGAATGGTCTATGGCCACCAATGAGGAAGGTTTGGAATTAAAGTTTGCAGTTGTTCAAAATTGCGCCCATAGCGCATGTCCCAACAAATGAAGGACCCCACGAAATGAAAGGCTCATAAATATTTCAAGATCTGCTGGTTTAGTATACCGTAGCAAAGGAATGGAGTTGTCCATCCATGAGCTCCATTCATACCCCGAGCGCATGTTGTCGGAAATGGAGGAAATTGTAAAAGAATGAGTCCAGGAAAAAAAGCTCAGGCGCACATCATAGTAAAGGAGGGAATGCGTTCAAAAGGAACAGTCCCCGAAGGAACCCTGAATGCACTCACATGAGCACAAATTTCAGCAGCTAATGGAGGGATATAAAAGGAAAAAAGATCGCAGAAATTATGGGGACAGTCCAAACGGAGTGCAATCCCCACCCAACGAATTGTTAGAGCGCTAGATGCATTATTCCAGGGAACTTTGTAGAGAAAAGAGTCAGTAGTGGACGCCCAAATGCGCTCAAGCGCAAAACACAAGTAGTCAAGGAATTATGAAACAAGCCAAATCCACCACCATGTCGAAATGGCGTCAGAGCGCATATTGAACAAAGTCAAGGAAAAGTTCCAAAACTAAAACTTCCGCAACACCTTCCAAATGCGCTTGGGCGCATTTTCTAATCAGTCACAGAATACTTTAAAAATGGAAAAGTTCAGCAGTGATGAAAAACTGCGCTCGAGCACGGAAATGTCATAGTAAGGGAATTTTATCCAAAATAGAAAATTCAATACCCTTCCAAAGATGCGCCCAAGCGCAGATCAATGTAGTCAATGGAAGATTGCAATAACAAAAAATTTCCAATACTACACCCAAAATGCGCTCGAGCGCATATTTCACTTGGTCAAGGAAAATATGAATAAAAAAATTTCAGTACTTCATCAAATCGCGCTCAAGGAAAGTTTTAATAAACAATACATCCATTAACGTAGGAAAGATGTGCTCAACGTTAAATGGGTATAAACAAGAAAAATCCAACAATGGTCTCCGAACCTTCCCAGCAACAACATGAATCCCGAAGCCTACAAATACTCACATACGCCTAGTTTGGTTATTACCAAATCAGGGAATGTCGTGAATAGGTGTCGCATGAATGAAGAAGCTTCTAAAATGAATGCCCAACATCAACGATGGAGACTCCAACACACCAAAGCTCAAAATCTAGGCAACGAAGGAAAATACCAAATCAAAGGAAACATCCACAACCAAGGCTAGAATGCACTTGAGAGCAAGTCAATGGGATCAACGAAGTTTTTCAAAAACCAAAAAAAAAACCTCCACCATGCTCAATATGCGCTCAAGCACAAAAGTAAATTAGTTAAGGAAAGTTTGCAAAATAAGAGAATCTGTGAGGACGCCAAAATCGCGTTTGGGTGCATATCAAAATTAGTCACAGAATAATGAATAATGGAAAAAATCCGCAACAATCCACAAATCGCGCCAAAGCGCGGTCTGCATTGGTCAAAGAACATTTCAAAACAAGGAAATTTTGCTTGGAGGCTCCATTCGCACTCAAGCCCGTATTCACCTTGGTAAAGGAATTTTCAGTGAGTTAGGTAATCCACCAACTGGGCTAAAACACGCTCCAACGCATTTGGAGCTAAGTCGTGAATCCCATGAAAGATTGTGGATAGAAAAGAATCCCTTGAGGATGTCTAAATTGCTCTCGAACACAAGTAAGATTTTTTAATCCATGGTGGAAATATGAAGCTTGAGAACCCACTAAAGTCCAATGGTGCACTTTATGAATTTTTGGTTGTCAAAATAAAATGTTTTGTAAGATGTGTTTGAAATGGTGCTTCAAAAGAACGTTCATGAATGAAATTTCGATGGAAGTATTCAAGGTTGGGCAAAATTGAAATTTGAAGATATCGAATTTTGGAGATAATGAATCAAGGGGCAAGATCCAAGTCGAAGTGGAAAGTGGAAAAGTCGATACTTTTTGGAATTAAATTGAAAGTTAATTAAATGTTAAATTTTATATTTAATATTTAATAAACTTGAGAAAAGGTGAAAAAAAAGGTAAAGATAAATCTATTTTTTGGGATTTAAACAAAAAATTAATTAAATATTGAATTTAATTTGATATTTGATTAATAACTTTTGAAATTTGAAACGCAGCAAAATTGATTGAAAATAGAGAGTGGAACAAAATGGGATCCCTTCCAATTATTTTGAATTCAATGAAGGATTTTTGGCGATCGAGAGAAGTACAAAGTTTTGAACAAGAGGCGCAACAATTTTGAAGAGAGAGTTTCTAGATAGCAAAGGCCCAAGCTTTTGAGAAGAAAGACGCAAATTTACAGATGGAAAAGTCAAAAAGAAATTCCAAAGGGAAGTGATCCTGACACAGGTTGGAAATCGAATAAAGGCAAAGGAATTTTGGATTGATAAAATTACCCTTTGAAGAGAAAAAGTTCTATATCGAAGATTCCAAGTTTGGAAAAAGATGTAAAATGCCTTGTATTTTAATCCCTCATGATGCTTATGTTAATTATTTTGTTTTGCAAGGGGAAGAATTCAAATTCCAAACATTCACATAAGAAGTTCGGATGCCAGAGTTCCAATTCTAGTATCAAAGATGTCCAAGTACCAAGTGATGCAGTTCAAGGCATTCAAAGTTCAAAGATCAAAAAAAGAAGAGTGTGACACCTTGAAGTCCCTTCAAAAAATCCAAAGATCCCAGTCAAGAAAAAAAAGGAGGAAATTCAATTTGAGATGTTTGAGGACATTCAGGTTCAAGAGTTCCAGTTCTAATGTTGAAAGCATCCGTGTTTAAGGTATTCAAGGTTCGAGACTTCAAAAAAATCAAAGTACAATCCAGAAATCCAAGAGCATGACCAAGGCGGTTATTTCTATGTGAAGAAATCCCAAAATGACAGAAGCACCGATGACGGAATCCAATCCATTTCAAGAAGGTAAACCCTCAAGTAGATGCATGGAAGGAAGAAAACGATCAAGGGGAGACGTAATCAAAGTTTGAACCAAGTTACAAAACGATACAATCAGAAATATGCCGACATGACAAGAATCAAGAATAATACATTCAAGGAAAACAGTGCATTTAATGCATAGTGGGCATTTATTTCACCCCACTCTCTTCCTAAACTCGCAATGTAGTGGCCATTTATTACCTGCTAAGGTAGTGGATTCTTCTGATGGTTCCAACTTGTGCTAAGAGGGGAGGGGTGAATTAGCACCCACTAAAACTTGAAAACACGTTGATATAAATTAACTATTATTGCATGCAAAATAGATCCTATAAAAGAAATAACTAACACAAGATCATAGCAGCATAGAACACCAAATGTATCACGTGAAAACCCAAAATGGGAGAAAACCACAGTGTGAGTAGAACTCACAAATTTTGCACTCTTCTAAAAAGCCTTCCCTGTTAAGGGATTACAAACCAGCTATTAGATGCGACCTGGTTAAGGGATTTAAAAATAAGGCCTGTTAAAGCCTGCCTTGTTAGAGGACTTTAGAACATCTAGTAGATGTCACCCGGTCAAGGGATTTAATACAAGGGACCTATTAATGTCCACCCAAATACTAGGATTTGACTATTGCAATTGTAAGAGAGCAATAGAGGGGTTGATCCTTTGAAATGGCTTTGCTGAGCTTGATAGGATCACTTTTTCATCCACCGAGAGTCACAACCGAGCACCATAGGTATGCTCTCTTCAGGTTGTTGTGCTTCCTTGCACACTCTTTTCTTTTTCTTCTTCTCTTCTCCTTTTCCCTTACCCTAGCTTTGATCAGCGTACAGTTTCACTCTTTCTCCTTGGCAAAATGAAGGCAAATGATATTCTTCACTGGCTAAAGAATAAATAGACTTCCTGCCAAGCCTAGGACAGATCTTCCCACTTTTTTGAACCGATCTCCGTGAAGATCTCCTTTGGATCCATCATCCAGTCGTGTCTTAGTCATGAGAGGAAACATTAGATGCATGACACAAGCTTTTTCTCAACAAGAGATCCGCCATGCAATCGTGTTTCTGTTTTGCAAAGGAAACATCAGATACGTGTGAGATACTTTCCCTTAAATGAACTTCTGCCATGAATTGTGCAATAAATCTCGGCATTAAATCCTTCAACTGTGCCTTTCACTGGTCTTTTCCATAATAGAAAATCTTGCGTGATTTGTGCAACAAATCTCAGTAGAAGAGTCACTTAAGTGTCCGTCAACTGTGTATTTCACCAATCTCAATGATATCTCACCAATCAGTAATGATCAGTTTACACCCTTCCTTATGCAATGTTTAGGTGTGTGTCTTCACCTGTCATTTCTCTGTTCTCCGTCTATGCCGGTCACTGCTCCGGTCATATACTTACCGGTCACTGCTCCGGTTAGTGACTTCACCGGTCACTATCTCACTGGTCGCTTCTTAGAGCAATAAGTGCATTTATGGTCATCACCATGTCATCGATTACCGGTTTCCTAAATGGTTACTCTTGTCAATTATTCCCTACTATTGTCACATGTTTCCTAGTATTTGGACAGTGTTATCTTAGACATTTAATGACATCAATGACAACACCACTTTACCATGTACCAGTTGCATCCTTACCAGTAATGCCAACATCTTCTTGGTTGGTAAAAGTGGACCCATGCTTTAATGTAGATTCCTTTCTATTTTCCCTAACCCTAATTTGAGCTGAGGTGGCATAATCTGGGTCATCAATTATTGTTTTGATCTGAGCCACTCATTGTAACTGGGGACCTATATAAAGGCCTCACTTCTCATTTGTAAGGGAGCGAATTTTGAGAGTGTTGCTAAGGGCTATTGAGACAATAAAATTTTCATTGAAGTTTGGTGATTATTTGATGTGTCTTGAAGCTTGCTTGGTTTCATAATTCCCTCATTTAAATTAAGTTGTTAGATAAAGTGTTGTGATTGCAATGGAAAATATGATGGTGTTTTGATGAATTCATTTTGGTTCATACTTTCGACGGTTTCCTGATTGTAAGTCATTGTGCAAAGTTAGTCTGAACCCCACATCTGTGTATGCTTAACTTCTATCATTCACGAACATTGTTCATTCTGATGGTGTTCATGGTGGTATGAAAATCATTCACACAAACCCTTGAAGATTGCATCATTTCACACGTAGTTGTAGTTTAACTTGGCGAAGCGGAGCTCAGTTATTCAAGAATTTGTCAATCAAAGTACTATATGTTGTTGTCATCATCCTTAGGAGTAGAGTAGAATTTCAGAACCTTTTCCCCTTTGCTTTTCGTTTATCTTGTGAAAATCCCAAAAAAGTACTTCATTGCAAATCTTTCCATAGCTCCTGCATCCAGCATGATTTGAAATCAATTTCAAGTTGACAAACGTAAGGCCCCTTGTGATAATCAACAAATCACATCAACCATTGAGCTTATCCACGGTCAAGACCTAACACGAAAGGAACCTTGGAGTAACCCGTATGACCCTTTTGCAACCTTAGCATACAGGTACTTTGATCAAGAGAGGATAAGATACCTTGGTATTTTGTTCTACTAGTGGTGAGTCATAAAACACACATCAACAAAAATTGGTGCTAGCAGGGCTGAATTAAAATTCATTCTTGGAGCAATTCAAAAAATCAAATCATTGATGGTACACAAACCCTCCATCATCGCGCCATCAACAGAAACTAGCGCTAGGACGGTTGAATTGAAATTCATTCTTGGAGCAATTCATAAAATCAGATCAATGGAGGTATGCAAACACTCCATCAATGCGCCATCAACAAAAACTGGCGCTAGGAGGGCAGAATTAAATTTCATTCTTGGAGCAATTTAGAAAATCAGATCATTGTGGTACGCAAACCCTCCATCGTCGCACCATCAACAGAAACTGGCGCTAGGAGGGCCTCAACACATAGAGATTAGAGAAATACTTTACATCATGAATCAAGATGGTGCTACCGCATAGAGACATTGTACCAGCCCTGCAGCCTAATCTCGGATTTGGAGATGACCAAGAAGACATCATCGCAGGATTGAACTCTCGCCTGGAAAGATAAGACAAGTGCAACTAACTACTGAGTATATGCAAGTGATCTTTGTGTTGGAAGAAGAGGAAAAGGCTTAGAGGATTGAAATTGTCATTTAGAGAGCATTGATCATTCAAAGGAATCAACAACCTCCAACACTCGTAAGAAGAAATTAAAAGAGATTTCACATACTGTAGTGCATCAATGTATTCTCGCCTGAGGTACATTGAAGGATCCTAAGATCAACCCCAGGAGCAAAATAGCTGCAAGAATTAAAGTTTGATCCAAAGCCTAGGCAAAACAAGAAAGAAGCATCTATACGTCAGAATTCACAAAGTGTAGCCGATCTCACAAGTTTATTTCATAATCCACCAGCACAGCGTCAAGCACAAGGGACCGCTCATGTGTAACAAGGATTAACTCAAGGACGAGTTCAAGAAACTACACAAATTCAACAACTAATAGTACAAATACCTATACAAGTCGTTGCACCTACAGCAGTCCAACAAGTCCCAACAATGGCTCAGCAATGACGTCCATAGAACACGAAACCTCTCGCAACATTTGTTGCTTACAATAATATGCCAAAGAACCCTAAGCATTTTTGCTCCAAGTTCTTTGTGAATGATGTCAACTGCACTACTGATCAATACATAAAAAAATTTGAAGATGCTTTGTAGAACACAAATGTTCAAGATGAGGATGTTGCATGCCGATTGTTCCCTTATTCCCTGGGAGAAGCATTTTACTAATATATCAATTTACTTGCAAATTCAATCTGGACATCTCAAGAACTAAAGGATGCATTCCTGGAGAAGTTTAGATTGCCTATCACCCCTACTGAATTGTATAGGCAATTCATTGAGATAAGGAGACAAGAATGTGAACCAATCAGCACTTTCAATAACATATTTCAGAGGGCTTATCACAGTTACGTCATCCTTTCCGCATAAATGATGATGGTTCAAGGCCTATTTACTATGCGGCCTCGGTTTGTTTCACTTCCATGTTCGTTCAGAAGACTCATCCGGCTCCTACCAATTTGATTCAAGCATATGCAGAGGCCGAGAGAGTTAGTTCACAGTCACCAGCAACTACTATTGGAGCACCTGGTTACTTTGGGAATGCTAACACATTGAATCAAGGAATGTTGAGCTATGCTCTTGCTTTCAATATCGTTCCTACTCCTTCCCAATCAGCTAATGCCGCATCCAGGAGCTCCCATATCTCAAGCAATGCCCGCGCAGTCTATCTATCTTCAGAACATGACAACTTCCACAAGAACTCAAGAAGAAAGAGATGAGATGAAGGATTTGATTGAACAAGTAAAGAAGTTGTCGCTGAGGTTACTTACCTCAGGAATCAGAATAATCATTTGCAAAATTCACAAAGGAATTATCAGTCACATCAAGGTAATAACCGAGGATATCAAGGAAATCCTCCAGCACATCATGAGAATCATCAAGGACACAATCAAAATACCAATCAAGAATACCAGAATAATAAAGGTTATCAAGAAAACAATTTTGGGTATTGAAACAACAATCAAGGGTACCAGAAAAGATCGTGGAACACAAATCCGAACAATGGTAGAGTTCCCTCCCCATTAGACAATCCACTAGCTTCTGAAGGCCGGCTTGTTGATAAAGTTTTCCTAGCAGAAGAGGCATTGTCCGGGTAATGTAGGTTGCACGAAACTAATCAACATTCTGAATTGCAATGCCAAGAATTTCAAAGAGCAGCCGATATTTTCAAAGAAGTAAGAAACACTACTACACCTGAGAATCCTCGTCCTACGGGGTATGAACTAGTACCTGCACCTAGATACGACCAAGCGTTGTTCTTTAATGATTTCAAGTTTCCTCCTCTTGAACCTCAAGATTATATGTCAGTGCAAACCAATCATAAGTTCCCACCTGCATCAACAAATGATCCCGTGGAGTCACCATGATATCAAGTTCCACCAGAGAATCAACCTCCACCTGTTTCTTCAAATGAACCACTTTATAGGGATGGGTTTGTTTTCTCTCCGCTCTACAACACTATCCTAGAGGAAGCAGTAAGTGAGGTTCAAGCTTTTCAGCAAACATCTAGTAATGGTGCTTTGAAGACATATTACAGGAATTACAGGACTCATGAGCCATTGACGACGTTGATTCCTCTGAACAATTTTACAACACCTCCACATCCAAATGCAAGCAATACTCCAGGTCCCCTCAGAGATTCACCTGAGTATCAACAACCTGGTAATTCACAAGGAGGTAAAGGAAAATCTTCTATGACCAATGCTCCACAAAATCAAAAGGGGCAACCTAACATCCAATCTACTACACAAAAAGGAGAACAAAGACAGAAAGAAAATCCTCCTAGGGAGGAATTTAAGAGACTGAGCTCTTACGTACTAGAAGTATTTAAGAAGATCAAAGTGAGTTTACCATTGTATGAATTGATGAAGATTCCAGAAATTAGAGACATATTGTTAGGATGTCTGAATGATGCTCCTCCGAAGATCATTTCACAAAATGTGTCACATCTGTCTAGAAGCGCCCCCAAAAATCTTCAATCCAGTCTTGTGCAAAATATTAATATGGTTGAAAATGCGTCACCGAACACACTTGATATTTTTCAGAATCCTCCAAGCTTTGTTGGAATGGTACAAAATTCTCCCGAGGTTGGAGGACTGCAAGTAATGGAGGCATGTTGCAAAACAATCCTATAGCTAAAGAAAGAGAAACAATCAGAGATCCTACTACTCTCATTGAACAAATGACGAGCACTATTTAGAATGGGAGCAACACTCTACAGAATGTGAAGAATGGAGAGTTTAATCCTAAAGCATAGAAGCCCATGGTTTTGTATCAAGGAAAGGAAGAGCCTACCCCTTTCCTAGTGTCAGTCAGATTTTTTGAGAAAATGTTGCATAACCGTTTAATTGACTCTAGAGCATCCAGTAATGTAATGCCCCTAGACATATGTAGAAGATTGGGATTAGTCCTACTACACACGGATAAAAAGGTGACACGGCAAGATAAAATTGAGGTCCCAGTTGTGGGAGAACTGCATAATATTCACATGCAAATGGCTTTCGATCCACAAGTTCAAAGTTGCATTGACATATCTTTTGTGGATATTTCGGAAGGATATGGTATGCTTTTGAGTAGAGACAAGGCGAGAAAATTGAATGGATACATAACAACTGACTTCTCACACATGTGGCTACCATGGAAAGGAATCCCTAACCAGATAAGGATAGAGAGCACGCCAAGGCTCTAATTGTTGATAACTAAATACGGAGAAGACAATGAGATCCTGTTCATGGAGACAAGTTTGGGATCACATGTTCCCAAAACTAGAGAAATTTTGATGTTACAAGGTTACAATCAAGCAGGATGTCCTAATATAATGCCTAAGTTCCCCGACGTCCTCTTCAAGCAGAAAATTTAAAATCTCCTCGTCACTGTCAAACAATTGCAAATTTATGTCATTATCATGTATTGAAGGTCTGACCACAACTTTAATATGTCATTAGGCATTTTCCTTACTAATATTTTCAAGAATATTGAATTGTGCTCCCACAGTAGCTAACCTATCAGCATGCAGATTTAATCTTCTAGGGACAGCAATCAGGTTAAAAGCATCAAAATTCTCAATTGCGTCCCCCACTCTATGTTTCTAGCTCTTAAGCGTGTCATTTTTGGTCACATGCAGCCCCCTAACCTGATTGACGATTAATTCACTGTCTCCAAATACTTTTAAGCATTTGACACCCTTCATCCTAGCCAACTCTAGACCTTGAATTAACCCCTCATATTCAGCTACATTATTCGTACATGCAAAACTGAACCGAAAGGCTACATAATACTTATCCCCTTGAGGAGATACCAACATTGCCCCTCCTCCTGAACCATTCCTGCTCCTAGAAACATCAAAGTACAACTCCCAAACTTTGTTTTGCTTATCATCAAACTCGTCTGAACTTTTAACAAGATTTGGAATAACTGATCCAGCCTCTTGGAATATATAATTTCCAAAACTAGCATCTAAAACAGTGTTGTTTTCACTTCTCATTGCATTCTCTATTGCCCACTCATCAAGATATCAGGAATGTTCTTAACTTCGGTGTTTGTTTCTGAGATGGTAGAGTTCTCACTTTGATCAAATGCAACACAATTTGCATTAATCACATTGGGTATATATGGCTCAATATGATCCTTTGCAAGACCTTCAGATTTGATGGTTACCTTCGTTCCATAACGGGTTCTAAATAACATATGGGACCAGTCTGATAAGAGGTATCCCCCTATCTTGGTCGTGAACTCTCGTGATAGGCAAAGGGCAAAACATGGGGGAAGGTCAATCACAAAGATATCTTGAGGGATTGAGAAGTTGGGGCATGCATGGAGGGTCAAATCAGCATCTTTAATCACCCCTATGGTCTTAAAAGTGGAACCATCCAATTGTACTACCCCTTTTTCTAATGGCTGATAAACTAAACCCAGCTAATCAGCTATTTTCTTAGGCATCACAGAGGTGGTAGCACCACTATCCACCATACAATTATGAACTATTTATCTCCTATAATCAAAGATACATAAAATGGAGGGGGTCTACTCGTACCTTGCGTCTTACTGCTGTCTTGAGGAGTAACTTCTATAGCAGCATTTGTCAAAACAGTCTTGGGAGGTGCATCAGAAACTTGCTTAGGATTTTGTTCTTCAGACAAAGGCCTTCTTAACAAATCAATTTGTCCAGGAATAGCCAATGAATTCCACATAGACATCATAACATTCATCTTCTTCATGTTTTCAACTATGTTGTAAGGCATGGCTAAAAGCACCTGGGGTTGTGCCTTGACACCAGCCTGATTCAACTGTGACTATGGCTGCTCTTTAGCTAGGAGGGTAGGATTCTTTTGTGCCACATGCCTTTGGGCAAATGATGAACCATCAATTGCAGGTCCTTTATCTTTGTTAGCAGCTTGCTCTGTCTCCAAAGCTCTTTTCTTTACCCTAATGTAGGTTGCAATCGGTGTATCACCATTCACTCCACAGAACTCCCTTTGCCAATTAATGAAAGCAGTCTCAGTTGGAGTTGAGTCCTATTGTTGTTCAATCACATCTCAAGCTGCTTCTGGTTGTGTACTTTACTGCATTTTGAACCATCAACGCTTGACTGATGACCCCATTAGAGCAATTTGCTTGATTGTGCGGTTGGTTGCACGGATAACACCATTCATACTCAACATCTAAATTGTTTTGAGCTCGCACCATGTCTCTTACAGCATTTAAAGTTGCTGGTGCATTTGTTTGAAAAGGCCTTGGATTCACATTTTGCATGTTCCTTGATAATTATTCTGGTAGGGAGGCCTACCACCTTGATTTTTTTGCTATCCTCCCGAATTTTGCTGCTGGTAATACGGATTTGCACCTTGATTTTGTTGCTGGTAAGGCTGTCGTCCTTGGTACTGTTGCCTTTTGAGGCTCACTAACTCATTCCCCAAAGTCTGCAATATGATTTCGATCTTCTGTTGACTGATTTTAATCTCTTGCAACTCTTGGGATGACCCTACAGCAGCAGAATTACCTATTGTAGCTACTTGCAATGCTGGAACATCATGTACTGGTGCGAAAGGAGGAACGATTAGCGGCATATTTGGCTGAATATCAGGAAAAATATGCATTGGAGGTCTTGGTGCTATATTTTCAGCTTGAATCAAGCTATTCTCTGCCCTCACAGCTATTTCATATGATTGTGGTAGTGAGTTTCCTCCCATAGATTGCATTACAACTGATATGTTGTTGTTCAGGCTCTTTAATAATATAGAAAAGCATGTTCAGTTGATGGCCTAACTTGAACGGGGATTCTATTCCAAGTGCTTTGAATTGAATGATTTTAATGATTTTGGAATCTCATACTAAAATCAGACATTTGTTCTTGGGGAGCCCTCTTAATAGTGGTAAGTTGCTCCACTAGGAACAAATGGTCTGACTTATCTTCGAAATATCTGCTTAGAGCATCTCCCAAATCATCCCATGTGGTGATAGAACCCACATTCAATCCTCTAAACCACTGAAGTGCTTTCCCCCTCAATGAGGGAGCTAACAGCCTTACAGCTACATTATCTTGTGTAATATGATGAGCATAACACAGGGCTGCCACATCTCTAATATGCTCCAATGTTGTAGTTTGTCCCTCTCCAGTATATTCTGGTAAACTTTTTAAGGCAGCAAGAGGAATATCATCATGTTGGGCAAGGTTTAAAGGGTTGCCTTGGTTAAAAGGCACAAAGGCAAATTGCCTTGCCATTGTTGGTGGTGGTACCGGTACTTGCTGACTGGAAAAAGTTACAGCAGCTGAACTAGCACTTACTGAATGTGTAGTGCCTTGTGTTGCTGCAGCAAATAGTGACAAAGACCCCTTTTTGAAAGTTGGTGAGGTTGAATGCCTTTCTACCTCTTTATTGGAATGTTTATTTCTTCTCCTTCCGTAAGACAACAAGTGTCCATCTCCTGTGCCAAGTGGTGTAGACTGAGTTCTTTTCGAAGGAGGAGTTCTAAGAAGCGTTCTCCCTCTTCTCTTTGGTGGCGACAGCTGCAAATACTCAAAAGACTTTGAGCTTCTAGTCTCGATTCATCTCATACAGCACTACTCTTCATAACCATAAGATTGAGTTGCCAAATATGCAATAAAACAACCTCTCACAAGTCTTCTTTATGCTGACAGCATATTAGAATCAGCATTAAAATTTAAAATTATCACAATAATTAGTTCAAAAGACCGTCCCGTCGAGCGTGCCAAAATTGTTATCTCTAAAAGTTGCACCCTGTTAAGGTTGTAGAAAATCTAACCTTCTGGAGAAACATGGAAACATTCCTGGGTAGTGGGGTTCCCAAAAATGGAGTGAATCTTCGGATACTAGGCCGGTTCCTATATGACACTTCACCTGAAACTAATGTTGAATGGTAAAAAATTGGCTGGAAAAAGGATAAAAAAGATTTTCTTGCATGAACTCTAAATACTGAAAAACAAGAAAATCTAAAATGTAAAACTTAAGGTGATGCACCAAATTTGGAGAAGAGAATGGTATTAATCAGACACAATGAAACCTTCCTTAAATCAGTTTAATATTGGCACAATATTTATATCAGGATATTTATATATCAAATTACTCATATATAAATGTTTTATAAGGAGGATTGACCTTAATCCAATTGCTAACAGGAATAATAACATTCACGATTAACAATCTGAAATGAAATAAAAAATCACAACCTACAACCTATCTGAGTATCAAATATTCACTTGCAGATGCTAAAACTGAGACATTTACTTAAGCATTCAAGATGAATCACAAAAAAAAATATCAAATCAATGACTTACATACAACAAGGTGAACTCAATAATGGCTTCTGTCTTTATTCAGGCTTCAATGGTGACACAATAACACTCATAAAATTGAGTTACAAAGCAATTTGCAAGTGACCAGCATGAAGGATTCAAGAAAAAATCATTCCAAAAGCTGCATCTGCATAAAATTGGAACTCCTTTACAAATGAGCCTTCTACTCATACTTATGCATTTTGAGCCAACTACATTTAGGAGAGAAATAACTCCTGGGTTGGATTCAGTCTACAAGGCCATTTTCGAGCCCCTCAAAGGACTTCAAAAAGGCATAAAGAAGACCCAGAAGTCATGCCCCATTAAATACATCATAAACACTCTCCATAAATGCATCCCAATCCCTCAAAAAGATCACAAAAATCTCTGCGAAGCAATAACTCTATTCAGACCTCAAAAACTACATCCTTATCTCCATGACTTCAACACTTGGTCATCAATTCTACAATAATATCCCGTTTTAACTTTTAAAGGTAATAAATATTTTATTGGCACTTAAATAATTATTAAAGGATTTATAATTTATTTACTTAATAAATACTAAAATATTTATTTAAGTGATAAATTATAAAGTATTTAATAAATAAGATTATTAAGTAATTATAGTTTAATAATTTTGACAAATATTAATATAATAATAATATTAATTAAGCGATAATACATCACTTAATAATTTTATTATTCCATTAATATTCGTTTTAAAAAGAATGGTAAACTTTAATTACTTAATAATAATGCAATAAAATATTTATAACATTTAAAGTTTACCTTTAACACTTGGCTTCTACAATAAAATGATAAATATAAAAATTATCATTAACTTATCATAAGAAAAAACGCAAGTGATACTTTGCAATCCTTTTTTACTCCATGGGGATATTACGCAAAGAAGGGAAATAAATTATAAGGCAAAAGCCTTCAGTTTTTGGTGATAATGTCTTAGGGTAATCGAACCCTAAAACACTTCATTTCATTTGGTCCTTCCTTGTGTTGTCGGGGCTCTTGCAGTCGCTGTGAGAAAGCAGGGTTTGAAGGGATTTTGAGGAAGCCTTTTGCATTCGTCCTGTTGCCATGAGAGGAAGATGGATTTTCTTTGGCTGGAGATTTTCATGTTTTCTGAAAACATTATTGCAGAATATCCACTTTTCTCCACTGTCTCTATCTAGGAGCTGCCATGAGGGTTTCGTATGGAGTTTTCTTGAGGTTTTTTTCTCTTCTGATGGAGATTTGCAAAGACTCGTGCACAAATTCCATCATATTTTGCAAGTATTTCAGCCTTTCACTGTGTTTTGAATCCTTACTTATTACTTTCTAAGTTCTATTGCGAACCTGGAGGATTTTATTCTTATCAAAGACATGACTTGTTTTATCTTTGGTATTGTTATCTCTATAAGGTCCAAGAATTCATCAACCTCAGCCAGCTTGATTATAGTCTCCCATTATAATGAAGTGGCCGAAAAATCTGACTTCCCTATAGACAGAAAATTTTCTGCGGCTTCCATGAGAGAATGTCTCACAGATTCTTTGTGTCTCAAAATTTCTTTGCCCATCTTCTCGAAGCTTTGCAGCTTTTGCCCATTTAGCCCTATTCACATCTCCAGCCCTCTCAAAAGAAATAACCGCCATATTATAGTTCTTCTCATTGAACATTTGAATTCCACACTGCCTCCATTCCTCACAACTACTGACATTATGCATTGATTCTAACATAATCTATCAAAACTTCTGAACTATATAATGCCCTTTTGTTTCCAAAAATCCAGCATTGGTTTAGCATATTGGGGTTTCCCTTCATATATCCACAATCTTTGTTTTGCACGGGTAATAGCAAAATATAAATGTTTTGCTTCACCGCACAGAAGATTATGCTTGATACTATCAAACTTAGGATATTGTTTTTGTTTTAAACCTGTCAAAACATTTCTGATTCATGAAATCATATAATACCCGCCATTTCATGCCTAGTGGAGAGCTAGTGAAGAAATTGTATAGCAACACATCCTGAAATTCAAGCCCTATGAATTCAATTACTGTCAACACGAGACACCGCTTACCCACTTGCTCAAGCAGCTTCTCTTTCTAACAATCATCTCGTTGCTTTAAATGCATAGTTCACTGTTTCTTAACATCATGACAAACTTGACACTCGTGCTTATCAGCAGCGTACCTTTCTATAGCAGCAGTTGTACTTGCTTATTGACATTATCATTGTATTTTGTTAACTTGCTATCATATAGCACGTTGAGCTCATGTGAATACTGCTGCTAAGGAAAAAAAAAATAGCAACTTTTGTGCTTTATATGATAGAAATATCATCTAATTGATTTGCATTCCGTAGACTTGAATTTATTTTCACTCTTTATTCTTGAGATGAGTTCCACATTATGGCATCATTTTTGTTTGATTAAATGAAAGCGTAAGATTGATACTTCATATCTGTATCTTGTCTCTCAATAGCATGTTGGGCTCGAATCCTTGTGGGAGCCACATTTATGTCCACGTGCCATTGACAGACAACTATGGCTGCACAAGAAACAAACATGTTAGGAATAAATTTGTACATTTTGGCTTTGAATCATGTATATGTGTATGGGCAGATGTAGGTGAGATAGGACTTGTCATTTCTTAGGTCCTTTGGATCTAACATTTCTTTTTTTGCAATTTTTAGGACTCCAAGCAGCAAGGACGTGGAACGCAGGGCAGCGAGGACACAACACACCAAACCAGCGAACTTCAACCAGTCATTCAGGCAATGGCTGGCCCCTTTCACCCAAATCTATTTCTTGTTTTACATATACATATATGTTGTTTAAATTCAAAATGTATGAATTTTCCTAGCTAGTTTCACAGCTTGTGTGAAGCATAAATACAAACTTTGATGAATGAAAATCACATTTTCAGAAAAGATTTGCAAAATGTTATTTTTTTGTTATGATCTTTTCTTCATTAAATATAATAAATCAACTCATGAAGTAATTCAAAGTTATGCATTTGATACTGAAACACAAAATGCAGCAAAAACTAGAAAGTACCCTATTTGTTCTGAAACACAAAGGCTCCGTCAAATCGAGCCTGTAGGTGGAAATTTGATAACAATTACATTAAGCTTGTTAAATGGAAAATGCGAATTAAGATAAAATATTTTATAACAAAGCGCCCCTTTATAGAAACTACTCTTAAAATGAATAATTTTATCACCCACACTTTTAATAACACCCATATACCATTACCATAAAGTTGACCCCCTTAAAAAAGAAATAAATCAACTCATCCCAAATCGAATTAAACTTTCTTTTCTAAATACTTGACTATCCTTGACCAAAATGGGTGACTCTATAGACCAAATTGAGTTCCCTTAATATTAATAATTTTTTTTGTCTAATGAAATCAATCCTCTTTAACTTGTTAACCCACCGTCTTCATCACAAATTCAAAGCCCATAATATCATTCGTTTGGGCTCCTCACCAAATACCATTGCGGGATTATACATTTGCCCAAGCTTGTGCTTAATACACCAACAGAAATAGGAGCCAAGTCATCCGGGGATTTTGCCATTCTCTTGGGCATGAACGCATGCCTTGAGCGGAAATCAACCATTTGTTGGGTGCAAGTCGAAAATGAGGACCGAAAATAGCAAGGACTTGGGTGCTATACCATGTCTAAGTCAAACGTTTCCTTGAAATAGGTAATGTTGGGCATAATACAATGTACTTTAGGTTGGCAATTGCACTTCACTTGGGCGCTTTTCATTATCATTTCAAGTCTAACATCATTAGGTAGTTGGGCACAAGTGCATGTGCAACTCAAAAATCAAATAGGTATCGGGGTTGAACATAGAGCAAGGGGCCGAAACGACATGTTTGTTGGGTGCGTGCATTGGAGAGCATGGAAGAAATGAAGGGTGTCTTGGGCGCTAGTCATGGTTTGGAGCGGATATCACATAAGGGTTGGGCTAAGTGCATTACCTTTTTTCGGAAATCAAGTGTGAGTTGGGCCAAGTACATTGCACTTTTCGGAAATCAAGCATGAGTTGAGCTAAGTGCAATGAAGGCAAATCGGAATTTAAATGTTGATAGAGCGAGCTACATAATCTTGGAACAAAAATCTCCCATCAATTAGGAAAAATGTATGATGTTCTTTCGGAAATCCCATTGGGTTTAGGCAAAGATCATGGTAGCGGATCGGAAATCACATAAGAATTGGGCAAAGTACTTTATGATTTTTGGAAATCTCCTTGTAATTGAGCAAAACACCTTGAGTTTTTCGGAAATCACCTTGTCACTAGGCAAAAATACCTGTCATTTTCCCATTGTCCAATCGGAATTCAAAGGGAAGTCGAGTGCTCTAACAAGTTTTACTTGGGACTTGCCTTATTTGCCTCATTCATTAAGTTTGAATTTGATCTTTGTCACCTGAATTTAGACTTGTTGTTGAGTGAACTTTAATGTTTCACATGGAGTTTAACTTGGTTTGAGGCTCAATATCTCAACTTAGTGGAGTTTGTCAAGCCCAAATGCATGACTTAAACATTTTCACAAATAGCTAAATCAAGATTCAACTCTAATTCTTGCCTAACTTTACAAATTCTGCCCTTTCTGGTGCAGGAGCACCCAAGTCTTTTCTTTGTTTGTAAGCCATTCTTGGCATGTGTTTGATTTCCCTAAGGTCATGTTGACCAAGGTGTGTGTTCCAATAGGGATTTGAAGTCTATTTAGGTCCTATGTTCTAGATTTTGAGACAAAAGTGTGATAGTCTCTTGCCTAGTTGAGTGTGGATGGATGATGTCATTGTGATGTCACAAGGCTTAGGGTAAGGGGAAAGTTGTTTTTGAGTCAAATAGGTAGCTTAGAACTCCATAGAACCTCACTAAGGTCAATGGTGAGCAAAGTTGTAAAAGTTGCAAAATTGTTGGAAAAGTTGCATAGCAACTTTTGCAACTTTTAAAAGTTGCTCGGACCAAAGTTGTCCAAATGATCTAAGTCGACTTAGGAGTGCCCTAAAGCCTTCCTAAGACCATCCTCGTGCTATTTAAGGAAACCTTGGACCAAATCTCAAGGTTGGACATTCTACTGTACGAAGATTTATTTTTGTGAGTGTGCACAGTGTGAAGAAGTTTGTTGAGTTTGATAATCAGTGAATACAAGAATCATGTTTTGAATTAGAATATGGATTGTGATTGATGGAGGATGTAGAATAATGTCTTTACTTTCAATGTGTGCCATTAGTTTAGTTTTTCTTTTTCACTGCATAGTCTTTTCTTAAATCTTTTGATTCATCCCTGTTCACTAGTTCATACCAGGAAGGTGTTACAAATGGGGATCTAAGTCACTATCCCACCGTTCATTCTGTACGGTCTTTTGGGGATAGTGAGTAGACTCTATGTATGTAATATGTACAGGAGGAGGGGCCCTAGAAAGCTTTTCGAGCAATTTTATAGTCATGCCCTAGGCGAGCCTATGGTGAGCCTGGCTAGGAGAGATTGAGTCAAGAAGGATAACTTGCAGAGATGTATGTGGAAATCTAGATCAGTGACCGGAGGTCATTGGCAAAGATTGGACGAAGGGATAAGGTGCAACCAATCCATTTGGTCACCAAACACTTGAAAACTAGGCATGCAATCAGTAAAAGACTAAAACCCTCGCAAAAGCACTCATTTTTGGTTAAGGGGTTGTACGGCCAAATGAAACCCTGGAACTTCCAAAATCTTTGAGAGATTAGGTATTGATCCAAGAATCCATCATCAACTTGCAGGGTTCTTTGGAAGCCAATAGGAGAAAAGCCCTATTTTCTCAGAGGAGGTCTAATTGGGGCTCTTCCTTGTAGCCCTAGTTTGAGAAGGAACTATGAGATCGATAAGAGATATTGGGGAAGTAAGACATCCAAGACATCAATTTGAACCAAATATGACATTTTCCAACACCTCCTCATCTCTGCAAGAGTCAATATTAGTTTGGAGGTGGTGAGCCCTTAACATAGCCTAAGGGTCAGTGTGAGCATGAAGGAAGCAAGCACCAAGAATCTGGTTTTGTCTTGGTAGATGTCACTTGGTAGTAGGGTTGGATTAGTAGACCAGGGGATTGAACCTATAGAGTAGTCCTAAACGTCAATTTGATGTTAGTGGAGAACACCTAAAGGTCACTAGGTGGACCAAAGCAAGGGCTAGTGATTAGCTCTCCCAACCTCCCTATCACTTTCCTTAATGATGAATGGATCAAGCTTTGAAACTACAACATAATCTTTATTTCTAAGGCTTGAACACACAAATTGTCTAAAGCTTGAACTTGGTGACCCAACTTGAAAGCTCCACTATTTCAAGACCTAGCATACCCAAGACTTGGACTTCTGAAATGTTGCCAATGGGGGCGATGGTGTGAAAAGGTCACAACACCTTGAGGTTTGAACCTTGGTTGCAGGTAGTACAAGCAAGAAGCCCCACCATTTCACCAAAGGGTCATCCCCTTAAAATTGTAATTTGTTTATTTTTTATATATAATAAATTAAAATTCTAAAAAGCAAACAATTTTCTATTAAATTCAAATTATTAAAATAAATTTAAAATATTAATATGCTTAAATTTTACTTATATATTTAATTTTAAAAGGATGCAACATTTTTTTATCTAAATACTTAAATTTGTAAATTTTTGTAGATGATTGATTTAAAACCCAAAATAAAAGGTCGCAACACCTTGAGGTTTGAACCTTGGTTGCAGGCAGTACAAGCCAGAAGCCCCACATTTCACCAGAGGGTCATCCCCTTAAAATTGTAATATGTTAATTCTTCATATATAATAAATTAAAATTCTAAAAAAAAACAATTTTGTATTAAATTAAAATTATTATAGTAAAATTTAAGCATATTCATACTTTAATTTTACTTAAATATTAATTTTAAAATGATACAATGTTTTTTTATTTAAATACTTAAATTTGTAGATGGTTGATTTAAAACCCAAAATAATCATTCTAAAACATTAAATTTAATTAATTAGATATTACTAATAAAATTATAAATGAAACTAAAACAATAAGATAAAATACAATTAAATGTTACCTTTTAATATAAAAATTTGAACTAAATAAAATAATGTTTAAGTTTTATAGAAGACAAAAAGAACTTGATAAAATAAACATAAAAAAACCCTAAAAGGTCTAATTTTTTAAGAAGCGTGATTTCCCGTCAAGCACTATTCTTATTAACATGTGGAATGAGTCGCTCCACAAGCTCATGAATGCGTATGTGGCGACCAGCAATTGACTGTCAATTGTTATCAAGTTTTTCCCACTTGGATATATTTTATTAAAAATATTGTCAACTTGCTAAATATCCAGCGAATGTTGTGACTTAGAATACAACCCTTGCTCGCAATTTATAACAAATTGCCATATTTTTTCTGATTTTTGCGTCATTTAGGGTTTTGCGGGTGTTTTTATTTCCCAACGATTTTATGGCATTTTTTTGCCAATTAAACTTGAGATTCTTTGTTGATTAAACAACTGATTTATTGCAAAAGATCGTTGACAAAGGTTAACTAATTAAAAACATTTTTGGGGGGGAAATCGACAACCTTCTCGATCATCGATATATATGCTTCTTTGGTTGCAATGAGATGCATCATATCCCATTAGTTCCTTAAGAAGTCTACAAAAATAAAGGTGCGGATGGCATAAAAATTAGTAACATCAAAGCACGGAACAAGGCCCTCAGGGCTAAGTTAGTTTGGAAATGTTCACCAAGTCGAATCTTCCTTGGTGCAAGGTAATGCAATTGAAGTATCTTGACATGGAAAACCCCTATAAAATCCTTACGATTGCATTTTCCCATTGTGGCATGGCTATATACTTTCGTTTGGTGATCACTGACCACCTTATGTGGAGCACCAATAATGGCTTGTCCTAGAACTTTTGGACGGATTAGTGTTCAGTACTAGCACCACTAAATGATTATTCTAAGCTTAGCAATATTTGCGAGGTGTTCATGAGAAGATTGGGACGCAAAGTGAATAATTACCCCACTAGCAAGATGGTCGACAAGAAGAAAGCTAGGGAGTGGATTGAAGTGTTAGAGCTAGAGTTTAGCGCGGAAAAGAAAAATCATTTCAAAGAAAAATTAGTTGCTCAAAAAAATAAGACAAATGAGGAAGAGGATGAGATTTTGTAGTGTGGTGCCAAGTCAGGCAAGTATTTGGTCAAGATCAACTATCTTATCTAGAAGCAAGAATTTGAGATGAAGGGATGGAGTACTGATCTCCATTGGCGAGAGATGGTGCTCCCCAAAGTGGGTGCCTTCCTTTGGACAACACTATGTTACAAATCCTCACTAGGGACTACTTTTTAAAAATGAACTTTGTGGACCCCAACTGGTGTACACTTTGCCATGCCAGTGAGGAGACATGTGAATCTCCTATTCAACTGCCCTTAGCTTCACAATCTTCGGAATGGCTTCAAGGAAAACTCTCATGGCATAGCCCAAGGTCGAATAACTTGATGTCTCTTATTTCGGGGTGGCCAAGATGCTGCAAAAAGGATTTGTGGGGTGAAATTTGGGTTGAATACCCGTCCCTATTGAATTCGCACCTTTGGAAAGAAAATAACTAGCACTTTTCTCGAGAAGAGTTGCCTATGGGGGCAATCTGTAATAAATTGGACCTCATCATTTAAGAGACCTTCAATAGAAAAGTTTGGACCAATAAGAAATTTGTCTACTCTTGCCAGGATAGAAGGAAAGCTCAATGGAAAATCATGGGGCAAATCTCTTGGGGTGAAGTGTTGGTCAATCATATACTAGAGGAGGTGGATTAACCAATCATGCAAGAAATTGATGAGATGGAAATTTGCCCTGCATATGGTCCCATAGCAGTGATTTTCAACGTTGCGGCTACCAAGAGACAATCTGTGACTGCTCAAGCCTTGACTCTTTATAGGGAAGTGTTGGATAGGAAATTTTTAGACACTTCCAATAGATTCATTAGACAGTATGGGGACCTTCTTCCCCTATAAAGATTGAGAGCATATATAAGTTTGCCTCAAACATGATGTATCTTATGCAGTTGTGGAACTCTTAGTTGGGAGCCGAGTTGATGCTTTGTAATGTTTTCTTTGGTTTAATTGAATAGGACCTACCCCCTAGGCAATGCTTACCGTGTGTATATATATATATATATATATATATATATATATATCGTTTTACAAACAATATATTAATATAATGTATAATAATGTTAAAATAAAGTATTTTGTATATTTCATTATTAAAAATTAAATATACTAATTATACATTAAATATTAAATACATTAATATATCTTATAAATTTTATATTATTTTAAATTTATAATATTTTATATAAAGATTAATATATAGTTTTTGAAACAATAAATTAATACAATGTATAATAGAATTAAGATGAACTATTTTATATACTTCATTGTCAACTATAAACGTTCACCTCAAAAACCATGGACTCCTTCCCATCATAGTTTTGATCTGAAACAAACTGATATTATCTTTTGATCAAACAATATCTTCTGAAGCATGATATAATGACTGCATGCTTTTTGGTAGGTTGAGTACAATAAATAGTTTGATTGGCAGGGAAGTACCTGTATGAGCTAATAAGTTGATAAATAGAAACCTGTGAGCTGAGTCAACCGAGCAGCTAGAAATCGTCCCCCAAGTCCTTGACCTTGAGTTGGCGAAAAATGTTTTACATATTGAGAATGAAAAAAAAATTGTTTAAGGCTTATCAAAGGTTGAGAAGTCAGCAAAAGTTAGTGAACAAACCCTATCCATTTTTCCAACTTCCATGTCAACACTGTAATGTCCCTTCCTATTCTCCTTTTGTAATTTCCCTCCTATTGCTGTTGACTATCAATTCTCTGTCACTGAATATCTTTTTATTCTTTATCTGTTGTTTCATTTTCCTTTATGTTGAGTAACAAATGTATTTATAATCCCTAGAGTTAATGACGATTATGTTAATGACTTCATCACATAAAAACTTGGGTTGGTATTATTGAATCGCATCCTTATATATGGTAATTCCTGACCATGTTTAATTGCCTCAACATCCCTACATACTCAATGCATAAATCAGTATCATTAATTTATATCAATGATGCTATTCCCGTTATATTTTAACTGATAACCATCTCCTTTATTAATGTTCGCCCAACCTTAATCTTGATCAAATTAGCCTGTATGCTCATCATTATCACTTGGTCTTAGCCGTAGAAAATTCTCTGTAATGTTTAATGAATTTTGGTGTGCTATGGATCAATATCTTATGGTCCTCTTATCAATTCTTAATACCCTATTATATACTCTTGACATGACTCTTGATATTGTTCTCTTATTTGACTGACAATGGATGCCCATAGAGTTCTTTCGTATGTAATGGTTTCTAACTTACTTTCTCTCACCGTGTATTCTACCGTGATGTTCTTTGCTATTCTCCCTTTAGTGGTCTTCGATTATTATAATATCTTTTTACATCTTCTTTTCGTTATGTATCCTTTCTATTGTATGTCCTCCTGGTTAATTTGCTGTAGTGAAAGACCTTTTGAATCTCCGTTGAATAACCCTATTCAGATGCTTGATCAAACTCGTGTCCTCTATTCGCGTGGCTTCCATATCCTGGTCAATGCTATTATACGTTGCTTGATTCTTCCACTGTTAACCTTTCAGATATTCTCACTGTGGCTATGTTCTTCCAAAATGATTCACACCGTAATTCCTTTATCTCCCCCTTAGCACGCCGCTATTCCCTTCCTCTTATACTTGCGTAGGAAGAGGTCGCGACTCTTCTATGGTCGCTGAATAGTTAATATAGTTTTATACAAATATTATTATTCATTTATGATATGTTGATTATTAATCTTTTTAATATTTGATATTTATATAATATATATTATTAATATATTATATAATCTATCATATTATAATCACATTTATTATTGATTACTTCATATCTATTATTATTTATTTAGGAATTATAATATTATTTATTTTATAATTATTATATTTATTTATTAATAATATTAACAATATATTCTTCCATTATTATAATTCATTATATATTATAATTTATTATTATGACTTATTTATAATTATATTTATTTTATTTTATTTTTCTATTATTTAATCTTATATTTAATTTCTATTTTCATTAAATTATGCTCCGGAAAGGGGACATTACAAACACCAATTCCAAGCCATATCGTACCGGAAATCAGCCTTATTTTCCAGCAATTTGCTAACTTGCGCATGTGTGTGTGTGTGTGAAAAAAAATGTTTAGGGCTTTTTAGAGGGCGGGAAGTCAGCAAAAATTAGTGTGTGCACATGCACATGCGTAGGTGCGTCCATGTATGGGTGTCTCTGTGTTTCATTATTAAAATAGAAGATGAAACACCAACATAGCCATAAAAAAAATGGCTATGTGAAGAGCTTGCCTGGCTCCTTCTAAATATAATTCCTTTCTCTAAAATTACTTGCAATAATTGTATCTTTGTGTTTTGTTTGAGTTTATTTCAAATGAAATTTCCCACCAATTTTAAATATCATAAATAATATCAGACTAAATATATTTTGAACGAACACCAATTATCAAAATTATAGAAGTGGCAATGCTTATAAACATCAAATTATTCAACAACTATTGGCACCTGGCAATTGTATGAATGTTGCAGAATTAAAATAACATCCAGGAAAGTCAACGCAGCCTATATGAATCTTCAGCAAACTCCAAGAAAGAGAACGCAACTTCTCTAATTCCAACGCAGCTTGGTTGGATATTCGCGCAATCAATTAAAATTGATTTCCAGCCTCCAATATTAATTACGCAGCCTATTTGGAAGGAAATGCAGCTTGCTAGCAAGGTGACGCAGCGTCTTTGGAAGTCACGAGCTGGCTGTGAGCAAATACGCACCTCTGGATGAAAAGCAACTTCCTTCAGTGAAGTCTGCAACTCTTATTACCCCACGCTGCCTTCTAATTGATCACAACACCAAGTAGAAAATAAAACAGCCTTCTACTCAACACAATAAACACTGGAAGAAAAATCGAACCAACTCTAAATTCAGAATTTGTTCACAACTCCTCAAATTTAATATACTTCAGCATCAAATTTGAATTAATTTAACCAGCAAAGAATCTCCAATAAATCAGAAGCAAAATTCACCATTAACAAGTAATGATTCAAATTGCAAAATGAGGAATCAGTCCTCAAACCCTAGCCATGTTTTCCTATCTCCAATTTCAATAAAAATCACAAGTTCATGAATGAGGTTCGAATTCTTGGGCTGTATATATAATATTTTTCCATAGCTTCTCAATGACACTTTTCACTTAAAAGCCACTTGCTTTATGGTTGCACATTTGAAATATAAAAAACTATTATATTTCCCTTCACTTTAATGCTGAAAATGACCCTTTCATTAAAATAATGTTATTATGACACATAGGGTCCTTGTTTTATGTGCTAAAGATTTAAAATTTCTCAAGCCGGTTCCAACGAGCTATAACACTAAGATGCCCAAAATAGATTCCCAATAAAAATGGCAACCTTAGCCAGTTTAATTAAATAATAATCATAATTCACCCATTTTGCGGAAATGATTGAGGAAGCATCAGAATCAAAATCTGATAGCACAAGAGTGATCCTGATGATGAAAGATGATGAATGAACCTGACGGAATGACTTTCTAAAAATAGACGCTCCCTTCAAGAATCTTGGAGCCCAAACCGGAAGCCGAAAATAAAAACTAAGAGGATCATTTAATTCCTCTAATTCATCTGAGCTCATCGGCACCAACTGTTGACTTACTATAAATAGTAAGTCCCTCAAAACAGGCCAAAACCCACATCAAGGTCCTCTAATCACCAAAATTAGCCTACAAGGACCCAATGATAGGCTAAATCCACTAACTCCAATGCTCTCTCAAAATGGGGACATTACAGGCTACCATCTCGCACTCGATTGGACAGAAATCTTGTAAACAAATTGGTAAAATGAAAAACTCCCATGAAACCTACAAACAACACCAAATGAGAGCATTGAAAATCAAAGCCTTTATTTGTTATTCACTTTGGATAATATCTACAAATTATAAAATGTTAATAACAGACTACATAATTTAGAATTGATTTATTTAATGGGTTAATGCATTGTGGCGGGGCCTATGTGCCTAGGAAACCAGACTTAGTCACACTTAGAAAATTAAAATAAAATATTAAATTAAACATAGGTGTTCTGGAAATTGAAAATAGTACTCATTAAATCAAAACTTTTATTCTTTACGAGAAAATGTACAATAAAATCAAATTAAATTATATAATTTATGAATATGAAAATATTTTTCCTTGGAAAATTATTCCGCAATGTTTGATCTAAATTGAAATTTGATTTTCATTACAATTTTAGTTTAAAGGATTAATTAAATTAAAAATATTAAGTGTTTAGTATTGATTTTCTTTTATTTAATCTTCTACGAAAATTATTTTGAAAAATTGATAAGTCATCCTATTGTAACATACTAGATGTTTAAAATTTATTTTATGGAGAAGTTTATTTCAAGGTTGATTAGGCTGGGCCATACGCCTTCTTATTTTGGTCAGCTTCTTGCCATTCATATTGTTGCATACACCATAGATAGTATGTTGTTGAGTTATTTTATGCTCTCACCTTGCCAACTCCAGAATCTAGGCAATCAAAAACTGTGGAGGCATTGCATATGCATTTCTAGGTTGCAAAATAAACTTTTAAAAAAACTAGAATCATTTGTTGTATTTATTGTCACCTATTTCTTCCTACGTCTTTATGAATTGTTTTTCTCCTATCTTCCTTTTTTTTTGCTAAATAAGGGGTTGAAGCCGAAAGTTAATATTAAAAGAAGCTAAAAAACAGCATAAAGTTTCTGTAGAAAAACAAAAAACTGAAGGAGAAAGTGTCTAGCTTCAGTACTACTAAGTGAAATCGCCATTTTACCTAAAACTTGATCTGCATTTAAATCAAATACTATAATTTGCGAGATCAAGTTTGCAATATGAAACTTAGCAAAACAAAGTAAGATAGTTTTTATCTGTTTCTCCTCAGTCTGATAAAGACGAAGAGCCTTGTTCATCCTCGTCCTGTGCAGATGGCAACTCTTGTGAGTCTTCTTGTTCTTCCTCTACGTCCTTTGCCTCTTCCTCATAATCATCCTCTAACTCTGTTGCTTACTGTTCACTGTTCTCTACCTCTACATCAGTGTCACCTCTAGCTCCCTTCGCTGGCTCATCTTCTTCCTTATTCTCCTCAAAGGAGTCCTCACTGCCCAGGTCCTCCAAATTTTCATCATATTTATATTGATAAACCCATCCAAGATTCTCATCTAGATTGTCCCCATAAGGAGAGTCTCCCCCATCCAACAAACCCAGGAATTTTTCAAGAATGTCAATCCCCTTCGAATCATACTTCTTCTCAGATCTTGAAAGTCCCATTCCCAACCCCATAATATGAAGAACCTACGTGGAGGACCCCTATAAAAATTTATTCTTGGTTTGTTTCCGAACCCTAGAAAGGGGCCAGCAACTCTCATCACAATTGCATAATCAAAGGGGAACAGGATGGATAAATCCTCATCTATGTTAATGATTGCATCGTGAAGGCCCACCCAGTATTTTTCTTTAAACAACTTCAAACAAATCTCCTCTGCAACATTTTTGTTCTCCCCTGCAACAAGAATGGATGCCAAAAAACCTGCACAAATGTCTAAGTTGATTCGGCTTCGGTGATTGGTGTTGAGGAAATTGACATTGTTTTCTCCTTTAATAGACATTGTTTTCTCACATTTAATATTCTATTGAATTTAACATATTGAGCTCCTTTCATATTCTTGGGGAAACCATCCTTAAAGGCAGAGCCATCCAAGGCATAGGTTCAAATTTATTAAAATGAAAATATGCGACATCTATCCTATATAATTCAAACAATCAAATCTTCAATAACTAACAAGGGCATTCTTACTCTTCTACAACACCAGAATATCCTTGGTTATTCTGGTATAGAAAGAGAAACAAAATCTCAAATATATCTGTTATTTAAAAAAACAATTAAATCTGTAATTTACACAACTTTAATAAATGTAAACATACCTCAATAACATTGTCAGTAACAATATCCACGTTGTTGTTGGATTTCCTGAAAATACCAATAACAAGATATGATACATCTTCTGGAGAAATCGCCTATATAATTGTACTAACTGGGAAAGAAAGCTTTCAACATTGCTAACCACCTAAGACCTTTCAGATAAATAAGGAAAATGGTGGCATAAATAATATCAAAGTGTTCAACACAAAACAGGTATTGAAATATGATAGCATTTCTTCTTTTTTAAAAACAAAATGTATATTTATTTACAGAAAAAAACTGTTAAGAGATGAATGCATTCAACAAAAGAGCAATCCAAGATATCATGAGAACCAAAGATAATTCCATCAAAGAGCCTTAAAAAGGAGCAACAAAAATCGTTCAGCATATGCCACTTAGACTTGTGTACAAAAGCAGAATCTCAGCTTATTTGTAGCATATAGCAGGGTTCTAAAATAACCACTAGCTAGAACATTTTACACAGAATCCTGGTGCAGCACATTGAAAGCAGGATTAATGAGAAGGATAAAGACCGCCTCTCTTACATAATTTTCTGACTTACCAAGCAGCAGAAAAGGAGGCTTAATGAGGTTCTTGGACGAAGCTAGTTGATCCAAAATGGAACCAGAAAATATATCTAGGATCAGAAACTTGAACTGCAAAGTGAGTTTAGATGCACTAACAGGAACAGAAAAGGAAAAATAGAACAAAATGAAATTGGATGGTATTGCAATCATTGTAGCAACCAGTCTACATCATGACCACATTACTGTCCACCAGCAATGCGCACTTCACATTTGGATTGTGAATCATACTGTCATCACCTCAGATTCTTGTGTCTACAGAAATGTTTTTAGGGCATGGGTGAAACTTTTTATCATGAATATAAAGCGGATTGTATTTTGTTGAAAATCGTGTTCTTGAAGATTCTGAGAATTAGAGATATATTATATTTTTTTAACCGTTCATAGTGATGAGATAAACAGAAGTAGTGGATAGAAATGGAGTCCCACTAGATGTCACTATCTTCCAAGCATAACAAAAGAGATGGCAAGGCCATTACTGTTACCATATATAAGTTAAGAATATCGCCCGATAAGTTGACAAGTTATCGCTGATAACTTGGCAACTTATTGCGCGCGTCCGCACTGGGTCCTGTTGATGTCAATTTCCAATTTTCTAGTTCACGGGCGGGAGTTTTCAGTTTTCCAGTTCAGGGGCGGGAGTTTCCAGTTTTCCAGTTTAGGGGTGGGAGGATTTATACAAATATAACATTTAAGTATATGAAATTTAATTTCTTATACTTTAAGTTATATTTGTATAAATACTTTCAAGATGTTTGAGATAGGTTCCAGCTTCATAGGAGTTAAGATGCAGATTCTAGATTTTGGGGGTTTTCAAAAAATTCCAGACGGCCAAATTTCAGGATTCAGCAAGCCTTTAGCAAGGTTACCTCCCACAATCCATCATGGCTTTCAAAGGTCAAACTGGAGCTAGCAAAAGGATTCTCAAAGGGTTTTAACTCGCTTTATCACAAATCACTTGGTTTCGACCCCATCTCTATGACAGAGTTAGCTTAGCTCTCGCCCAAATCCCGAACAGACATGACTTTCCAATAGGCCAAAATCACTCAAACCTCATTTGTCGGACCTAGGGACTTGAAAACAGCCACCAACAAAGACTACCTAAGACCTAGTTATGAAGACTTTGACATTTGGCATTGATCAATAATCAAGCATCATAGATTCATACTATGAAATGATTTAGTTTTACAATTATGTATATTTCTCTTATTTTTTTGTATATTTCTCTACGGCTAGACCCCCTCCCATTCCACCAATTTTTAATAGAGCTGCTAGGAGGGGGAAGAAGAAGATGTAGACTATTTTGATATTGTACTTGACACTTGTATTTGCTTTTAGTTTTATAAAGACAATTTGCTATTTTTAGTTTGCTTCAGAGTTTAGACTATCCAACTATGGCTATGAGCCATCAGCATTCCACACAAGGATGTGATTTTGTATCCTGTTTGCATTTATATATATCTAGATCAGCTTGTTTGATTTGTTTACTCATTTACTGACTCATTAGATGCATCTCCTTATTGAATTTTGCAAAAAAATGCATTTCTAATTAAATTTAAACAATATTTTAAGTTCCCAATATTTTCCCGAGAAGTTCCCGACTTATCTCCGATATTTGCCAATATCTCTTTTTTTGCCCTCGGCGATAAGTTGCCGATATCTCTTTTTTTGAACTATGACTGTTACCATAAAAGCTATGATTTCCCTCCACATTGAGTATTATAAAGATAAAAATATAAGTTTGAGTCAGTTATTGCATGCTCAATTTCTCTTTTGATTTTTGTTGATTCTTGAATTCTAAACTTTGAGTTTACAAACCAATTTGGGTATTAAAAAGGTTTGATTCTTGTAGGGTCACAGGTTTGTAGAACAGTTTCAGTAAGGCCTCAAAAGGCATTCATGCACGGAGTGAATGCAAGCATAATTGCACTTGAACATCAAGTGAGAGCATCACAAAAAATCAACAATGGTAAAGGCAATGTTGTGACTCTTTAGCTATTCGACAAGGTAATATGGTGCTAAAAAAATATTCTAAAGGTCATTTATTAAAAGCCCTTTCCAAAAAAATGGAATAGTTGATGAAAGAAAAAATTAAAGAACGTTTCATGAAAGAACCAAATGAAGATAAAGGGAAAAAATATTAGTCCATTTAATATAGAAATTAAACCTTTTCGGGCTTGACAAATAAATAAATGTGGATTTTTTAGATGTATGGATCAAACAATTTGAAATGTATTTGTGTACATAAGATAAATGAGGTACAAATGATTACCTTTGCAAACCTTCAAATGGAGAGACGCACTCTTGTATTATATTGCTAAGTTTGAAAAAAGAAATAAATTGAATAGGAAGAATTTAAGGAAATAATTGATAGGATTTCTCTTCGATAGGGCAAAAGGTGAATGTACCAAAAACAACAAAGTGGTCAAAGAGTGCAAGATCACCTTACAAAACTCCCTTGCGAAGTCATGATAAATAGTTTGAATTTATATGACAAAGACATGAAGACAAAATATCTTGACAAGCCTCATTCCTATATCCAATGGAGAGCTATCACTACCAATCCAAGGAACTTGGATGACACGTGTATTCAAAATTACTACATGGAGGGGGGGGAGGGGAAGATGAATGTCAGTCTTCCAAATCTAAAGGTAAAAGTGAGACATTAATTGCAAAACAAATAAACCTAATTTGTTCTACAAAAAGATGCAAATATTAAAGAAAACACGCACTTATACTGAGGGCAAGGGGGACGGGGGAGGGTGGGGTGGGGTGTGGTATTGGCTAAACAGACAACTAAAACATAAGCTTTATAAAGGCAATTATGAAAAAAAATTGTCCCCTTGGTAACACTTGTGTTTTACTTTGTTGTTTAGACGTTTCTAGGGGGGGTGAATCAATATAAGGCAAACTTCTTCAATTTATAATCTTAGCAATCATAAATTAATAATCAAAGCATGCACACACAAGTTTAAGTGGAAACCCTTGCAAGAGAAAGCCATAGAAAAATATTGCTTTTATAAATAACTTCTTACAACTTCGTAGGCACCAACCCATAAGAGACACCATTCCCCTCAACTAAGCAAGAGACTCAAATCTATTGAATAAGAGGCTTGTTGATGTGAGTTTTATGCCACTACAACATGCAAAATTGAATACTTAGTATTCCGAGATGAAACACCAAATCTCCAACTCCCACTTGAATAAGGATGCTTATATACTAAATAATGTATACAGATTGTGTAATCAAATGAGATAACCCCAAGGTTCCTTCTCACTGTGGATACTCACTCAATTGTAATGATGTGATATGTCAGGTGTCACAAAGGGACTAACGCCATTCATCAAATGGATATCAACTACTTCGACCACTCTTCAACTATTTCCAAACAAACAAACTGCAAAGGGATAAGGGTTTAGAAAGCTATTCTACTCCTAGAATTGAAGAAACTATGGATGTCTTTGTGACTCTACTAGACTCAGTTTAGCCATTGACATCAACCAAACTAGTGTTATCTCCTAAGGTAAATGTAAGATGTTCAAACTACGACCATTCCATTAACACCATCCATCGATGCATATCAATGTGCAAGCGATAATCGAAGTAAAACTCATTAACATGTCATTCGACCACACAAGGCCAACTTACAATTAGCAAGCAACTAGTGGTTTGGTCTAAGCGAGTTCACCAAAGATGCATCCAAAATATCTTCCATTCAACTATACACTTTCTAATCAACATGAAATGAAATCCTACTGTAAGTGAGGAAATGTAGAAACCATGCAATACTCCAAAGCAACACAAGTAATCCACCATGAAGACCAACAATGAATCTAAAATTACTTTGATAGCATTAGGGCAACAATTTCTCCAAGTCTCCCCCATGCGATCTTTTTGCATCCTTCCGAAAAGTATTGTGGTGATGACATCTCTCAGCACCCCCTTGAATCGTTCTTTATGCTCGGGTTGATTTATGATGTCTTGTAATTCCTTATTCAACCTATCCACTTGGTTGTCTTCCTTTCCACGGATGCCTAAAAGTTCTTCCAATTCATTCCTAAGAATCTCCTCTTGAAGCATGAATGAAATTTCACCAACGATTCCTTCTTCAAATTTGTGATTATCTTCTTGTAGTTCTTCACCCTTAAGAGCTTCCAAATGTTTATCTTCACTTGCTATCCTTTCTCTTTTTTGAGTGTATTCTATTGATTCCTTTATTTTCTTTTCAACACATTCCTCTTGTGATGTATAGCATGAAAGTTCATCTTCCACTTGATTATCTTGGTCGTTAAGTTTGAACATACCATCTTCTTGCAAGTTGTTTTCTTCTTTGTTGGATGAGGATGCGATATGCTCATCTTTAGGTGTACAACTTGAGTGTTGCACATTCCCCTTGTTACCTTCCTTTGATGTCAAACTCATTTGCACAAGAGATGCGCTCCAAGATTGTTCAAGATTGTACCATCTCATCTCTGGCTTGGCTTGCCTAATGATATCCCGACATGGTGGACAAGTGAATTCAGAATATGCCACATTGTGTAGTCCACACCAACAAGAGAGCAACATACCTTCCACATATGATTCTTCCTCAGTCACTTCTTGATCATTTCTTTGAAATTATTTGCAAACATGTTGACTATCACTGGATTCCACAAATGGGACCAGTCTGATGATCTCCCAAAGGAACATCTTTCCTTGTAATATCAGCTCTACCCTTGATAGAAATGTCTAACAAATCAGCTCATCATGCTCAGTTGTCCCTTGAATCTTGCACTCGTCTGGTGATGCAAATTCAGACAAACTTCATGGATATAGTTGTGCATTCAAAGTCTCCCAAAATCGAGACATATCAACTTGATGAATGCCTTGACCATGAAACCATTTCCTATCCACTAAGAAACCTTCCCTTGGATTTTCTGATTTTCTTCTTTTTTTTTGGCTTTTTTAGATTTTTTCACTTTTTTGGATTTTTTGAATTTTAAAGAGATCTCTCATATCTCAAATGTGACTTGAAAGCTCATACTTGTTGATATCTTCAAAAATGAACTTTGTTCAAGTCCTTCTAGCGCCAATTTCTGATTATTGATATTTTAATATTGTAATATACAATTATTATTAATATTGTAATATATAATTATTTTAAACTGGAATATTATAATACATCATAATTAAATATTTTTTAATTATTATAATATTGATGTTTTAATATTTTAAACCAAGTAATATTTATTATAATTATTTAATATTATTTTAATACCAATCACACGATCGGTAGTCATTATTTTAAGACCATAGTATGGATGTTATTGATAATTATAAATTATCATATGGAAGTCATGTCTCTTTCCCAAAAGGCATCAATGATGATATATATTGGAATCAATTTCCATTCCAAATGGCATCAATCATTTCAGATTTTATTCTCTCTCTCTCACTACTGCTGAATAAGATATCACGTGGCTTAAAAATCATGGGTTGTGAGAGGGTATTAAGAAACAGATCAGCAGACTAGAACATTGGGTGGAGATTGCTGGTAATTAGCAGATGCAGATCAAGTCCAGCATAGGGAACATATAGATTGTATGTTATTCTATTCAATATCAATTAAGTAACAATAACACCATGTAAGCATGGGATTATACGTGAGATTACATTTGATTACATTAAATAAAATTGAAAAAGATATTATCAGATATGTAAATAATTATGTTGATAGAATAAACTATATGTTAGAGATAATCGAATGTACTAATGAACATATATCCAGTTATATACATTAATATTTAAAAAGGAAAAACCTTTGTTGACCTAACCTTAATCTTCATTAATACCTTTGGAAGGGTAGGTTGGTTTGTATAGGGAGAGGCAAGTAATTCCATCCCAAATTAGGTGACTCCCAAGAGGTGGTATTGACAGGTGCTCATGAAACCCTTGTGCCAAGTGGTGGTATTGACGAGTGTTCATGAAACCCTCGGGCTTAATTGTGGAGATGGTTTCAAGCGCCCTATGATAGTAATTCCCCATCCTCCATCAGGGATTAGTAGAGAAGTAAGGATTGGTTTATAAGTAGCATTTCCCATTGGTATTATGAACAAATTAACTATCTCTTAATTTAATTAAGGCACAAAATAACATAGTAATGTATAATGATGCATGTTAAACAGGCAATCCCTAACAGGGGACATTACATTCTCATGTCGATAAGAAATGATTAATATCGACAACAGATTTTAATATCATTGATATGATTTATTTATGCATTAATAAAGTTAGTTTATAAAGTTAAATATAAATACCTAACTTTATTAATGCAAGACTATAGTTAAGTGGGAATTATTTGAAGTCCCTTTGGTTAATAACACATTGGAGACATAAAATGTAAATGGGGACTTCAACTAAAGGGAAAGTTATTTTAAATGACATGGGGAAATATTAAAAGACAAGCATTTGCAGAACTATAGGGGGGAAAGGCAATCGCGAGAAAATAGACGAAAAAAGCAAAATCCCAAAAAAATAGAAAAAGGCAAAATTGATAGGTGAAAAGTGATTTTATTTATCCCACATTGGTAAAATGAGTAAATGAGCTCTTACGAGAGTGTTATAAAAGATTTCCAACAGCTCACTTTCAGACATACTAGATTGAATACAAAATTTATGAAAATAAGTAGAAAGTTTATCTTCAAGGGCTAACAATCTCTGCACTGTTGGAAGACACAATCTGCGGATTTGATTGAGCACCAAGGTAAAATCTGATTGCATTGTTCAAGCTGTTCATTTCATTAAAGAAGTTTCAGACATTCAAGATGATCAATTTGAGCTACTAGAGGTCGTGTTCGAACTGCTAGTGCTGCATATCAACTACTGTATGCTGACCAAACATATTAAGGGGTTATAACCAGAGTATGCTGGCCATACAAGTCTGGTAGGGAGTTGTACAGGCTGGAAATCATCTAAAGGAGAGCCGTACAGGTCTGCCAACTCCAAGAAGGGGTCGTACAGGTCTGAGAAAGCTGCAAGGGGGCTGTACAGGGCTGAAGTTAACAGCAAGAAGGTCATACATGTCTGCTATTATCTGAAAATCATCTAGAGAGTGGCGTCAAGGGTTTGTCGTTACTGTTATGTAGTTAGTGGACAAATTGTGACGGGAGCAGCAATCTGGTATGCATATTACATTAGTTTGTTAATAATTATTGATGAAACATTGTCATGATCTGCAGTTAATGTACTTCAGAATCATTGGATTTGGAAATAAGAACATATATATTCAAGTTATTTTCTATATTGCTGTTGTGAGTTGCATTTCGAATATTTCTGTGTTGTGTCAATTTCCATATCTATTTTCTATATAGAAAACTCAGAAAATAACAAAAACAAATCAGAAGTAAATCATTTGGTCACAAGGGCTCCTCATTGCATCATAACTGCCGACAAGCACTTAGTCAAAATTCAGTCCTGTCTAACTGCCAACCAATTTAGTATTTGCTGATCAAAAAGGGTTACACTTGGGTATAGTAGGTTGTTATGCATGATTACCCAAAGTCTGTCTTCCACCGCCTGAGACATGTCTCGGAGATGGAGACACGTCTCTAGTACTGGAAACATTTGCAGAAACTTCCCGACAAACAGTTCTTTTGACTACCGTCTCCAAGATCTCCCAACAAGATATTGACCTCGCCCACCAGAAAACATAGGCAAAAACCCATTAAATGGCAAAAAGGAAAGCAAATAAATAAAATAAATCTGTATAATATTTCATGCTGATATTATGGATGATACAATAATTCATGCAAAGTTATAGTGATTGGATCTACTGACAGTGTAGACTTTTTCAGAGGGACATAAATAGTTGTATGACTGATTTACTGTCATTGTAAACTGGCCAAAAGATGAATTGCCTCTACTAATTACTGTTATTGTACGACTGATTTACTATCCTTGTTTTCAAATCTCTATGTCATGATATTTTCTGGAAATTATTAAATCATATTAATATAAAAAATGGCGTCTCCAAGTACCCTCGTCTCCTAGTAACTATGCTTTTATGAGATTTGGATTGGCTTCAAAATTATTGAGTCCCAATCATTCTAGTGATTGAAATGGACTCTTTCTTTTGTAATGGTGTTAACTTGTGTATTGAAGTTTCCCATGATTAAAAATTCTAGGTGCACATTGGCTTAGAACCAACCAGCTAGGATATTTAATCATTTATTAAAGCAATGTGGCTCTTCCACATAGAGGGGTATATCATGTTAATGACTACAATTTCCTTGGAAAATTCTAAGGCACAGAAGCCTAGTTGCAGGATGTGTGCCTTGCCCCTACGCATCCAGTCCAGATGCGCAGCAGTCTGAATGCGTCATCTGGGTGTGTGGATGCATCCAAGATGTACATCCGAGACTGTATATTTCTATACTATATATTTCTTTAAGTTTTTTGCATATTTGGCATTTGGCATTCATCAATGATGAAGTATCATACTATCAAATGATTTAGTTCTACAAATCTGTATATTCCTTTATTTTTTTGTATACATACATATACATATATATATATATACACACACACACATACCCAAATGCATCCAAACCCCCCAAAAAAAAATCCACACATCCACGTACTGGATACTCATACCTGCATCCAAGTACCCTCGACTCCTGTAACTGTGCTTTTATGAGATTTGGATTGGCTTCAAAATTATTGTCCCAATCATTCTGGTGATTGAAATGGACCCTTTCTTTTGTAATGTTGTTAACTTGTGTATTGAAGTTTCCCATGATTAAAAGTACTAGGTGCACATTGTCTTGGAACCAACCAGCTTGGATATTTAATCATTTATTAAAGCAATGTGATTGTTCCACATAGAGGGGTATATCATGTTAATCACTACAATTTCCATGGAAAATTCTAGCGCACAGAAGCCTAGTTGCAGGATGTGTGCCCTGCCCCTACGCATCCAGTCTGGATGCGGAGCGGTCTAAATGCGTCATCTAGATGTGTGTGGATGCGTCCAAGATGCGCATCCTAGACTGTATATTTCTATACTATATATTTTTTATTTTTTTTTGTATATTTGGCATTTGGCATTGATCAATGATGAAGTATCATACTATCAAATGATTTAGTTTTACAAATCTGTATATTCCTTTAATTTTTTGTATACATACATACATATATATATATATACACACACACACACACACATACCCAAACACATCCAAACCCCAAAAAATAATTCCACACATCCACATACTGGGTACTCATACCTGCATCCAAACCGATAACTAAGCACAGAATGTTACATTCATTTCAAAGGAAAAGTTTGATGGGATATGAGAAAATACCTTGTGGGGTTCCAAATTCCAATTATTGAGAACTCTTGAATGTGAGTCGTGGAAAGTTTTCTTGAGGCTCCCAATTCCTTTACAAATAAGCCCCCTATTAGTCCCTACTTTGATGATATCAGCCTTATCTGTATGACTAAGATCTCTGAAGAAGCAATTGTTGGTTGACCCTATTGTTTTGAGATTCCACAATATGATCTAATATGATATGATACAACCATGGGCTATGTGAAACTCTAAAAAACTGATATGATTTTATTAACTATTCAACCGAATATATAGTTAACAAAAGCTTTTGACAAAAAAGCAAAGTCGTCTAAATATAGATGACTAAAAATAAACTAATCAAGATAACTCAAAAAAGAGCCTAAATGACCATTAATATAAAGAATCTAAGAGCTAGCTAAAATTAGCGAAGAGCTAATGTACTAAAAATATTCTAATACCCTCCCTTAATGGTCATTCTATCAACTAAACCAAGTTGCCCCCTAAACTTGACAAACTTTTCTGGACTGAGAGACTTGGTGAGTATATCTGCAGTTTAGTCCTCAACGGGGACATACTGCAACATCACGTATCCATCTTCAACAAGTTGGCGGATGTAATGACAATGAAACTCAACATGTTTTGTCTGCTCATGGAAGACTGGATTTTAGGCTAACTTTAGAACTCCTTGATTATCACAAAACAAGGGAGTAGGTCTTGCTTGAGGCATGTGCATGTCTAAAAGCATCCGTTGAAGCCAAATTGCCTCCCAAGCTGCCTTAACAGTACCCTGATATTCAGCTTCGATGGATGAGAGTGCTACTGCCTGCTATTTCTTGTTGGTCCATGTGATTGCACTTGTGCCCAAACTGAAACATACCCAAAAGTAGACTTGTTTTCGTCAACGAAACCTATCCAATTTGAGTTTGTAAAACCAACGAGCTTAGGATTTGTGCTTCTACTGTACAAAATGTCAAAATCAGGCACATATCACGGCACACGGTTCGTTGCAACCCAATGTTCATCTTTTGGGGCTGTCATGAAGCAAGAGATGTCATAGTTGATGTCAAGTCTAGTAGCAATGAGATAGATGAGGTTTCCCACTAGTTGCCTAAATGTTGATTCATCCACCACTGTGAATCTAATTTGGCTGAAATTTTCAGCCCTTAAAACCCCATTCAGAAAACCCTTAGTCAAAAATCCAAATTTCGGATTTAGGGTTTCATGCACAAAAAAATAATTTAGCTACGATTTTGTAGAAAACCCTAGTCGCAATTGTCACAAAAATTGTGATCTAAAAAGGCAGATAAAATCACGAAACAAAAAACGTCTGGATTGGAGCTAATGCGCGCAATTTTAAAAATATGAAAACACCAAAAATCGCAAGTTATTTTTTGTTTTTTTGTTTATTTTTCAGACGCAAAAAAATCGCATAGAATGCAACACCCATGTGCAGTTCTGTTAAGGCTTTTAGGATTGTTGCAAACGTAATCGCACTATCTGATTGTATGTGTTTTCCAAATGCAACAATCTCTTGGATTTATATTGAGAATGAGCCAAGAAGAGACATGTCCCTTCATGGGACATGTCTATTCATTATTATGTAATTAATATAATGACAATTATAATTATATATATATATACATACATGTATATATATATATATAATATCTAGAGTATTATATTAATTTCTCTAATATTTACATAATCATAATATATATATATATATACATCTCATATATACTAAATATATATATATATACATATCTTCACTAGTATTGACTCAGTGTTTATCCGACTGAAGCTACAAAACATCAACACTCCCTCTTGGCCAGGGAAGATTAAACACATGATTAGGATCAAAAGATATCATTTACCGTGATATCAAAGATATGGTCTGACTAGGAATATCAAGCCGCATGATATTCACCATAACTCATAGATTCATAAGAATATCATCTCATGATATTAGGAGTAATAGCCATAGAATATCAAGTCACATGATATTCACCATGCACTCAGTATACTGGCCTACCAACATCAAGTCTCATGATGTCCACCAGGTACTCAACAAATATTTTAGATATCACCTCAATAAGATATCAAAGAGATGGTCTCACTAAGAATATCAATTCTCATGATATTCACCATAACTCAAAAAATATTTTAGATATCACCTCAATATGATATCAGAGATATGGTTTGACCAAGAATATCAAGTCTCATGATATTCACCATAACTCAAAAAATATTTTAGATATCACCTCAATATGATATCAAAGATATGGTCTGAGCAAGAATATCAAGTCTCATGATATTCACCATCACTCAAAAACTTTCATGGGTAATGTATCCTTAATGCAAGGTATCATCTATTGTGATATGTTTCAGCCATCACACGATGTCTATCACAATAGAAGTTCAATGGTCTGTTTAAGGAAATGAATCCACCATGCAGGAAAACATCTATTGTGATCTATTTCAGCCATCACACAATGTCTATCACAACAGAAGGTCAATGGTCTATTTAAGGAAATGAATCCACCATGCATGAAATCATCTATTGTGATATGTTTCAGCCATCACACGATGTCTATCACAATAGAATGTCGATGGTTTGTTTAAGGAACTGATCCACCATGCAGGAAATCATCCATTATGATTTGTTTCAACCATCACACGATGTCTATCACAATAGAAGGTCAAGTTATTGTAAGATCGTCACCTTTCAATAACTCTTACAAATACAAGTGATAATCATTTGGAAGTCGCCACTTCCTCATGATTTACACAGGGCCCAAAAGGCATTCATGACTCCTAGTCCTCTAACTATTTTAGATTCTTGATCACTGGAGAATCCATCTTAGTATGGACTACTCCCTCTAAATCAATACGACCAAGATTATCAAAAGTTGATTTAACCATATCCTCTATCTGCTCCCTCTGAAGCTCAAGTTCTTGTATCAACCTCTTGTCTTCTTTTGAAATGTTAGACTCCCTTTGCATCTAGTCTCAATCATCAATTCGTTTCCAAGCATTAAGTTCTTTCTCCCTTGAATGCAATTTTCTTGTGCTTCCATCCTTAAGGTAAGTCAGAGAGAGATTACAAATAGCTCACTAAACTATCTCGACCAAAAATACCAATGATAGAAGCATACAAGATTTTACTAACAATAAAAAATCCCCAAGTAAGAAGGAGAGGATGGAGGACCTGCAACGACAACGGTCGTGGAGGCCGAGGATGGTAAATCAATTCCAATTTCAAAATGGAGGCAGGATGGATGGTTTTCGATGGCAGAATCGATGGCCCTTCAATCAAAGGGGACAACTCCCTTACAGAAGAGGGTTTCAGGATCGAGATGGAAGAAATCTGGGGCCTCAGGAGAGGCTGTCTGGGTATGGAAGGAGATGGGGAAAGAGTAATAGTGTTCGAAGAGGTTTTCAGGGCAATATGCCAATAGAGAAGGATTTTAAGTTCAAGTAGATTGAGGAGAAGTTCTGGAGGAAAAAACCAGGTGGAGGTTTGGATATGAAACGTGGGATTGGTCAGGTTGAGACTCCTAATCCCCCTAGGGATAGTAACATCACTATAGCCACTTCATATGCAACAGTGGTCCTCAACAACCCTCAATGGATGGACGAGACAGCAATGTTGGAGGATAAGGCTCTGGTAATGAAATGGCTTGGTCCATGGCCCTCTTACACCAAAATAAAATCTTGGTGCAAGAGTAACTGGCAGTGCTCTTTCATTTCCCTGAAGACTTTGAACAATGGTTTCTATTTAACCATTTGTGCATCAAAGGAAGATAGGGACTAGATTTTGGGAAATGGACCCCTTTTCATAGAGGGAAAGGGGTTGTATATGAAGAAATGGACAGTCAACTTTGATCCAGAAAAGGAACAAGTAAAGGAAACACCCATTTGGTTCAAGATGGAAAACCTGCCACAGGAATATAGAGGTGAGAAAACCATGAAAATCTTAGGTGAATCTCTAGGCAAGTTTGTAAGATGGGAGGAAGTGATTAACCAGGTAAATTTTGTTGTAACACCTAGGGTTTTGGTCTAGCGACAAACTTGTTTTGAACTCCCATCTCACATCATTATTCACACTGATAAAGGGGAATGGTGGCAAACGCTAGTAGCGGAAGAGGACGTCAATGATGGGGTTGATCAAGCTAGGGATTCTCCTAATCGATATGAGAGAGGCAAAGAGACTGATGACTCAAAGCTGATTCAATGACTTCTTCAAATGACAGAGAAGGTCCAAAGGTTAGGGGAGCCTTCTCTAAAAAGTATATTCCCTTCAGGGATATGGGATAATGATTTAAGGGATGGCGCCTATGAGGATAGACCTATGTTGGAGAAAATAGACAAGATCTTGTTTCCGGCTTCTGAACCTATCCAGGGCTCCGATCAAGATGAACTTTCTACCCAAAAAGTAAGTGAAACACGTCTTTCTGCTTGGCATAAAATGGGGATTCTCATGCTTTAGATGTTCAGTGTGCTCCCTTTCAGGAATTTGATTCCTAGCTTGGAGGGCGGGGATGTTTCTCAAGATTGGGTTATAAAAGAGGTTAGCCCTTCGGTTTTCAATAAAGGGGATAAGAAGGATTTAGATGGTTGTATGCTTACAGAGGTGGTTGTTGATAACAAGGGTTCTTCAGATGATAATAGAGGGGATCATCCAAGGAAGGATGATATCCCTATCAATGAGGAGTCTTTTAGCAAGTCTGACAGAAGGGATTCCTTATCTTTGATGAGGAGGGAAGCTATTGATGGTAGAATCTCTCCTATAATGAACTTGGAAGGTTTATTTGCTGATGTTAGGGACAGTGGAGGGGATTTAATTGTTGTTGACAACTTATATCACTCCCAGAGTGAGGATGATTTGGGCCTTTTTGAGACCCCAAATATTCTGAGCCCAAGAGGGATAGAACAGACTAAGACTAATTTAAAAGGCCCTAGGTTGGGGGACAAGAAGAAGAGAGGAGCTTGTCCCAATAAGGAGAAACTTGAATTGGCAGGTTGTGCAGCAGACCAAACAAAATTGCTGAGATCAGGAAAGGGATATGCCCTTTCCCGACAACAATGAGGATCCTTTCATGGAATGTCAGGGGCTACAATGCCCCTGACAAGATGCGCTTGATCAAGCGTGGTCTTGATCAAGCGAGAGCTGATTTAATTTTACTTCAGGAAACAAAATTGAAAGAAGGTGATGACGTTTATTTTAAGCTATGGTTTAGGAGGAAGGATTGTGTTTTTTCCTTTTCGAATGGGGCCGCGGGGGGTCTTTGTGCAATGTGGGATCCATAGGTGATTGATGTTCGCCCTGTCTCTCAGACTATTAATATGCAATGGCTTGAGGTGGTCTCTAAACAATTGATGACAACCTTTTATGTTTTGAATGTGTATGGCCCTAATAACCCTGGGGAGAAGAGGGTTTTGTGGAAAGCTCTTAGCGAGATTCTCAATTCAAAGCAAGAGGCTTTGTTTCTTCTAGGTGGTGATTTTTATGTGATCTTAAGCCCTGCGGAGAAAAAAGGAGGCCAAGGATGGGGGAGGCAAAGTCATAGGGATTATGTAGAATAGTTAAACAAACAGAGAATATAAAGAACTTATTATCAATGATACCAGCAATACATTTAATGAGATGATATTTCTGGATTCAATTGTGTTTATTTTTAGCATCAACGTTTCGGATCACACTCTGTGATCCATCATCAGGATAGAGAAAGTGCCAAGAAGAATAGTAAAAATGCTGTTAATACATTTAATACCAACAATAATAGAATACCATACCAAAATACCAAGATGGCAAGGAAATGTTTATTTCATTGTTGCTACCAGCCAAAGCCTCCCCATACAATAAATCAGAGAACTTTATATAGGAGTCGGTTGGTTGGGAAAACCAACAAACACATCTCCTCGCGTCTAACTACCCGCCCAACAGAAACATAACTAGGTCTAACAATAAGACTTTATTCCGTACTACATCTATCCCCCCCAAAAAAAATGTCGTCTTCCAAACGACTGAACAACCAACAGCAAAAAGAAAATTAGACTTCAGAGTCGGGTTGTGAAAATACAGAGAAGATCTTGCTCAGTATGGCCTTCTCCTTTCGGCGTACAGTGTCCTCTACCTTGCGTATTGCCTCCACCTTTTGGCGTACGGCCTGCTTGAGTACAGCCTCCTCCTTCTAGCGTACAACCTGCATGGGTACGGCCTTCTTGAGTACAGCCTCCTTCTGGTGTACGGCCTACATGGGTACAGCCTTCTTGAGTACGGCGAACGACCCTGCCACCCGTACAGTCTTGTAGTTCGTACGTCGTATGGCCTTGTGATCCGTACAGCCTTGTGATGTCTTCTTCCTCTGTACGGCCTCCCGTACCATCCAGTCCTTACTGGCCTCCGCCACCTTCTGCCTTCGTACGGCCTGTCGTACAGCCCACATGCACTCCGTACGGTCTGTTTTTTTTACTTGGTGCATATGGCCTCCTTCTCCAATCAATTCGTCTATACGGCGTACAGCCTCCCTCCAATCTATACAGCCTCCTCTGAGCTGCCACCTCCGTACGGCGTACGACCTCCTTACAATCCATATGCCCACTCTCTTCCACATGTCATCCGTACGGCGTACGGACCATCTGTACTACGTACGTGGGCTGGCTGATCTCTGCCTTGCACTGAACTCGTATGGTTTCTAAGCCGGCAGCTCTCCCACTTTCCTCTGTTTGAACACGTACGTCCTCCTTGTATTCCTTCTGCCCCTCCGAGTCACTTTCTTCTTATTGAATTTGCACAATTTGCACCATATTGCATTCTGGCTGAAATACCTCGTAGTCCTCCATCTGCCAGTGAAATAGGCCGTTGAGAGAGCTAGTGTCGTCTTCTGAGCATTCCCCTAGACGGAGCACTCCTTCATCTGGTTCCACCCCTTCATGGTCTTCTCCCTCTGAGTCGGATGCGAGATCTTGACTTACACATTGATTCCTCAAATCTATTATGTATTTTCTTCCATCTACTTCTATGGAAACGATATTCTTTTTCCAATTGTGGGTGGCCTTTGCTGGAATCAGCCAACCTCTACCCAACAACGCATCGTACCCTTTCTTTTCCAAAGTAATCACCACAAAGTCGAGGAGGAAGTCTTGTGTACCAATTATTACCTTTTGTCTCACCAAGGTTCCTATTGGCTTGATTCCATGTTGGTCTACTCCGACTAACTGGAATGTGGGTGGCCAGAGTGTGGGTTTCCCTAGAGCCTTCCAAGTCTCCTTTGGTAAGACGTTCACACCAGACCCTCCATCCACAATAGTGTTAGATAGTTTACATCCCATTATCTCCATTTCCACTACTACGGGTGTCCTTCCTGTCCCAATAGTGAATAGGTGTCCGTTTTCTCCCCTGGTTTCTCTTCTTGTTTCTCTGTTTTCTCCTCCCTCCTGAGATTTTCCTCTTGAGTCCTTATTCCTTGTGATAATGCTACCCGAAGCTGAGGTACCATTTCCAACGGATCCATAATTTTTACAGGGATGGTAGTCTCCAGTACTTGTTTCATGATGCTGGGTACTGGCCCCTTGGTTGGGGTTTTAGCCATACGTCCTCTTCCTTCTTCTATGTTATCCCTAATGTCTTTCGTGGCTTCTTGAAATCTTTCTCTTTCTGTAGCCATGTCGGGGTATTCAAGTTTCCTCGCCTACATTCTTGTGATGGCCAATACTTCCCTCTCAGGATCTGCAATGTCAAGCTTGTTGACCCCCTTTTGTTTAGGGCAATTGGCTTCCTCATGGTTACCCGGTCTACACCATTTACACAACATTCCATCATTTTGTCCTTCCCCATTCTGGCAATCTCGTGTGAAGTGTTCCCATTGGTTACAGCGCCTACATTGGATCATGGGTCTTCCTTTAGAATCATACTGGATTGCTCTCCGAGGTGTGTTGTTATTACTGTTGTTATTGCTTCCTCGTTGATTGTTTTGGTACCCTCCTGGTGATGCTTCTGTATTAGTGTTACGTGGAGGAGTGACGGGTGGTGTCGATTGTTCTCCTTCTGTGAAAAATGCCTAAGCATTTCATGCCTTCAAGTTGTACGGGCAGTCTTTGATTGCGTGTCCTAACACCTGGTAGATGTCACAGAAGGCTTTGCGCGGGCAAGTCCCTTTTGTATGTCCCTCCTCACAATCTGTGCACCAGAGTTCCCAACCCTCTTTCTTTTCTTCCTTGCTTCCAGCCACTTCCTTCATTAGCCGCATCATGTCTTTCCTAAGGGCTTGGATGGTCTTGGATTCATCCCCACTTTCTTCTGAACTTTCACTTCCGCTTCCCTGTCGCTTAGCCTTGGAAGTTTTATTCTCACTTTCTATGTCCATAGCTCGAGTGCATGCTTCTTTAAAAGATGTTGGTGGTACTATCTTCATTTTCCGTTTTAGGGATGGGGCTAATCCTTCAATGAACCATCTTTTTTTTAATTCGTCACTAGGTTTGTTGTCGAACTTCCCTATCAATTCTCTGAGTTTCCTTGTATAACTTCTAATTGACTCATTTTTCCCTTGCCGGGTGCTATAGATTTTTGTGACTATCTCATCATCATCCTGTAAGAATCTGAATTCCTCCTCGAATGCAGTACGGAGGTCCTTCCAGGTGGCTCTCTGACCGGCCTCCAAGTCTGTATACCAATCAATAGCGATCCCTCTTAGGGTGGCCGGGAAGGCTTGTAACCATTGATCTACATCATTTTCTCCATTGGCCTGCCATATGGTGATGCACGTTTTACAGTGCCATGCAGGGTCCTCCGACCCATCTCCAGTGAATCTAGGGAGTTTTTGCTTGACTGCTGCCATTCTCCTTCCGCTCTTCCCTCCTGCTAGAATACTCCCTCCTGCCGAGACACTCCCTCATGTCGCAATGCTTCCTCCTGCCGGGACACTCCCTCCTGCCGAGATGCTTCCTCCTGCCGGGACACTCCCTCCTGCCGGGATGCTTCCTCCGATCAGGACACTCCCTCCTGCCGGGATGCTTCCTCCTGCAGGGACGTACCCTCTTGTCGGGACACTTCCTCCTATTGGGATGCTTCCTCCTAAAGTAGTTCTCTCTCCTTCTCCTTGTGATTCCTCTGTCGCGGCCGAGTGGTGTGTCTCTCGATATTCCCTTCGAGCAGGGGTTTCAGGATTCTCCCCCCTTCCCTTCTCCAACTTTTCTGAAATGGCCAAGTTGGCTATTCCTTCTATGCCATTTTCAATCAAGTTATCCTCAGTTTGTCTTTCACATGTGGACTCATTCCCTAATCCTCGCAAGCGGCGACGTCTTTCTTCTTGTTGCTGCTGGCCCAGGATTCGTAGGGCAGTTTCCTCCTCAGTTTCTTTATCAGGCCTACGCTTGGGATATATATTTGGAATCAGGGGCATGAATCAAAATGGACCAAAAGTCAAGCTGGAGGAATTCCCTCAAGTAGATCCTACACCCCTGGTGGTACCGAAGTTTGCCCGTACCGTGCTTAAGCGGAACCGCTCTCTCGGCTTCCCTTGGCACGTACCGTACTTCCCAGGTCACCACCAGGTTGTATCACTTGATCCTCCCTTGGTATTCCCTCCTATTCTCTATGACCTCCAGGTCCGAACTTAGGCAACAGCGCCAAAATGTAGAATAGTTAAACAGACAGAGAATATAAAGCAGAACTTATTATCAATGATACCAGCAATACATTTAATACCAACAATAACAGAATACCATACCAAAATACCAAGATGGCAAGGAAATGTTTATTTCATTATTGATACTAGCCAAAGCCTCCCATACAATAAATCAGAGTACTTTATATAGAAGTCGGTTGGTTGGGAAAACCAACGAACACATCTCGCGTCTAACTACCCACCCAACAGAAACATAACTAGGTCTAACAATAAGACTTTATTCCGTACTACAGATTTTTCTGATTTCGTTTGGAATAATAGGCTTAGGGAGATTGATTTCAAAACAAGAGATTTTACCTGGACTAATCAGAGGAGTGCTTTTTTAAATATTGCCGAGAAATTAGACAGATTCTTCTTTTTTGGACAGTGGGATCATCTTAAGTGGCTTTGCAGTGTGGATATCCTGTCCATATCAAGCTCGGACCACTTTCCAATTTGCTGCAACATTCAGGAGGATGTTACCCCTGAACGCTCCCCCTTCAAATTTGAAGCAATGTGGTTTAGAAACCAGAATCTAGTCTCTAATATTGTTGAATGGTGGTGACAGGCCCTGGAGTTAGAAGGTAATCTTGCATTCAAATTTTTTAAGCGTTTGCAATTTGTTAAGGACCATTTAAAAATCTGGAATAGGGAATCGTTTAAAGATATCTTTGTGGAAAAGTTGTTTTTAGAAACTAGTCTTGCATCTTTAAATGAAAGAGTTATAGTAGCAGGGATGGATGAAATGGCCTTTTTAGAAGAAAAAGATTTGTCCAGAAGATGCAAGGAAATTCTGGCAAGGGAAGAGGTTTTTTGGAGACAAAAGTCTAGGGAAACTTGGTTGAGGAGTGGAGACCGTAACACTAAATTCTTCCATAACTTTGTTAAAGCAAGGCGAGCAAGGAATAGAATTTTCTCTATTTCTGATGGGAATGGCAGGCTTTAATCCAATGCAGATCAAATTAACAAGGAGGTCGTGTCCTTTTTTAAGGATATGTTCTTGGATAACTCTATCCCCCTTGAAGGTTCGAAGGAGTTACTGGATAAGATCCCAAGAATTTTAACAGATGAACAGAATTCTAGATTGATGCTCCCTGTCTCTAAGGATGAGGTGAGAAATGCACTTTTTAGCCTTGGGGGGGACAAGGCCCCAGGGCCTAATGGTTTTCCTACCCTCTTTTTTCAGAGGATGTGGAATGTGGTGGGTGATGATCTGTGGGGTGTTGTGGAGGAATCTAGGTGTGGAGGGTTTATCCTAAAGCATTTCAACAATACTTTTATCTCCCTGATCCCTACGAAAAGTGTTTGTCTTTCTTTTGAAGATTTTCAGCCTATTGCCTTGTGTAATACAGTCTATAAGGTTATTACTAAGGTGATGGCGAATAGGATCAAACCTTTGTTGAAGTGTCTCATTTCCCCTAAACAAAGTGGCTCTGCTCCAAATAGATCTATTTATGAGGGTATTATTGTGTCTCATGAAGCCATCCATACTGTTCGAAAAGCTAAAGTGGCCAAAATGATGATTAAGCTTGACATCAAGAAGGCCTATGATCATGTTAATAGGGTCTTTCTTAATGAAGTTCTAAAGCAATTTGGTTTTTGTGGGGAATGGTTAAAATGGATTGAAAGTTGTGTTAACTCCCCAAGGATCTCAGTTCTTGTTAATGGAAGCCCTCAAAGCTTCTTTGAGACTTCTAGAGGTTTAAGGCAAGGTGATCCAATATCTCCTTTTCTCTTTATTATCATGGCTGAAGTTTTGGGGAGATTGATTTCATGGAAAAGGCAAACTGGTGCTTGGAAAGGTATTACTATTGCGGAGGGCATTGATCCTACAACCCACTTACAATTTGTAGATGATAACTTTCTTATGGATGATGCCTCAGTCAGGGAAGCAAGGGTCATTAAAGCAACTTTAGACTCCTTTTCTAAGGCTTCTAGACAGTGTGTTAATTCGAAAAAATCTGATATTTTCTTTTTTAATACTAGTGTTGTGATGAGAAAGCAGTTATGAGAGATTTTGGGTATGAAACAGGGTTCTCTTCCAAGTAAATTTCTTGGTGTCCCTTTATTTGAAGGTGTTTGCAAGCCAAATCTGTGGAATGATTTGACGGATCAATGTTTCAAAAGGATGGAAAGTTGGAAAGGGATATGGCTGTCTTCTGCTAGTCGTATTTTACTCCTCCAGACTGTTATTTCTGCTATTCCTGTTTATTCGATGAGCTGCCTTAAGATCCCTCAAAAAGTCTTGGACAATATTGAAAAAAGGATGAGAAAGTTTTTTTGGTGTGGGAATCAAGAGGATGAAAAATGGCCTCTTATTTCTTGGGACAAAATCTGTAATTCCAAGGCTAATGGTGGTGTTGGACTCAAGGTCTGGAGGAAGATGAATCATGCCCTTGTTTACCTACTGGGGTAGACTAGTTTATTGACGACGCACAGACATTATAGAGGAAATGTGACTAGCCGAGATAGAAATAGATCAGAGAATATCAAAGCTTTTATTAATCATTCACGGTGGTTACAATAATAGTGATGCTTCCAAAGAGCAAGTACAATGTTCATATACAATCTGAAGAGGTGCAACCAAATGTCATCACCTTTCTCAACCGCCGGCAACTAACTAACCTCTGTCGGCAACTAACATCTGACGGTAACACAACTTTACGGCTAACATCATCCCCCCCTAAAGAAAAGTCGTCTCCGGACGACAAAAAAACAAAATGTTCGGGACAAAACAACAAAATAGGAATGATGAACTACTAAACTAAGACTGAGAAGTAGAGTGGGGCAAAAGAAGCGTCCCCAAATGTTTACCTAAACAAAGCCTTCCTAAAGAAAGTAGAGTGTTTACCTAAACAAAGCCTTCGTCACCTTTCTCAACCGTCGGCAACTAACATCCAACGATAACACAACTTTACGGCTAACATCATCCCCCCCTAAAGAAAAGTTGTCTCCGGACGACAACAAAACAAAATGTCTGGGACAGAACAACAAAATAGGAATGATGAACTACTAAACTAAGACTGAGAAGTAGAGTGGGGCAGAAGAAGCGTCCCCAAATGTTTACGGCTAACATCATCCCCCCTAAAGAAAAGTAGTCTCCGGATGACAACAAAACAAAATGTCCGGGACAGAACAACAAAATAGGAATGATGAACTACTAAACTAAGATTGAGAAGTAGAGTGGGGCAGAAGAAGCGTCCCCAAACTGAGAAGTAGAGTGGGGCAGAAGAAGCGTCCCCAGACTGAGAAGTTGTGTTACCAGCAGCGGCGCCAAATGTTTACCCGCTGGGGTAGACTAGTTTACTGACGACGCACAGACATTATAGAGGAAATGTGACTAGCCGAGATAGAAATAGATCAGAGAATATCAAAGCTTTCATTAATCATTCACAGTGGTTACAATAATAGTGATGCTTCCAAAGATCAAGTACAATGTTCATATACAATCCGAAGAGGTGCAACCAAACGTCGTCACCTTTCTCAACCGTCGGCAACTAACTAACCTCCGTCGGCAACTAACATCCGACGGTAACACAACTTTACGGCTAACAGCCCTTGGTGCTAAACTGGTGTGGAATATTTATGATGATCCATCTAAGTTATGGGTTAAAATTGTTAGAGCAAAATATCTTGGCTCTTTAGAAGATGAGGGCATTTTGAAGATTAGAAACCCTCCAAAAGGCTCAGTTGTGTGGAATTTTATTCTGGAGTGTAGGAATGTAATCAAAGATCACATTTCTTGGAATATAGGTAATGGTAGGAACGCTTTGTTTTGGAAGGATTCGTGGAATGGATATGCCCCTATGTTATATGAGGAAAAGTATTAAGATTTAAGCAGAATTATGACTGCTCAGTGGGGTGATAAGGTGGCAGATTATATGGTTCTTAAGGATTCATGTGTAGGCCCTTTTTGGCCCTGGAGAAATACAGATAACCTGGATCTCAATGATCATCAGAAAGGCTTAATGTTGGAGTTGTTTCAGGCCAGGAAAGTGTTCTTATATTCGGCTGAGGATAGAATTGTTTGGTGTGCTGCCTCTTCTGGCTCTTACTCGGTGAAATTAGGCTATAAGGCCCTGGATCTTCAAGCAGACTTTAATGGTTGGCCAATAAACTTATGTTGGAACAAGCCATGTTTACCGAAGGCTGGTTCCTTTGCATGGTTAGCAGTTAATGGGAGAATTTTGACTGGTGAGAGAAGAAAGAGATTTGGTATTCAGGGCCCCACAATGTGTGCTCTTTGCCATTGTGCTTCTGAAGATATTGATCATTTACTGCTTTACTGTCCCTATGCTTATGAATATTGGAACTTTATCAGGTCCAAACTGAATTGGATAGGCCCTATCCCCTTTTCCATTAGGAAAACCTTTGAATGCTGGCCTATCCCGAAGTTAAAGTCTATGATGACGCCTCTTTGGTTTGTTTGCCCTTCTATTATTATTTGGGAGTTATGGAAGGAGAGAAATAGGAGGGTCTTTCAAGACAAGGCTGAATCAATGGATAAATTGAAAATGAGGATTTTTATTTCTGTTGAGGAAGTGATGAAAGCTACTATTCTCTCTCAACAATGTTCTTTGGTTTACACTGCTGAGGATAGGAAGTTGCATGCGGAATGGCCTTGTTTAAGGTTGAACAAGGGTGATCTTCTAAAGCAGTGTCATTCTTCTAAAGAGGTTTTGGAAGTCAAGTGGACTCCGCCAAATGATGGTTGGATGAAGATCAATTTTGATGGGGCTTCTAGAGGTAAACCGGGGCCTTCTAAGGCTGGTGTGATTGCTAAAGATTGGAAAGGAAATATTGTTGCCTTTGCTGCCCAAAATTGAATACAGGGACAAACAATGAAGCTGAAATGCAAGCAGCGCTCCTTGCAATGTGTTTGGGGCCAAGGTTGGAGATAAGGAAACTGCATCTGGAAGGTGACTGTCAAATTATTATTAATGCTTTAAGCAACCAAAAGATGCAGGCGTGGCACCTAAAAAACTATGTTCAGGAAATCAATGAAAAATTGCTATCCTTTCAAGATTTTAAATTAAGCCATATCAGGCGGGAGGGGAATCGTGAGGCTGATGTGTTATCCAAGTGGGCTATCAGCTTAGAAAATATAGATGAAATTTATTTTGAAAATTGTGACGGATGGGGGTGTGGCAGTAAATTTTGTTAGGACTCTATGCTTTATTGTGGAATGATTATGTGGTGTCTTAGTTGCCTTTTGTTGTGCGGGGGTGATGTCAACTTTCGCCCATGGAATCTACCTTCCTATGTTTCCTCGTGCGGATGGCTGCGCTCATTAATGATTAAACCTCATGTCTTGTGCGAGGTTGGCAGAGCTTTATCTTTGATTGAAAGGTGGCACGAGTGAAGCGATTGGCGCTTGGTGTTGGGATTTTTGCCTTAAATGGGCTTCGTTCTCGAGTCTGCTGTGCACTCTTTTCTATCATTCTCTGTGGCTTTTTTTGCAGGTTTTTAGGTGGTTTCTGTTTCGGTGCTCATGGAGGCTACTTTCTTGGTGGGAACCAAGAAACAGCAGAAGGCATTTGAAGGCCCGATCAATAAAGAACGAATGTTGGGCATGCTGAATATAATGGATGGTGGAGTGGCCATGGCTGTTCTTGATGTTTTGGGAGAACAATTTCAGCACAGAAGGCTAAAATGGCGGTCTAATGTTGATGTGGTGTCCATGGTGATTGCTTGGTCCCTGCAACTTGGAGAACCGAAACAGGTTGTGAAGAGGGTAATTGAGGACCTTTTCGATAAGGACTTGCTGGTGTGGCTTGATTCCATCCTGGAATGGGCTCACCCAGGCAATGGTTTCAATTGAATGGAATGTTTTGAGGATGAAGCTGATGGGCGTTTATATGGAAGGGTCCCTTTCCTGTGGTGATGGGGCAAAGTGGACAAGAAAGCCTACAGTGCAGACATAGGAGGTAAATGGGAGCGTTTGAAGACTGAATTAGGCAAGGCTTTGGATGTGGTTAATGGCAACGACAAGGCAATTTATGTTAATGTGCCTAGAAGTAAAAGAGGGCAGCGAAGGAGGAATAGACCCTCATCAAAATGATAAACAAGGTGGAAGATTTACAGTTTTGTGACCCTGGTTTTTTGCTACAGTGGGATTAGGTTGTTTATGGATTCGAGGGTTGTTAGGGTTTTTTGGTTTTTCTCTATTGATAGTGGTTGCTCTTCCATTTTTTGGTGGTTTTCTCATTCCTAAGCCTATGTTGAAAATTAGATGACAATTCGAGGCAGTTAGTTTGTGGCTACGCACCGGTTTATGCTCTAGGTTCCCACATTTTGGTGTCGTTCGGTGGTTGTAGAGGTTTGTGTTTCCTCTGCTGTTGGTGCTTGGTAATGCTTGCTCCTGGCTATCGACTTTAGCTCTTAGGTGTTTCGCCGGATTTGTTTTGCCCGTTGATGATATGGGCTATTGTATTTAGTTATAGCTAGCTTTTGGTGTTAGTATGGGTTGTAATCCTTGGAATGGATACTCTGTAATGCTGGAACTCTTTGTAATCTTTTATTTTGATTAATAAAATATACCTGTTATAGATCAAAAAAAAAGATTTTACTAACAATAGTATAACATAAATTACAAACTTAAAAAAATTATGTGCATTAACAAAACATGGAATACTTATCTTTTATAAATTTCAAGTATTTCATTCTGTAAGGTGAGCCCATATAGAAAATATCATGCAAATTCACAGAATGATGTCGCCATTCTCGAACATTACCAAAATTCTTCACATGACCTGTCTTGAATATCCATAGGTTCTATACACTGACAACCTTCAATCTTATCAGATCTCCCTTCAAGCAGTTAGGCTTTTAAAAAAGGAGCCTCGCTCTTTTACAAATTTTGCATAGACCCATACACAGTCGGTCATAACTTTTGAACCCGACACTTTCTCGCTAATCGATCTGGTGATATTCTTCTAAATTTGTTTTTCACCAACATATCCAAAATTCAGAAAAATCCAACGGTGTGTTTGTGAGATATGCTCCTAGTACTGAGATTGTATTTTTTGAAATAGTCACACATTCACCATCAACAAACTACTCTCTTAAATTTGCAACTTGGCTCTGATACCATGTTAAGGTTTTTAGGATCGTTGCAAATGTAATAGCACTATCTAATTGTATGTGTTTTCCAAATGCAACAATCTCTTGGATTTATATTGAGAATGAGCCAAGAAGAGACATGTCCCTTCATGGGACATGTCTATTCATTATTATGTAATTAATATAATGACAATTATAATTATATATATACATACATATATATATAATATCTCGAGTATTATATTAATTTCTCTAATATTTACATAATAATATATATATATATTTAAGTATATATATACATCTCATATATACTAGATATATATATACATATCTTCACTAGTATTGACTCATAGTGTTTATCTGACTAAAGCTACAAAACATCAAGTTCCAAACGTGACACAGAGGAATAAGGGCATTGAAAACTCTGGTAAAAAAACAAGATGGAAAACGGCTCTAAAATTGTGAAAAAATCACACCAGTCGCGGTTGTGAAAGAGTAGAAAACATGCACGCAAGGCGACAGCTCGACGTCAAAACCCTTTGTGGAAGTTCACATGTGATTTCCAAAAGAAAAATGCAAATTACAGAATCCTTTAGCCTTCTGCAATTTCACCTCGGAAATTACTTACGGATAAAAACCTTAATGAAAACTCAAAAAAAATTAGACCACAAGAAATCACCCATAAATCTCGATGCTCTGATACCATGAAACTCTAAAAAAACTGATATGATTTTATTAACTATTCAACTGAATATACAGAGTTTACAAAAGCTTTTAACAAAAAAGCAAAGTGATCTAAAGATAGAGGACTAAAAATAAACTAATTAAAACGACTCAAAAAAAGAGCCTAAATGACCATTAATAAAGAGAATCTATGAGCTAGCTAAAAATAGCGAAGAGCTAAGGTACTAAAAATATTCTAACACTATGGTTAAGGACCGTGATTGATTTTTTTGTGTATGTAGCACATCTTTGCTGATATCAGCTTTTTACATATGACTAAGATCTCTCAAGAAGCAGCATTTGTTGGTTACACCTATTGTTTTAAGATTCCATGATATGATATGATACAAAAATTTCCCATGGGTAATTGATGTGGAACTTCATTGATTTTTAGTATGTATAGTATTTTGTAATGAACCCAATGTAAGGCTGGTTAGCCAGCCTTCCTTAATTAGAGATGCCAGATAGCACCCACCTTCTTTATTAAGTCTTTTTCTGAAATAAGGAATAAATTTATATTAAATAATAGATTAAATTTGTGAATAAATGTTAATTACTACATAATTTTTAATTAAGTCTCCGATTCTCCTGGACCAACCTGACCCAACCGCCCCTAAGTTAATTTTCCCCTTTGTGGCCCAGTTGTTTATGAAATGTATTAATAGGATGTCAAGAGAAGATCGTGGCATCAAAAATAAATTATCTCTATTTGCATTAAACAAATGCATTGAGCTCTTCGACACCAACCCAGGAGTTCTGATCAGGTCAGACGCCAAACCCTGCTTGATCATTGTTTACCGATTTTATCAACTCACTGTGCAATATTAACCATCACTGTAGATGCAGATTGACAAGGTAACTGAAAAAGGGTGGACAGAAATACAATTGCTGAGCGTCCTGACCGCAGCAGGTCTATAAGGGATCAAGCCTCTCTTAGGTGCATATGTGGGCCTCTAGCAGAAAACCTGAGCATGTTCCTGAGTGTGCCTCATCGCAAGGAGAATTTGTAAAGCTCAGAGCACACTTACATTCTACACTGGTAGCTAACCAAGCATAGATTTGGGATCGGGTGGAAATAGCAGGAGGGAGAATGAAGGACCACAGCATGTCGGCTTGGAGCTTGCACCTTAAAACACAAGCTATCAATATGATATCAACCTACCCAGATGGGATCAGTGACGCAGCGTGTAACCAATGAAAGCATTATGCAATATGTTGCATTATGCTTGCATGAATTTATCAAGTTTCAGGATCTGAATGTAATTCTGTTATAAACAATTATTTGTTCCTTTGCCAGACTCTGTTTTTGTATCAAACTGTTGATATAAATTAAAGAATTAAACCTTTTCCTGTGGGCTATATACATCCAAAACAGAAAGTGTTTACTAAGACAATATTTATTATTTTAGATTGAAATTTTGGCTTGAGTTTACAAGGTTCTGTTATAGGTAAAGATTTGCATTATTTTCTGAGTTGATATATTTCACATTTGTTACTGTCCAAATTTGGACCGGCTTTTCGACTTAATGATGCATTTTGGTTTTCCTCTATTCTATGTATTCATTTGAAGTATTGCTCTTTTTCTTAGTGTCTGTAATTTTTGGGCTCCCATATAGAGCTGGTAATCAAAACGAGGTCCTGCATAGAATTTTGTGGCTTTTGCAGTTTGCCCTTTGTTTCCTGTAGCCATGGAATAAGATTGAGAATAAAAATGCAATTCTTACAGCCATTTTTCCTTTTAAACTGAGAACTTCTTTCTGAAATGGAGATTTAGAGTCATTGACCTTTGATTTAACATTCTAGTTCACCTATGAATTGGGAAGTGCCTCTAACTCCATGTCTGCTGATGCTCCAAAGAGAATTTTCCTTAGAATTTGGTCTTTTGCTGCCCCTAAATTTTTCTGTTCCTAGAATAGCCTCAATGAAGTTTAGTCTCTTGTTATTAGGTTTATTTTAGAGTACTTTAGGATTATTGTGGTCTATTTAGATTTGATGGTTCATCCTTCTGCATCTAATAACCAGTATCTGCTTGTTGAATGGTGTGCATGTGCATGGAAAACTCATACCAGATTCCAGCATTTGTGGTGTACCATTCAAAGCCTTCAATGCCCGGAATGAACCTATACTAGGACAACAATTGGAAGATCCTTGGAGGGGTTGAAACCCAGTGCTCAGTGTTTCATATAAGACATGATTTATTCATGAACTAGGTTAGCCCTTGGAAAGCAATGCCCCTTCCTTTGCTTGTTACTGAAAACAGATATAGATGAAAAACTATCCCCTGTAGACTTTAAGTGTCATGAGAATGTCCACTGAGCCAACCAGGATCCAATTATTTTTTATCCATGTTCTGAACTTCCATGGTTTGAGATAGGCTCCTGTGAGTCTACAAATTAAGGCTGTATCTTTCAAGATCGATGTCCTCTGTCTCATTTCCTCCATTATGAACAAGGCATTGAGTGATGCATCCATTTTTAGATGGCATCTATTCTCTTTCTTCGTAGAAAAAAATGGGTCTGGAAATGGTTTGATTGGCATCATATTGGAGGAAGTTAAAGAGCTCCTCCTTATATAAAACAGAAATATCCCCTTTAGACTTTAAGTATTATGAGAATGTCCATTGAGCTAACTGAGATCCAGCTATTTTGTATCCATGTTCTGAACTTCTATGGTTTGAGATAAGCTGCCATGAGTTTACAGATTAAGGCCATATCTTTCAAGATCCATGTCATATGTCTCACTTCTTCCATAGTGAACAAGGCATTGGATGATACATCCATTTTTAGATGGCATCCATTCTCTTTCTTTGGTTGAAAGATAGGTCTGGAAATGGTTTGATTGGAATCATATTGGAGGAAGTTGAAGAGCTCCTCATTATTGTAATGACCCTATTTACTAGAAAGAATTAAAATTTAAGATAGATCTGTCGAAGGTCCCGGATTCTAAGTGGTAACAACAATGGATTTCTAAATGGCTAAAATAAAATAACATAGAACATAATTTATGAAATCCTTCTTAAGAAGGGGAAACTAGTCTCCATCCATTTTTCCAACTCAAAGATCAGCAGATAGTGGCTAAGACATTTTTTTGTTTGTGGTTTTCAATTAAGATCCTTTAATATGTAAAATTCCATGCCACCATTTTGAATTTGGAGATAAATCTAAAAGAAATTTCTAAAAGATAGCAACAAGTAGAAAACACTAAAACAATAGTGTCATGGTTTAAACACTTCATTGGTGAAACTGCCACCAAGGTTCAAACCCCGACTCAGCCACTGTGCTCGCAGGCCTTGTGCCTTCGCTGAGTGGTTGAGCTCACGGGTTTGAACAAGTGTGGGGATGAGGTCCCCTGGTTGGGGCCTCACTGGTTCATATCTCCAAGTCAAAAGTGTTTTGCATTGAGCCGGAGGCCATGCCATGCCAGTGTCACTGGTCACATTAAAAAGTTTACCAGGCATTAAATTTTAAAAAAAACACTAAAATGATGAAAAGGTATAAGCAACAATAAGAAAATCTAAAATAAGTAAATCCTAGACAAATTAAAATATATTAATGATTTATATTTCTAAAGCACTTGTTGCTTTCTTGTTGTATTATGTGCCTGTTGATTTCCAAGAATAGAATTCATAAGAAAATCAGAAGGAAAGCACAAAAAATTACAATGAGTTTCAGGCTCCTTGAGATTCTCTTACTCAGCATAGGACTTAGCAAGATATCTTTACATGGAAAATATTTGAAAATTAGAAGTATGTTAGAAATTTCACCAGAAAAAATGAATATACTGAGATTGGTTGTACAAGAATGCAAGAGAAAAGGTAAAAAAATATTAAAAATTTTATGATCTGTTATTAATAGATATTCCATGATCAATTCACCAACACAATTCTTTATCTTTCCTCTCAGGAGCTTATTTAATATATTTGTTGTTTTGTCTTATATATGCTTAAAAATATTCAATCGTGCTGTAAATGGGTTGCTAATGTGCTGCACACTTAAGTTGTATCCATGAAGAAACAATGAAAGACATAAGAACACATAGTTAAGGAAACCAAAAACATAAGAGAACACACAGTTGAAAGTCAATTTAGGAAAAACTCTATAACAGTAAGGCCTTGCCTTCTCTTGCCTCTTAATTTTCCCTGCAAATTAGAAAACCTACAACCTTATTGAGGCCTTCAGGGGCACAAATCACCATATTAAAACAATATCCTAACAATTGCAATTACTCTACAACTTGTTCATACATGCATTCTCCAATTGCAGACAATTCCCAATGCACTCAGCCATGGTGTGTGGATCACCTCAAAACAAACTGTAACATTTATAACCTTGTACAACATTTGATGAAATCGATTGATTTAAGAGTATTAGAGAGTTTTTCAAGTTTCATGGATTTTGAGTCTGGACTAGTAAATGAGAATAGTTGCTCCCTTAGACTTCACTAAAATCCACGATCTAATTCAAATTTGTACACATCTGAAGAGGACAAAAGGGCACAGAATTTTTGAATATCTACTAAGTTTCACCATTTCAAACAATTGTTCATCAATCCCTTTTATCAAGTAAATTAAACACTAAACTAATTCAACCTTATCAATATGGATGGAATCTCAACCAACAACATTAAGACTTAAAAGAAACATTGTACATAACAAGTTCTATATGTTCATTTAACTAAAGAGCATCTTGGTCAAGCTAAAATTACCATTCTGAGGTCAGCCTTTCATATGCTTCAACAATCTCATCAGATGAAGAATTTGATTTAACTCCAATGACTGATCACATTAAAAAAAACATCAATTCATGCTCATGTGGTGATTATATATCAACAAAATAAATAACATTGTCAACTAGCAGTAAAGCTAAGCATCATGAGCCAAGCAATTTGATATAGTAGTTTCCTCATTTATCAACAAAATAAATAACATTGTCAACTAGCAGTAAAGCTAAGCGCCATGAGCCAAGAAAATTGATATAGTAGATTCCTCATTTTAATCACAGTAATAAAGAGAGACATACAGATATAGGTGACCGGAACTAGAAACTACTGGGCCCTATGTTAAGGCCCAAATATATTTTGCGCAATTCTAATAGAAGCTCAGACATAGGTAGCAATGATCTGAATGAGGGAATAAAACACATAGTCTAATAGGTTGTATTGTAATGAGAGATATTTACATGTTTCACATCCACTACAAATGGGTTATTATTGTACTATACTAAACAAATGTTTTGACCACAAAAAAAAGCTTTATCAACAAAAGAAACAATTCAAATTTTTAGTCTGCAACAAAACAAGGCATTGTCCAAGTACCTCATCTATGACCATCCTAAATACTAATAAACAATCAAATTTTGTTCTCAAGCAATCTACAACGGCACACCAAAACTGAATGCTAAGATCCCATATCAACCTCAGAGTCACTGCTCTACCACTTTGTTGCACTACTATCAAATAAACATCTCTCTTCCAAACTCAATCTCTAATCCTATCAATCTTAGAACCACTAAGGGTGAATGTTTCGTGGCTCACCTCTATGTAATCGGAGTGCATAATCATAAAACCTTCTAGATAAACCTGTAGTTCTTCCTCTTAGACCTTAAGTCTAATCACAACGTCACAACTAGTATTTTACACTATACTACATGGACCAATCATTTCTATAGACTAAGCATCATCGTCAAAAAATGCCATTATATCCATACCTAAAGTTTGGATTGAGGACTCGTGGACATTTTTGTCTTCTGTTATGGAAGTGTCCTTTGGTTTGACAGCATGAACTATGATCCTTTTTTCTGCAGCATTATCATCTCATCATCATTGACCTTTTCTTGTGCTTATGCATTCTTGCTACTGAATTTTTCTCTTCTATTCTCATTCGCCTCATGTTGTCATAAAGTTCATTTGAGTTGGATTTATAAAATTCAAATATCTCAAGTAATCATCAACAACAAATACAGATTTAATTTGATCAAATAGCCCTAAATACTGCTCAAAGATTTTGAGGACTCCAACCCAAAATTATCCTTGCAGGACTCCTCCTTATATCTCGTTCTCCTTAGCACATTCATTTGGAGCTCAAAGTAGCCAGCAAAGGACAGATCTTGATGTATAGCTAGACTTAAAGTTCATATATTTGGCATGACATCTAGCCACTTCCCTAGCAAGTTCACCTGATTTTCATTCTTGCTTTAGGGATTCTATGTTCCGTCTTTCTAGCAATTTGGCTTTGACTAGCCAAAAGAATGTCATCGGATCCATAGCTTCCTATTTTCATGGATCTGCATCAACAAAACCTCACAGGCTGGAAGGAAAGTTCCACTGGTACCACTAAAATATCCCTTAATTAATTTTGAAATGTTCATACACAGAAAACCAACCAGCATACAAAAAGCTTAGAATTCTACAATGACTCATAGCTTCTTCAATAGATTAGCACAGTAAAATTTACAGGTACAGATAATACTTTCTGTCACAATGTTTTTAAACCTAGCCAATACATTGCAGAGATGAACCTCCAGATAATGCAGTATTTAATGTAGTTATCATCTGGGAAGTATGTAAGTTTGTTGATTATGCAGAAGCACATGAGGATTCAGTGATAAGTATTAACACAGAAACATTCGCTGTATTTAGAGATTTGATCAAGAGTCTGCAAAGCATGAAAGATGAAGTATGCTTAGAAGACATATTGTTGCCTAGTTGGTGCAGAGTACATAATGAAGCGCTTTCCAAATTCACTTGCCCATTATGCAAAGAGGCGATTGATCAAGTTGCAGATCCAGTGGAACCACTAGAACATAAAGAAAGGTGCAGCAATGAGTTTTCAGAACTGTATACGGAAGGAATCATTCAGCATGAAGGCGTTGTAGAAGATAAACTCAATCCTGAAGAAGAGAGGGCAGTTTTAGAAGTTGTTGGTACAGCAATAGGCTATGAAAGAAATGAGCTCCAATAGCAATGTACAGGAGTGCCCACAACTGCAAATATAGAAGTCATTTCCTTCGAAGAACCTGAAGCTGAAGTTGATCCTATTGGCGAAATTGACCAAAAAACTGAGGCAGATGAAATGACAAAAGAAGAAGGTGCAGATCAGCAGTCAGTCATGCATCATGAAGGTCCACCTGCTGTCCCAGTTCAAGAACTAGTTTGTGACGTAACGATTGATGGTACAGAAATTCCAAATGACTATGAAGGCCTACCTAAAGAGGAGATCACAAATTCATCTCTTATGCTACATAATGATACATGAACAGGTGAAAGGTTCCATGTTTCCGAATTTGTTAAATCTGATTTTCATGGAATGATTGTTGATGCATATAATTTTGATTTGCATGTGATGAATGCACGTGGGATGTTGCATCATCAGCTGCGACCGCCTGAAGCTCCAACGGTTGATTTATCGCATGCTGCCCTAATGAATGGAAAACGAGACTAGCTACAAGAATGTCAGGTTGGATCTTTCCTCGCTATAAATTCTGAAGTTTATAATTTTCATTATGGAGGTCTAGGATGTATAACATGTACATGGATCAATCATGGTCCTTATTATTTGCCTCAATTGATAACCTTGCATGATGTTCTTCCTGAATATGGAGGTGGGGCAATTAAACTTTTCTCTGAATATAAAGATAAACCTACTATACTCCGTACCCTTACCTGCACCTTCTTGCTATTGAGTAATCAGAGAAGTCACGAAGGGTTAGGAGTTCTTCTAAGATGTCTAATGCCCTTTAGTTTAAGTTCCTTAATTAGTTTTCCTCTTGGATTTAAGTTTGTCTTAGTGTAGTTACTTTTGCTTGGTTTAGTTTATAGTTTGTTATAGTTTAGGTCTCCTTTAAGAGATTGGGAATACCTGTCCTTTTAAATTGGCTTGTGCATATTGTACAGCTATGGTAACTTTTGTTGTTCATGTTCTGGTTCATTTGATCGATAAAGGTTCAGATAGAAAACTGTATCATTGGTTAGTTCACTGCACTACCTTCAGTGAACAAGTGATATATTTGTCTTGAAATGTTATTACTCTTTGCATTTTGTTGCAAGTACCTTGATTATCAAGTACCTTTGAAATGATAGAAGACTTATATTTAAATTTAGGTGTCCATTAAGTGCCATATGAAGTCCTACTATGCAAACACGCTAAGGTGGGTGCTAAACAATCATGAAATTGTACACACATGTCAGGTGCTTACAATTTATGACAGTAAAATAACAGCAATCAATCCTATGATTATTCTAAACAAAGAGATGCCTCCCTTAAATAAAGATGCCACCCTTGGAATGAAGGGACATGAGTTAGGAAGAGACACGACTCTTCTGCCACAAAGAGAAGATATACGTATTGAAGAACAGCATTCAAGGAGGAGCATCAAACCACTCAGATCTTACACATGGCAGCAACTGGGTAAGATCAGAGAAGATTGAGATCAACATTCAATCCAAATATAAACTGCAAACTCAGAATATATAAATAGCATCAGCAGTTTACATACTTATATAATATTTTGGTGTGAAGTATAATGCATTACATGATGAATTGGTTAATTTGTTATGTCTTCATGTGATGCATGCAGATATTCCATTGCCTCTAATATATGCATGTTAGTAATGAAGTAGGCATGTATAATGATTATGAGATTCCTTTTAATACTTACAACCATTATCCCATCCCATTACAGATGGGGGATATGGTACATACAAGGAATGTAAGTAGCATAAGAGTCTATTCAAGTAGAGTAACCCCGAGTAAGGCTGGAAGGCCGAATGGCAGGTGTCATTCTGTGCTCTTGGGCTTGATGGATAAGCTTGGGGCACCTTGTTGGATCCCCCATGGTACTTCATAATGCTGATAGATTATTGGGGAAAATCTTAAGAGACTCCTACTTGTACATTATATTAATTATAATGATGTTTAGGATTCTATTTATAACATTTTGGAATTACATATATTTATTCATCTTTCATAATGATGACTAACCTATTCAAGTAGAGTAACCCCGAGTAAGGCTGGGAGGCTGAATGGCGGGTGTCATTCTATGCTCTTGGGCTTGATGGATAAGCTTGGGGCGCATTGTTGGATCACCCATGGTACTTCATAATGCTGATAGATTATTGGGGAAAATCTTAAGAGAATCCTACTTGTACATTATATTAATTATAATGATGTTTAGGATTCTATTTATAGCATTGTGGAATTACATATATTTATTCATCTTTCATAATGATGACTGACCTATTTGCAGCCTCTAATTCCATATATAAGTTGACAATCTGCATTCTTAAACATAATCTACACCTTATTTAGGGATTCTAGGGAAACTTAGAGTTAAGTCCTAATATGCCTTGAATGATGGCTTTGTTTCCCTTATCATCCAAACACTCCACTTGCTTGGCAAAATAGTCTACCTTTGTCAATGTCTCCACAGCCAGTTCATCTCAAGAATCATGCCATAGGACCCTAAGGGAGCTACATATAAACTAACTTCGGTAGGAAACTCACATAGTTCAACCTTGGCCTCAAACAGACACTGCTCTACAATAGCCCTCAACTGATCGGCATATTCGACTGACCAAGACTTTTCTAAAACTCTAGCTTGCTTAGGAAGTTTATTCAATATTCTAGGAGATATAAAACATTTTGTTGCTCCAGTGTCAATGAGTATGGAAATGGAATTGCCATAGAGAGTACCTGTAGTTTCTATGGGGGTGATCCGATAGTCAGCTTGCCTATTATCTACGATAGCATGAATCCTCTATTGAAATGTTGTCTGTTGTGGTGATAAAGGATTCTTCTAGGTTTGGTTTCCAAGCATCTACATAGGGCACTAATTAGCATAGTGGTCCCCACCACAAGTAAAACATCCTCCTACTAGTCCTTTCTTCTCAAGATTTTCGGAAGGCCCATTACCTTTCTTGTGATATTCCTTGTGTCCTCTCTTGTCCTTCCTGAAGTACAAGTTATTTGTAATGACCCTTACTATAAAGGCCACTAAAATCCTCAAACTGAACTTAGAAATTTTGTCAAACACTTGGCAAGCAACTGAATTGTTTGATTTGAAATGATATGTTTCAATGTGATTGTTGTTTTGGGCATCAAATCAATTGAGATAACAATGCCAATATTGAAAAGTAATGCAATGAACTCTAAATATCGATGCAATAGACTTAGTGCCAAATGAATTAGGAAACTTCCAAAGTCTGGTTACAATTTGCAAAGTATGACAGTGACTAAATTCTGAAACTTCAAGGACTGTTATAGCTCCTACACATGAATATTGACAAGTCCCTAACAATGCTATTTCATTTACTTTGTCAATTACACATCAATGACTGAATTACAATAGCAGATTTTATTGAACTGTCTAACTATGCAATTCTGATTACAATACATCAAACCCTTGACAAGACAATACAATGCTATGAATGATATCACTGTTCAGATTTGGAAGATAGATGACTGGTTTTTACAAAAGCAATTAATGACTGGAAATAACAATCAATGCAATGACAGTGCTGACTGTTCAAACCACTAACATGCAATATTTTGACAATCAAAACCCTCAATTTGTGCACCTGGAAATGCTCCGTATTGTCCTGATTGAAATGCTAAATCAACTCGCAAGATGCCTCCACAAAACTGCCCCAAACTGATTGCAATACAGTCTGCCAGCCAGGGCCGTACCAGGCTGTACATGTACAGCTCCTGCATAAAATAATTGCAGGGTTTTTGACACTCCAAAAAGCTATGAAAAGGACCGCCGGGGGTTTACTAAGATCCTCCCGAGAGCATAAAAATATTCTCCAAGTAGATTAGGAGATATGAGCAAATTATTGGTTCCAAACCCTGATATTGCAATTCTGAAAATGTGCCAGTTTGTCTTCAATCCTTTGCCAAATTAATTCACCAATGAGTAGATGAAATTCAAGACTCCTATGCAATCAATATCAAACCCTTATTCAACCAATTACAAACCCTCAATATCAATTTTTCAAGTCTGCTTTTTCGGACTGCTTTTTCGGGTTTGCTTTTTCGGACTGCTTTTTCGGATTTGCTTTTTCGGACTGCTTTTTCGTTTTGCTTTTTCGGATTGCTTTTTTCGGATCCGCTTTTTCGTTTTGCTTTTTCGGATTGCTTTTTCGGACCTGCTTTTTCTTCCTCTTACAACCAAAACTCAAACCCTCAGGTAAATCTGAGGATTCCAAATAAGCTCAACATGAAATGGCTGAATACCACTTCCAATGTGCAACCCTTCAGAAGATATCTCACTTCCTCAGTTATGCAAATCCAAGGGAGTTTTCGTTCCCAAAGATCTAATGAAAATTTGTAGACCAAATGACTACAAATTGCTCCAATATGGAAAAGTAGAAGAATCCTCAAATCAGCTTGTCCAAATGAATGCCCAAGCCCCCTATTTATTCACTTTTTGAGAAGTTACTAAGAACTTCTAGAAGCATCCATTATAAAATCCCATTATAATGCACTTTTATAATAATATAATATTATAAATCAAAAAGTGCAACTCAACTTAAAATTAGAACATGTAGGCCCCGATAACTTATAATAATAAAATATAACCTCTTAAACTTCTCCAAAAGCCAATATAACCATCTGATCTGCAAAAATGACTCTCTCTCTCCACCATTTGCCTACGAGAGTCGGGGATAGGCAAATCTGGCATGCTAAACGAGGTCAGCCAAAATGGGGACATGACATTATTCCCCTTGGATCCTTTTTTTAAAGGACTGTCAATTCTGCTTCTAGCCAAATTTATTTTTCCCTCATTCTTTGGCAATGCTGATGTGAGTCTTGTTCCACTGAAACATGTAGAATTAAACACTCAATGCTTTGGAGTGAAACATTAAATACTCAATCCTCTCTTGAATAAGATCGTCTCTCATGCTAAGCTTGCAAAGTAAGATCATGAAATGACTTCAAGGTTCCCTCTATTGTAGATACTCACTCAATGAAATAATATGATTTGCTAGAATCACTAAGGGGACTTAAGCTATTCACTCAATGGGTATCAACTACTTGCACTTCTAAAGATTTAGCTTCACAATGTGCAATGGAAATATGGTTTGATTTTCAACCTTTCCACCTCAATTCAAACTTAAACTTAACTTCTACAACTAGTACTTCTAAGTCAAGATGGAAAGAAGTATGGATGAACTTGGACTCTACTAAATGTAGCTTTATCAACAACTCCACCCACCTAGAGCAATCTTCTAAGGATATACTCAAATGGTTTTCAAATCAATATCTACCCTCTTCAATCTCATCAATGGATGCAAACTAAAGATTGGATATCAATTGAAGTTAAGTACTTTCACTAGCTCACCACACAAGGCACTCCTATCATTAGCAAGAGGCTAGTGGCGTAGTTTATATTCGAATCAAGCAAGTGAACATCCACAACTCTTCCATCCAACTAAACTACTTCTAAACACTGTGAAATGAAATCCTAAACTAAGTGAGGAATGTGGATCACCATGCAATAATTCAAACTTGATCACAACAATTCACCATGCAAGACACAACAATGAAAAGTAGAGCAAATTTGGCACTATCTTAACAACAATTCTCCAACAAGTCCTACTTTACAATGAATGGCCAAGATTGATTTGAGATCAATGACCCAGATTAATCCATTACAAACCCTAATTAGGACAATCCAAAATAGCCAATAGAAATGAAGCACCACAAAATGAGCCAATGAGAAAATACAAAGGCTAGAGGACCAATAAGAAGCAAGGAAGCTGCCTAGTCATCATACAACTCATCATCCAAGATGTGCACTCCCTTTTAGCAAAATCAATGAGCTTAAGTAAAATTTCATTAAGTTCCATCATGTCAATACTAGGAAGGCTGGTATGTTGTAACTCCATGACTTCTAACTTGTCCATGCAAGTATCCCATGTATTATCCCAATCCGAAGTATGCCTCTTTTCTCTTGCAATCTTTATCTTAATTCCACTTCCTTATCCTTAGGAATTCTTCATCGTTCTTGGACTTCTTTTTCGTGGATGTCTTGACTTTGTAATACTTGAACCCTTCGTATTTCCACCTTCATTGTTTGGAATTCTTCTTTGCCTTCTTCATATTCGGACTTGATCCTTGGAGCAATCCCTTAAACACATTAACATCTTCCTTGGCATATTAAATCTTCCTCAATCCATTTCCTTGTATGACTTGATCATCATCAGGATCAGACCCTTGATGGGAATCTTGTCCTTGAATTCTTTCTTGCTCTCAACCTCAAACGTGTCCCTATGTCCTTGTCCATGTTCCTATGCTAACTTTGGTGTTAGAATCATCCTTCAACATTCCTTGGTGTACTTGTTTGATCCTTAAAGAAAATTGATGTGAATATGGAGAAGTTGATCTCCTTGTAAGATAGTCCTTATTCTTCAAGCATTTATTTAAGTGAAATTTGGCTTGCATAGGGACACATGAATGTCCATGAATTAAATCCTTGAACTTGTCCATGGACTTCTTTAAATCCGGACTTGTCCCATGTCCTTGCTTGATGAAGGCTAGATCTTGAAATAATTCCTTCAGCTTGATCCTTGAATTTTCTTCCCTTTGTCCCAGCTTTGAAGTGCATCATACTGAAGTGTTGTCTTCCTTCGAACTCAATCGCTTTAGACTAGTCCTCTTTCATTGCTATCCTTGGCCTTGAGATTGAACTTGTCTTCCACCTTCCTTTGTTCACTTGCAACTATCCCTGCCTTTGATCTGGACATGATTCCTAGTACAAAGCTCGAAGTCAGTATGGTCTTAAGGGACTTAAAAACAAAATAATAATTTTCAGACTTCTAAGTCCTTGAATTAATCCATGAATTCAATGCAAAGATCTAATAATTCCATCCATAGAAGACTATAAATAGAGTATGCACTCAAATTAGAAACTTAGGACAACACAACGATCAATACTTAACCATTAAAATGATAAAATCAGACCCATATTGAATTCTGCTGTTTCTGAGGACAATTCATGGTAAATCTGAAAACAATCTAAAATCAGTCCTAACAACTCATTAAGTCCATCATGATCCATGGATTTATATGCAAGTTATGAATTAAAATGCCAACCAACCATAGTCAAAATCCATCTTTCTCCATAATGACAAACTTAGACTTTTTGAGGACAAGTCTGAAAATTACCCTCTCCAGATGAATTGAGTCCTTAAACTTGTTGATCCTTGCACGAAAAAAACCTCTCAAAGACTCAGCAACAGCTCTCTTGAAGATTGGGTAAGTTAGTGAGTTATGAGAAATTTCTCCAAAATCACCCATTTCACACATTTTCAGATTTTAGTTTGAGGACACATGCTGCATCAGACTTGTTTTGGCCTTGAAATTGATCAAGAATGGTCTCCAAAGGTCTGCAATCAGATAAAATAGCATCGAAGGTCATTTAGAAAGCTCTAAACTTTTGTCAAGAAAATCAATTTTATAATGGAGTTTTCAGACACAATCTGAAAACTCACATTTTCAGACACAATCTGAAAACTCACATTTTCAGACCTTCAATGCCTAAAATCAGTCAAAAACATGTAATTTATCCCTACAATCAATTCATGATCAGATCTGGAATGGTTGGAAGCTTATGGAATTTATAGGAATTTTCTAAGAAAATCACTCAGCTAGATGAAATTTCAGACATTTGTCTGAAGACACCGCCTACCTGTCAGCACTCCAGCACCTCCACATTGGTGAATCCCCAATCAACCTGCAATAATCCATGGATGAATTTGCTTGCAAATAATTTTCTATGAATTCCATAGAAAATTAATTTTCTATGAATTTTCTATGAACACCTTATTCTCAGCTCCTCTTTGGCCTCAAATTCATCATACAAACCTTAGAAATCTGCCCCACAGTGATCTGTAACAGTCCGGGCATGAGAAAAATTCCAATATTTTTTTGCCAAAATCATCTCCCATATGAAGATTTTCAGACTTAAATGTGAGGAAATCACTATGGCAGCCAATTCGCCTTGTCTTCACCCTTTGGAGGTCAGATTTTACCCAGCAATCAGTAGATCAGATTGGCCAATGATGGCTGATGCCCTCCTATGGTTGGATTTCCAGCTTCTTAGACATTTCTTCTATCTCCTTCATCCACTTGCTCATTTTCTTATTATTCTTTATGACTGTAGCTTCTCCTTTTAAAGAGGTTTTTGGTTTGATTCTCACCCACACAAGCAATGTGGGATAAAACTTTCCACCTTCTAGAAGCTTGTTGAACTTTATTAATTATTTTCCCCTTTTATTTAATTAGTTTTTATTTTTATTTTATTTCACCAAAGGAAAATCAACCAGCTTAGGGACTCCATAATCCTTATGGACAAGGAAAATCAACCCTCGTAGGGACTAATATAATCCCAAAACTTGACATTTTCACTTAACAAAAATGGCCCTCAAAGGGAAAAACGACCCATGTAGGGATGTAATGTCCCCTTTTTCACGCACATTATTTTGAGCTGCATCGTTAGCCATTTCATCGTGGTTCGGTGGGCTAACCGAGGCTTTGCAGGGATCAGTGGGATATTTGGCCTAGGTAATTCCAGTTTCAGGCCAATCAAAGCAGTTTCCACAAGGTTTACAGGTACTTATATTTATAGTAAGTCGGCAGAGTTCAGTTTTCTTGGCATTTCAGTATTGGACTTGGAGCGTCTCGCCGAGAGCCTTCCAGCAAGCTATCACACATCATCTTCCGAGTTCGTTTGGTCCTCCATTTTAATGCCAGAAGATTCCTTACATTATTATTATGACACTTTATGACTTAACGGTTATATTTATTTAAAAGTGACTTAAAGTGGGAATATGAAGAGACAGAGAAGGGAAACTGAAGAGTCACAGCTGCAGCTTTAAAAGAAGGCTTGGAGTCTCATTTGGAGATGCTTAGTTTACGAATTTATTTCTCATGGAGAATCCAGGAAGCTTCAGCTTTCGGTTCTAAAACCTGAGGACGGAAACCTTTAGGCTTTCTCGATGGATTGGACGGAAACTCAGTTCATCTCTGGGGGGGATTCACAACAGAGTTCACCATTGTATTGACAGGTTCTTGATTATCCAATCTTGTTGTTGCATTCTATATTTCAAATTGGATTACTTTGTACTTGCATTGTTATGGTATTGTTGTTGTATAGTACGATAACATTTTCTAAGTTATTTAAATGGAATATATTGGTGGTTATTTTTGTTGAATCGATATGATATTGCATGCAAGTGTTTATTTACATTTCTAAGATTTATTTGAGAAGTATCCGGGAAAAATATCAATCTGGGATACTACAGTGGTATTAGAGCTAAACATCTTGCCAGCCTGTGAGGTTCTTTAGAAACAAGTTTGCAGAGATATTGTGATAAGAAGAAGCTTTCTGGTGCAGCGTTTATAGAGGAAGTTAAGTAATTTGTGGGGATTCGATTGGTATCGAATCTGGTAGTGCAGTGATTAGAATAAGTTGTTCGTTCAGCTACATTCACCTTTGGTAGATAACAATGGCTATTAAGGCTCGAGTTAAACCAAATGGTTAATCAAGGGGTTGTTAACATTTTGCTCACATCCAATATTGATTGCGTCTAGCGCTGGGTTGTTATCAGAAGTCTCACCTACAGGGAGACTCATGACTGCATTAGAGTGCGGCAGTGTTGGAGCGAAGAAAGTGACTGGGGAGTCACGTTGCATGCACACGAACGAGCCCAGGCAGTGAGCGTAGACTCTGAGCAGTAAGCGTGAGTGTACAGGCGCACTGTTAGTGAGCGTGCGTACACGCTGGGTGCTAAGTCCAGCCACCAGCCACTAGATAATTGCGTGAACACCAGCACACGGGGTGTTCAAGGATGCCAACTCGCGCTCATGCACTTGAGCCAGCCCCTTAGTGTTTGGGCCTGCAGCAGGAATTTTGTCGTGAGCTCGAGCTTAATAGTGAATATCTTCGAATGTGCAATGACAACACCTTTAGGAGAGACATATCTGCTGGACATCGACCGGCATTGAATGAAGTGGACAAGGAGAGATTGAGCTGGTATGATGGACGCATAGTCCTTAGCGACAGCAGTTGATAATGTGAGGAAGGCAGAGGAGTGTCAGGATGTAACTCATCTCTGCGGTGTTGGTTCAGTTTGAATCCCTAGCTCGTAGAACTGGTGGGAGTCCTCGCTCTATGCGCGCTCAGTCACACGCTTACAGCCTTGACTAGCGCTGGGAAGTTGAGACGACTATAAGCTCTTGGTCGGTGAGTTGATAGTATTTGGACCGGGCTTAGTGACTATAGACGGGAGAGCCAGCATGCGCAACCCGCACATTGTTCATCTCCAGCAACTGGTGTTATTTCCGGGTTGGTCATTCTTGTAATTTTCTACAGTAGTTTAGTTTTCGAAATAATAATAATAAATTTGGCTCTTTGTTCTCATTGTTGAGTTCGGGTTTATTGTTTGAAGTTATCACTGTTGCTTGGAAATATTCATTATGTATGTCTTGAATACTCCATAACAGAAGGCATATATTTCTATCAAAACTAGTACCTCTCTGCAAGTGTCAAACTGAAACAATTTCGGGTGGAATAATCAAATCCTAGACCAATATATTTGGCGGAAAAGATTACTCTTATTCAGCAAAAGCAAGATTAAGTGCATCAGTGAACAATAGCGAATATTGGTTGTGACTGACCGAGATTGGCTTAGAATATTACTGTGGATATGCAGTGGTCTGATTTGAAAGACATATATTTGGTATTCCCTGTTAAAGTGCAGCTCTATTTGCATTTCGGTTTATTCGGAAATGAGTATTGTTTAAATGACAATGAATAAGCTTGGGTATAAATTGTTCTCTGCCTGGAGTTTTATCTTTCATGATCAAATATATAAGTATGCTAAATGATTATTTGAAGAATCTTTGTACCTAGCCATCAGTGATTATTCTGATTGAAAAATTTACGAGAAGTCAAATACAATACAGTTTCACAGTGAGGTAGTAGTTGCCTGATCATTGTGGTTCATTACCAAGCCAAAACCAGTAAACTTCATTACACCCAGCCAGTGGTAATCAAAGAACTCTCAGTCGTGATTGCCTTGGTTATTACAAAGGTAACATACTTTCAGCAGAGGAAATCAGAAATATTATTTTGATATCAGCAATTCTCAATTACAGGAGTTGATTCAATCCCTTGCTTGAAACTTGGAAAATTGAATCATGGAGACCTTGGAAAGCCCAGTATTCTCAAAGGAATTCAATGACACGTTTTACGGTGAGCAACTAAGAGATATTTGGAAGGAAATTGAGAAAGGAAATGAGTTATGCTATCTTCGATGGCAATTGGAGGAGCAGAAAACTATGGGAGGTATACTTGCCAAATTAGATGAAATAAATTTGTATCTATCTAGAATAGATCAATTTGATTGCAGGCTCTTCAATTGGGCTATGCACCCCTCAATGGTTGCTTTGGTCCAATGCAGGTTTATGGGACATCCGCATAAAGATGTTAGGCTTGCAGTGGCCTCGTGTCTCAGTGAGATCACTCGGAGTACAGCCCCTATTACACCTTATATCGATTGCATTTGGAGATAGGTATTACAACTGATTGTGGACAGTTAGTTTAGGTGGACTGAAAAATGACAGAGATCCTACCTTTGGTAAGCAAGTAAAAATCTTGGAATTAATGGCAAGTACTAGAATTTTCAGTCACATGTTGAATCTCGGTTGTGATAAAATGGCTCAACAATTATTTCAGTGCCTCCTAAGTAATTTCAGGAAGCATCATCCGGAGGAGGTGAAGACATGCATTAAGACTATCATGTCCTTGATTTTAGATGAGGATATCGACATATGTAAACAATTGAAATCAAATGTGTTGGCAATCTGGAGAGGAGAACTAAAGCCCTCAATTGTGGCATGTGAGCTCTCAGCTGAATTGATTAAGCTTCAAGCTGAAAGATTCAAGGATTTATTGACTGAAAATGAACAAATATCATTAGGCTTACAGGTTGCAGGATCTCCAGTAATGGACAAGGACCAAGTGAGAACAAGGCAAATTTGTTTTATATGCCAAGAGGGCTGGTCACAAGAACATGTTTGCGGTAATAATCAGGAAAAGAGTTTGCAATCAGCCAAGATGATTAATATGGAGAAAGGATCAACCATCTCAGGTGAAGAGTGCTCACAGCTCTACTTTGGTGACTTAGTGGCTGAGCTTGACAAAATTATGATTAAAGGTTGTGGTAATCAGTTGGAAGCCTTTAGCGATTCATGTAATGAGGAATCGTGTGACTTCTTTAGCAGCACCTCACTTATGCATAATGCTGATATGGATGACCCTCTTGGTAGTACATCCCAGAATAACAATGATGAGAAACATACCTTGAAGAGTCAGCTGAAAGTCAATGACGGTGCCATTATTGCAACTCTTGTACACCATGATAGCACTTGCCAGGTTATTGATGATCTATACAGGAAAGCTCATAGGGATAAAGGACAAGATGGTATAAGGATTGGATCCTATGTTGCAGATTTACAGGAGGTCAAAACAGCATTTGAGGATTGGAAATCAGAATATCTATGTTTACTTTCAAATCGTGACTACCTGTTACAGGTAGCTGAAAATTATGTTGAGCAGTTGAGGAAAAAGGAGGATGAGGTTAATAAGCTCAATAGAGAGCTTAGTGTTACTCAAGGTACTTTGGAACACACACATATTGCTCTTCAAGAAGCAAGAAATCAGATTGTTGCCTCTAGCCAGTATAGGGAGCAAGACGACAGGGAAAGGTTTGAATTCTTTCAGGAGGTGATTCAGAAGCTTGATAGCATACAACAGACTTATGACTTGGATAGTTGTCCCAAAAGATCTTTGGGTCACCCAGAGGTTCTTTATGAGTTAGACCACTTTCAAGCGGTCGACAATTCCTTGTTTGAGATTGGTGCTGATTTGACATTTGATAATCCCTTTTTTGAGCTAGACGGGGAAGATATTTCCTACTTCCATGATGAGGATGAGATTGGTTGCAGGATTTGGGACCTAGGGTTAGTTACTAGAGATGAGTCTTGGTCACCAGATGAGAGTAGCGAGGTGAGCTCAATTGTTGAAAAGTTTGGTTTCTACATCAGCAGTTCAGGAGGAGCAGTTATGTCTTATTCCATGATGGGTAATATGTCTTTCCTTGCGCTATCTCTCGTTGATGGAGAGATGTCTCGTGTTGGTGAGCATCCCTTGATTCGTTCCCCTCTTCACACAGCTGGGACTCCACTCCATTACTGTACCGATTCATCCAGTGCTTATGGTAACTCTATCACTACACATTTTGGGCATGATGATGACGATTGGGTAGAGTTTAGTCAATACGGGGTTATTGAGCTTGGTATGATGATTATGCTTGTTGGTGTGAATTTTTCACACAATGGTGTGCATTGTATGACTTCGGGTATAGAGAAACAGCTATGGAATCCTAATGCTAATTCAGGATTTCCAATGGAGTTGGTTAGTGCATCACATGTTGGCCACATTGTATGGGATGCATTTTTTTTCCATTCAGCCCACCTACGGAGGATTTTCTTTTCCGATTATTGCATAGGTGTGGGATGAGTGATTGGTTGGGTACGCTTCCCTTCTTGTAGGAGGAAGCCTTGTCCTGTAGTCTTGATAGTTTGCCTCTTCAGTACAGTTTCCGGTTTGGGCTACATATCAGAGGGGCAGTGTTATGGCAATTGGACATTTTGGGTGATTCACTCAGTATGGGCATGGAACGACAGGATATTTCAGTCAGCTGGGAAGATGGATGGCCCTTTTGTTTGTGGGATCCAGGAGGGACATTCTCGCGGTTGGTAATTATTCAGGGAGCTGATTGGTATGATGTTTGGTTTGCCCTTCATCTGACCTTAGAGGTGCTTGTGATTTCAGTTGGAGTGAGGTTCTCTGTTGGATTGAGGTTTTTCTCACAGATGATGGCAGCACAGGGCAGATTGATTCGGGTGATCAGGCACATGGGGTGATTTGGGATCCCGGCATTAGAATGGCTAATGCCTTATTGTTGTGTGAATGGCTTCACAAGTCAGGGCATATTGTTTGTTTCAGTTTTTCATGACAGATTGGTGGAGCAGCTTCCTTGAGGTTGGTATGGGATCCAGGTATTATGGTCACAGCATGCAAACACCGATTGCTTGAGGGCAAGCAATCTTTGGGAAGGAATGATTTGTAATGTCCCCTTTTTCGGGCACATTATTTTGAGCTGCGTCGTTAGCCATTTCATCGTGGTCCGGTGGGCTAACTAAGGCTTTGCAAGGATCAATGGGGTATTTGGCCTAGGTAATTCCAGTTTCAGGCCAATCAGAGCAATTTCCACAAGGTTTCCAGGTACTTACTATTTATAGTAAGTCAGCAGAGTTTAGTTTTCTTGGCATTTCAGTCTTGGACTTGGAGTGTCTCGCCGAGAGCTTTTCGACAAGCTATCACACATCATCTTCCAAGTTCGTTTGGTCCTCCGTTTTAATGCCAGAAGATTCCTTACTTTATTATTATGTCACTTTATGACTTAACGGTTATATTTATTTAAAAGTGACTTAAAGTGGGAATATGAAGAGACAGAGAAGGGAAACTGAAGAGTCACAGTTGCAGCTTTAAAAGAAGGCTTGGAGTCTCATTTGGAGATGCTTAGTTTACAAATTTATTTCTCATGGAGAATCCAGGAAGCTTCAGCTTTCGGTTCTGAAACCTGAGGACAGAAACCTTCAGGCTTTCTCAGTGGATTGAACAGAAACCTAGTTCATCTCTAGGGTGGATTCACAGCAGAGTTCACCATTGTATTGACAAGTTCTTGATTATCCAATCTTGTTGTTGCATTCTAGATTTCAGATTGGATTACTTTGTAGTTGCATCGTTATTGTATTGCTGTTGTATAATACGATAACATTTTCTGAGTTATTTAAATGGAATATATTGCTGGTTATTTCTGTTGAATCGATATGATATTGCATGCAAGTGTTTATTTACATTTCTGAGATTTATTTGAGAAGTATCTGGGAAAAATATCAGTCTGGGATACTACAAGGGATAAATTCAATCCCATACTTAGAAAAAAAATTGTTCATCCTTGAGTATCCTCAAGGGAAAATCGACCTGTCTTTGGATAAATCCAAACATGGCATCCTAAAATTTGACTAAGTATAAAACCAAAAGGGAAATTTGCCTTGTATCCGGACTCTTCATTCTCATCTTTTATCTCTAGATTCTAGGTGAGGAAAATTGAACCATGTTTGGATAATCCCAACACTTAGAAAAAATTTCCAGTAAATGCCATCCAAAGTGGGGAAATTCATACTATGTCTGGAAAAACTCCCAACGCTTAGAATATTTTCAAGAAAAGGCCAATTAAAGTGGGGAATTTCATGATATGTCTGGAGTTTGATCAAAACAAGTGGGGAAATTCATTTTAAGTCCGGATTTTGATCAAATTAAGTGAGGAAATTCATTATAAGTTCGTATTTTAATCAAAATAAGTGGGGAAATTCATTATAAGTCTGGATTTTGTGTATTTTTATAAAGGAAAAGTGATTTCCCTTAGGATTTTGGCAATTTTAAGTATAGAAAATCAATTTCTATAAGGACTATAAGGCCCTTATGCATAAAATATGCCTTTATAATGTATTTCGGACTATTTGACTAGCCAAAATTTAAATACACTTAGGATTTAAGGCTCTACCCACTACAACTTGTCTCTGAAGGACTTTAATTTCAACATTCCCACTTTAAAATCACAACTTCACAACTTGATTTCTCAGTCACCCCTCGATCATTGAAGCTCTAAACTGCCAACCTACTATCAAAACCTAGCAACTATGAGCAAAAAGAGGGGTTCCCAATTTGCAATGGGGCGATGGTGTCAAAACCTCACAATAGGCAACATCATCATCTTTGACTTTTTGTTCCTAACATACTGCTCTTTCATAAGCTTCATTTGTAGTGCGGGGCACCAGCACGTCTATCGGCCCTTTGATGTGATGGTTAAGCCCCATGATAAATTTTCTCGCACGGAAATTTCCATCCATATGGTATTGAGGGACATACTTCAGTAGTCTAGTGAACTTCTCCCAATACTCATGAACTGACATGCTTCCTTGCCTTAAGTCCTGAAATTCCTTCAATTTCTGGTCATAGAACAGTTGGGGTAGCCATCTCTGCGTAAAAATCTTGACAAACTGCTCCCATGTGACCTTGGTTATTTTTAGCTTAAGTTTTGTTCTCTTATCCTCCCACGACGTGGCTCCCTCTCTAGCCAGCTGAAATGCCCTCTAGGTGGCCTTAAACTTTTCCAAGTAGTAGTGGATTTTGAAATATTTTTCCATCTCGATAAGCCATGTTAGTATTTGTGGCCTTTTCGGTAAGATCAAATACTGAGATAAATGCTAAATATTACATCTAAATATTGTCTTGTATCTCTATGGAGGGACGACTTTATTTGTGTATTATATCATTATATTAAGTGGGACGACTTGCTCACTAATTAATATTAAAAGGAAGGACAAATTGCATAAGAAACATTTATTTGGCAAGGCCCCCCTTGATTAGATGTCACCTCTTAGACACATATTAATATGGGATGAAGGGATGCGAATTTAGCATCATAGAAAACATAACATGACTGCTAATTCGCACCCTTCAGCAGAGATACTAAATTAATATATCAGATCCACAATAATAATTATATATGCAATGTCCCCACTTTAGCAGTTGACCAAGCGTGTGTGCGTTAGCCTTGTTCTACATGGTCCCGAGGGCTAACGAAGGGTTTAAGAGGATCCTGGAGTGTTTTGGCGTAGTCATTTCCAGTTTGGGCCAAAATGAAGTTGATTTACTCAGGTTCAGGCATACTTACTATTTTTAGTAAGTCAACAGGACACAGTGGAGGCCAGTTTTGGTGATTGGATTTGATACTCTTCGGTGAGAGCTTTCCGACGAGCTATCACTTGCATTATTCGGAGTCCGATTGCTAATACTTTTTAATGCCTGAAGTTTTATTAAAGTAACATTTAATTTAATTGTAAAGTATTAAAGTGTTACTTTAATATTTATTTTATGGGGATGTGTACCCAAGGGAGACATAAGGGGATATTTTAATATATGTTTTATATTGCTCATCTTTTATCCCACATTGCCCATGAGAGTTGAACCGACCCTTGGAAATAGAATAAAAGGAAGCGTTTGTGGCTTCATTATGGAGGGTTGAATATGAGAAGAAATTGGTGTGTGAGTTGCAGATCCGTTCTTGGCATTTGAGGACGTTTATCCTCTCTTGTGACATTCTAGACGTCATTCCCTTGGGGTTTGGCCTTTGGAATCCATTGTTATCAGTTTCATTATCAGGCAGTTTAGTTGCATTTCCAGCTACAGGCAGATTTGGTATTTTACTCATATCTTCTTCACTACTTGTCCAATGCTTATGCCGCTTTGAGGGAATGATTTTATGAAGGTAGTGGAATGATTGAAGGACAAAGTACTGTAGCGGCACTGTTCATGCGGCACTATTCACGTGGCACTATTCATACAGCACTATTCACGCGACACTATTCACACGGCACTATTCACGTGGTACTATTCACGTCACTGTAGCAGCAAATTCGAAAGCATGGGCTGGAGTATTATTTCATTAATGCTGGAGTAATTAGTGAGTTGATAAATCTACTATGTATTTGGTTTTATTAATTCTGAAAATAACATTTTATCGGCAGCAGTTCATTGTCCACTTTGCATATTATTGTAGTTTATTTCTTGTTTATGTTGTATAATTCCTATTCCATGCACAAAACACAACAAACAAATAAATGTTTGATTTCCAGTGTTATAAGGGGTTTAAAACATTAAATGGAGAAATAAGAAGTTGAATGCAAACTGTTTGACATAATTCCTTTCAGCAGTGGGTTTAGTTTTTTGGGGCATTCAGGGGTGTCCATTACAGTGGTATCAGAGCTATAAGTCCTGCCATCCTGTGGAGGTCTTATAGGGAATTTGGAACAGCCGGATAGAGGGAAAAGTGTTTGACGAAATGTCAAAACACTAAAATCAGAATTAAAAAAAAAACAAAAAACAGGCTAAGCATTTATGTTTGAGCATGCGACAGGGGCCTTATAATTTTCGCAATACTAGAGCAAGACAAAACAGGATTTTAGACTTGCAGAGCGAACAGTCTAGTTCATCCGTGCAGGTGGAAATAGAATCCAGTCATACAGACACAGAGGAGATATTCTTTGATCAAGACAGCAATATGGGTGACCGAGATGACATGAATACAGGATTAGGCGGAGGCAGGAACACTGGTCCAGATCAGGGGGATGTAATGTTCAGACAGTTACTGGATACATTAGAGCAGGGGCAGCGTATGCAGCAGGAGCAGAATAGGCGAATGGACATGATGTTGCAGCTCATGGCTAGACAGATGGGTGTCAATATTAATCCAAGTGATGCCAACAACAGAAACAATAACAATGGGGGTAATGATAATAATGGAGGCCAAGGTAACAACAATGGTCCTGAGAATAACATAAATGGTAATAATGGACACGGCAACAATGGGAATGAGGCTGATAACTTTAGACACGTTGCACGCCTAGCTCGGACAGCGAGCTCGAGACCTCTTCTACCCACCTTCCCACCCAGAGATCCGGTTCAACCAGTAAACGAACCACAGATTACCGAGTTACAGGATCAATTCAGGAGGGACTGGGAGGCTAGTGGACCGGAGTTTCAGGCGGATATTTCCCTCAGAGATTATATGGACTTGAGGATGAGACACATGCCTAGAGCAGGAGGGAGGAATCAAAACTTTGAGCTGAGAAAGAAAGTTGGAAAACTTTCTTTACCTTATTATGATGCTTCAGGGAAGATGACTGCACGAGCTTGGGTGCAGAAGGTAGATACATACTTGCAGCTAAATCCTATGCCTGAGGAGGAGGCTATCAAGTATGCAGCTATGCACTTGGATGGCGTTGCACATGAATGGTGGCATCATGGCATGGTGACTCTGGGGCATAATCAAATTACATCCTATGAGGAATTCACTGACAGATTGATTGAGAGATTTGACACTAGGGATCCCGAGTTACATTTCAAGGAGCTAGCATAGTTAAAACAGTCAGGTTCTGTAGATGCTTACATCGCTGAGTTTCAGCGCTTGTCTGTACTTGTTACTGATATCTCACCTAGGAGATTGGTGGTGTTATTTTGTGATGGGCTTGCTGATCCATTACGAGGTTGGGTGAAGGGACATGATCCACTCACCTTAGCTGAAGCAACTAAAAAGGCACGAGATTTAGCCCCTTCGGTATACAAAGGAAAATACCATTCAACAGATTCTTCCTACCGCAAGGACAAAGACAAAAAACCATTTCAGAAAGAGTATAACAAACCCAAAGAAGGATCAAAAGGACTAGACAATGAAACCATGAATGAACTTCGAAAGAAGAAGCTGTGCTTCCACTGTAGAGAGCCTTGGGACTTATCTCATAAATGCCCTCTCAAGGCTAAGGCAAATCAAATGGAGTATTTTTCAGCAGAAGAGTCAGAGTCAGAGGGGGAGGATCAGCACTTCGATTCAGATGAAGGTAACACTATAGAGGAGAGCAGCATTCCTAAGGATGATAGATCGTTGGCACGCTTGACAGGGGCCCAAAGGGCAATCACATTTAAGGTCAGGGGTACTATCCAGGGGCAGAAAGTGATATCTCTCATTGACACTGGGGCTACACATAACTTCATAGATGCACAGTTGGTAGCTAGGAGAGGGTTACAGACCGAGGAGCATGATGGGTTTAGAGTCATGGTGGCGAACGGTGACAAATTATTGTGCACTCGGAAGATATCTAATCTTCACATTAGGTTTGGAGATGGCTATGAGTTGGAGGATGAGTTCTATGTTGTGGACATGGGAGATTATGATGTCATCCTCGGCATGACATGGATGGCTTCTCTAGTTGAGTTCACACTCAACCTAGCGAAATTGGAGATGAGATTCCAGCATGAGGGTAGAACTGTGGTACTTAGAGGACTTTCGGATGGAGGTTGCAGACTAGTGTCCTTGAGGAGAATGCAGAGACTTTTTCGTCATGATGACATAGAGTGGGCGACAGAGTGCTACATTATGCCAGCTTCACCAGAGCCACAGGAAAAGAGTCATCCACCAGATATCCAGAAGATACTTGATAGACACGCTAAAGTATTTGGCGATATTCCTCATGGGGTTCCTCCTGACAGAGGGATAGAGCATGTTATCGAGCTCGAGGAGGGGGCCAAACCAATTATGATTACTCCATATCGTCATCCTAAGAAACACAAGGATGAGATAGAGAAGGCGATTAAGGATTTGTTGGAGATGGGGCATATCAGGCCTAGTAAGAGCCCCTTTGCTTCAGCAGTAGTTTTGGTAAAGAAGAAGGATGGGACGATGCGCATGTGCATCGATTACAGGGCACTGAATAAGAAAACAATTAAAAACAGGTATCCCATTCCTCGGATTGATGAGCTGATTGATGAGTTGCATGGGGCATGCTTCTTCACCAAAATTGATTTGCGGTCCGGATACCATCAAATCAGGATGAGAGCAGAGGACATTGAGAAAACAGCCTTCCGATGTCACTTTGGCCACTTTGAGTTTATGGTGATGCCATTTGAACTAACCAACGCACCCGCTACATTTCAGAGTTGTATGAACCAGGTATTCAGGAAGCAGTTGAGGAGGTTTGTCTTGATCTTCTTTGATGACATCTTGGTCTTCAGTAAGACCTGGGAGGAGCACTTACATCATTTGGAGGAGGTGTTATCTATTCTGGAGAGAGAGTCATTGTATGCCAAGGAATCTAAATGCGAGTTTGGCATGACTGAGCTCCTTTACCTTGGGCATATCATTAGTGCAGATGGTGTTTGGGTTGATCCCGAAAAGATTAGAGCTATTGTAGATTGGCCTACTCCCACAAACCTTACACAGCTTAAGGGGTTCTTTGGTTTATGTGGTTTTTATAGGAGGTTTGTTAAGGGATTCTCACAGACTGCTGCACCCTTGACAGATCTTACCAGGAAAGGGGCCTTCGTGTGGACAGGGGCAGCACAGAGGTGTTTTGAGCATTTCAAGCAGGTAATGTCTTCATGTCCAGTTCTAGCTCTACCGGATTTCACGAAGCCTTTTGAGCTTCATTGTGATGCATCGGGTGATGGGATTGGAGAAGTATTGATGCAGGAGAAGCATCCCATTGCATTCGAGAGTAGGAAGCTCCGGGGAGTTGAGAAGAGTTATTCTATCTATGACCGAGAGATGTTGGCCATAATGCATGCATTGGCCAAATTCCGATCATATTTGGTAGGTGGGCGTTTTGTGATCAAGACTGATCACAACAGTATTAAATACTTCATGAGCCAGCGTGATCTTAACGACCGGCAACAGAAATGGGTTACTAAATTGCAGGCTTATGACTTTGACATAGAGTTTGTCAAAGGTAAGAAAAACGTGGTGGCTGATGCCTTATCTCGGAGACCTCACTTATGTGCTCTGGCAGAGATTTCAGGAGATTGGAGAGATCGGATTATAGCAGAGTATGTCGGAGATGCTTGGGCTTCTGGATTGATTTCAGGTACCATACAGGATGATCGCTATGAGGTGATAGATGGATTGATCAGAGTTCAGAACAGGGTTTATTTGATTCCGTCGTCACACTTGAGAGAGGCAATACTGAAGGCATTTCATGATGCACCCACAGCTGGGCATCCAGGGGTCTTCAAGACCTACAGGCAGATCCGAGAGCGGTTCTCATGGAGAGGGCTCAAGGATGATGTTCAGAGGTATGTCAGGGAGTGTGCAGTTTGTCAACAGAATAAGGGAGAGCACACATTTCCTGCAGGGTTATTACAGCCCTTGCCCATTCCTGATAGGAAATGGGAAAGTATTTCAATGGACTTCATCACTGGTTTACCACGAGTGCAGGGAAGGGATTGCATCTATGTGGTGGTGGACCGCTTGACGAAGTTCGCTCACTTCTTTGCTATTCCGTCCACTTACACAGCAGCACAGGTGGCAGATCTTTTCTTTAGAGAGATATTCAGGTTACATGGGCTGCCCAGATTCATTGTTAGTGACCGGGATAGTAAGTTTATGAGTGTTTTTTGGCAAGAGTTGTTTAGGATGTGTGGTACAGATCTTACACCTAGCACTAGTTATCATCCACAGACAGATGGGCAAACAGAGATTGTGAATAAATGGGTGGAGGGATATTTGAGGAACTATGTAACTGCACAACAAAAGGCTTGGATCAGATGGTTGCATATGGGAGAGTATTGTTATAACACCACTTATCATATGTCCATCAGGATGACTCCTTTCATGGCACTCTATGGTTATGAAGCACCTAGCTTCATGGATTTAGTTTTGGGGGACAGCAGAGTGCCCAAAGCCAAAAACTTATTGCAGGATAGTCAGGACATCCTGAAAGTGCTCAAGGAGAATATACAACAGGCCCAGAATCAACAGAAATTGTACGCTGATCAGCACCGAATAGAGCGCAGTTTTGAGGTAGGGGATATGGTTTACTTGAGGCTACAACCATATAGACAGTCATCGCTCAAGAAGAGCGGAGCTGAAAAGTTGAAACCTAGATTTTATGGTCCCTACAGGGTAATACGCAAAGTGGGCGAAGTGGCCTATGAGCTTGAGCTTCCAGAGGGCAGTCGGGTGCACAATGTGTTTCACGTGTCTAGGCTTAAGAAAGCCATTGGTCAGAGTGTAGTGCCTTCTGTAGATTTATCCCCTTTGGATGAGGAGGGGAAGCTTGTGTTAGTACCCGAGGCTATTTTGGACACCAGAGAGAGGAAGCTTAGAAACAGGGTAGTGAAGGAGTATTTGGTCAGATGGAGAGACCTGCCGGAGGAGGATTCTACATGGGAGAGTGAGCAGGTTATTCAGCAGGCTGGACTGAGATTGCTTGAGGACAAGCAATTTCAAGGGGGGCGGACTGTAATGTCCCCACTTTAGCAGTTGACCAAGCGTGTGTACGTTAGCCTTGTTCTACATGGTCCCGAGGGCTAACGAAGGGTTTAAGGGGATCCTGGAGTGTTTTGGCCTAGTCATTTCCAGTTTGGGCCAAAATGAAGTTGATTTACTCAGGTTCAGGCATACTTACTATTTTTAGTAAGTCAACAGGACACAGTGGAGGCCAGTTTTGGTGATTGGATTTGATACTCTTCGGTGAGAGCTTTCCGACGAGCTATCACTTGCATTATTCGGAGTCCGATTGCTAATACTTTTTAATGCCTGAAGTTTTATTAAAGTAACATTTAATTTAATTGTAAAGTATTAAAGTGTTACTTTAATATTTATTTTATGGGGATGTGTACCCAAGGGAGACATAAGGGGATATTTTAATATATGTTTTATATTGCTCATCTTTTATCCCACATTGCCCATGAGAGTTGAACCGACCCTTGGAAATAGAATAAAAGGAAGCGTTTGTGGCTTCATTATGGAGGGTTGAATATGAGAAGAAATTGGTGTGTGAGTTGCAGATCCGTTCTTGGCATTTGAGGACGTTTATCCTCTCTTGTGACATTCTAGACGTCATTCCCTTGGGGTTTGGCCTTTGGAATCCATTGCTATCAGTTTCATTATCAGGCAGTTTAGTTGCATTTCCAGCTACAGGCAGATTTGGTATTTTACTCATATCTTCTTCACTACTTGTCCAATGCTTATGCCGCTTTGAGGGAATGATTTTATGAAGGTAGTGGAATGATTGAAGGACAAAGTACTGTAGCGGCACTGTTCATGCGGCACTATTCACGTGGCACTATTCATACGGCACTATTCACGTGACACTATTCACACGGCACTATTCACATGGTACTATTCACGTCACTGTAGCAGCAAATTCGAAAGCATGGGCTGGAGTATTATTTCATTAATGCTGGAGTAATTAGTGAGTTGATAAATCTGCTATGTATTTGGTTTTATTAATTCTGAAAATAACATTTTATCGGCAGCAATTCATTGTCCACTTTGCATATTATTGTAGTTTATTTCTTGTTTATGTTGTATAATTCCTATTCCATGCACAAAACACAACAAACAAATAAATGTTTGATTTCCAGTGTTATAAGGGGTTTAAAACATTAAATGGAGAAATAAGAAGTTGAATGCAAACTGTTTGACATAATTCCTTTCAGCAGTGGGTTTAGTTTTTTGGGGCATTCAGGGGTGTCCATTACAATATAGCAGCATCATCTTAGAAATCTAAGGCAGCAGACCTGAACTTTATAGCAGACCTATTTAGATCAGTCTTGAGGAGCGAACTGGAGCAGTCTTGACGAGCATTCTAGAGCATACTTGAGGAGCAATCTAGGGCAGTCTTGAGAAGCGATTTAGAGCAGACTTATAGCAGCAGACTTGGAGCGAATTATTCCAGACCTAGGGCAGACTTGAGGAACACTTTATTGCAGACCTAAGAAGCAATCTGGGGCAGACTTGAGGAGTAAAGTATAGTTATAGCAGACATAGAGGCACAATCCATAGCAAATTTGGAGGACAAATCTGAAGCAAACTCAAAATATTGAGTTATATCAACTTGAAGGCATCAACAAGGAGATTCTACAGCATAACCGGGTATTATCCATCCTTTATTTGTCAATATTTTGTTAGGGCCTAAATCTTAGTTTTGAAAGATCATCTATAGTTTGAATTTTCCTTTCAAAGTCTGAAAATATTAACAAGCCATTCCTCTACGGCGGCCCCAAACATGGATCTTGAAAACTTAGGGGGTTTCACTTTTCTCATGTCGGAGGACAATTCCTTAGCCAGCTAACAATGTTCCTCAACTTCTTCTAACTCTTCGAAAGAATCCCTATGTGGCTCACTCTGTCAAGTGTGTTCGGAGTTGTGAGTCCTAAGACTCCTCATCTTTTGGGGGCCTAGGTGGTCCATCTACCTTCCTTTCTAAACTAAGAATATGATTTTGGGTGTCAACCATCATGTTAAGAAGATCTAATTTTGCTACTGTATTATTGGCATCTTCGTTTTCCTCAACATTATGCATAGAATTTTCCATTTTCAATTTCTTATATTACATGATATAAGAGGAAGAACATTTAATTAATTTCTTATTATTATCTCATTATCCTATTTATTTACTATAAGAATTAAAATAAAAGAGAATAGGAAACACATATGCAAAGGCAACAAAAATTTTCATTGATTTCGATATAGATTGATTAAATCAATTTTATTCTTTGTGAATAAAAAATTGTTTCAATGGTGCTCATTTCATGAGTCATTATAATCAGTGATAGGTCCCTCTTGATCCTCAAACTCGAAAGGCATAAGATGATATCCAAGGGTAGGCACTCTACAATTGGTGGGCTTATTAGAGCCTACACTCTCAACTGGGGGTTCCTCAAGCGTGAGTTCCTTAGTGTCTTCTACTAGTTTCTCAAAATCTTCCTTATCTAAAGATGGTCATCTACGTCTTTCCTTACGGAAACGAAGGATATAGTGAGCTAAAGTCTTATGATCTCCTCATGGTGCCACTCTAGAGAGGTCATATCTAGCGTGAACCATCCATAGTTGCACTATAGTGGGATCTCATACTTTCTTACGAGGGGTGCGTCGGATTTACATATTGCGAATCACCAACAACAATTTTCAGTTTTCTAACCATGAAGGAAATGAGCCTCCAGGTCTAGTGTGGAACGCAGTAGCTCTGATACCATGTGTAACATCCAAAATTGTAATAACATAATTAAGTAAAAATAAATTTTTAATTGTCAAACATGAAAATTAAATTTACAACTAACTTTCAATTTCCTAAGAACTTGACAAGAAACAATTAAATTCCAATTTGCAGTTACTAACTACTTTCACAAGGCATTGAAACAAACTAACTTATTCAATTTTATTTTCAAGAAATAAATAATGCATAAATAGAAACTTGAACTGAACTGAACTGAATCTGATCATGTTGATCGAGTCACTTGATTCTTTCCGGAAAGTAGGATCATCTAGGGCAAAAGAGTATCATCAGGGGTTTTTGCCACCCAACAATGGATCTTTTGATCATGACCAACTGTCACCCACATGACTTCCAGAGGAAGTAGCCCAGCCCTTCCCAATGCACACAAGCATGGTATCCATTTTCTTGCCATCCAAGACTTGGTGTAGAACGCACAATTTTGCAGCTAGTCAACCTAAGACATCCTTGCCTAATAGGTGACCTTCCTAGCTAGACGTTGCACTACTGGTTCTAGTGACTGACATGTACTATTTTTTGCATAGTACCACCTTGGCCAAGGTTTTAAAAAAAATACAAGCACAAACCCAGTGCAGTCAATGTCACCACCAATCTCATTCCATGGACCTCCTCACCCAAGCTCTCAAATAATCTTATCCTGATGGCATCATCCCTCACAGGTTACACAAGTTTTACAAGGGTTCTACCCATCCCTGGGTTCACATAAAAGCTCCTGACATTCTGGTTAAATATCCATCCCTTTTAGGTTGGATTCACCTAGGGCAGAAACTAGAGCAACCATAGGACATTACTTGGTAATTTATTTTTCAGTGAGAGAATTCCAATCTGAGCCAAGCCTTTAAATACTTAAAAGAACTAATAACCTTTTATCAGCAATACAGATTTGTCAACTTCCATACCATAAAGAAAAATAACAGACAGGAATTAAATCAGACACATGCACCTTTTCTCAGTCCTCTTTTCGTGCCTCCATAATGCATTTACAATAACAACTTTGATGACGCGGTAAATTCTTTTCCTATTATGTAAACGAACCAGAGATCGATGTGTCTCTAGTGCATGCAAAGAGCATGGCTTATTCTATTATTAGTAAATGAGTGTAGAAACAAATTTGAGCTTCTATGTTCCTGTTTATTCAATAATCTTGTAATGATACATACATCTAATGACATATTTTGAATATACCCATCTAGATGACCAAGAATGTCTACCTCCATTGCATTCATTCTTGCTGACCCGAATGGCTATATTCGCCATAAATAAATCAGACATTTTATGTACAGCATTAAAAATCATTCCAATCTAATCTTATTAAAGTACCTATTGATGCCAGAGTGAGTTTGTTTCCTATTGCAAAGTAAAATATATTCAAAGATAGAACAAGAACAGGAAAGACGTGCCTGAAATTAAGTTTGATGCAAGGCGGAAGGCGTCAGCCTTCACAGATCTTTAAGAACAGGCTCCAAACGTATGTATGCAACAGATCAGAGCTAAGGTAATGCACAAAGATTATAGAGCAAAGAGAAATGTGGAACAGAACTATTCCAACATGTTCATCACAGAAAGAAGCCAAAACTCATCATAAGCAGAGACAGAATAATCCAAAATTAAACATCCTTCGTCCAGAGAAAGAGAGCAAAGCCAAAACAAGAATTGTATGTTCTCAAGAGCCGAGCTCCCCTCCTAAGATAGGTGGCAAGGAGTAACTCCTTGCCACGGGAGTTACTCTTGCCACCTTTCTCAAATTGTCAACAAGATAACTCTCGACCATACAAAAGGATGGATACATGTCCCCCGATCAAACGGGTGAGCTCAAGTAAAAATTTTCCACATAAAAGAACAGCATTCAAACTTATAAAATCAGCGATACTTATATATATCCATCAAAGATAAAACATGAAATAAGCAATACTCCAGATGATATGAAAAACATACAATAGAAAATTAAATATTTTATTACTTAGGTTGTTAATTAAAATCAACAAGGTACCTTAGGCCAGAGACTAACTAGACCAACTAGACATCGGAATACCTCTACCCCAAACCGAAACAACTGACAACAAATAGGGTTCTAGCTCAAATAGCGTTCCCAACTTTTATCATTTGCTTGTGTGCTCCTACGCTAATGACACTCTTTCCCCGCTCACAGGATGATTCTCCTCTTGCATCGACTAACAAGGATGAATTAGCTATCCATGCCATTATAAAAATCTCAATTTCCAAATTAATCATAAATTTGGATCAACAAGTTATTTTCCTATTTTCCATAAAGAAGATTCAATTCAAACTATATGTTAGAATCTACATAACCAAAAATTAATACAATTTAGCATTTTCATTCTCATTAAAATTCATATAATGGAATTTAACTGAAATCCATTTAACAGCCATAGTCACATTTCACCAGAAATTACTTATTACAGTTATAAAAAGATAAGGTCACTAGGAAGGGATGTAACAAACCAGCTGTCGAATGAAAGACAATGAAGGTCAACATGCTTGGTTCTTTGGTGGAAGACCGAATTCTTGGCTAGTTTGAGCTCCCCATGATTGTCATAGTAAAGGGGCGTAGAATCTGCTTGAGACATCTGCATGTCTAAAAGCATCCTTTGAAGCCACACTACCTCACAAGTTGCCTTAATTGTTCCTCGATACTCAGCTTTTGTCTAGGAAAGAGCCACTGCCTGCTACTTCTTGCTAGTCCATGTGATTGCACCAGATCCCAAACTAAAAACATACCCAGATGTTGATTTTTTGTCATCAATGGAACCTACCCAATCTGAGTCTGTAAAACCAATAAGTCTAGGCTCATGATGAAGCTTTGCAGTCTTGCATCTACAACTTGTCTAGCAGACAACGGGCATAATTAGACTAAGATAAGAAGATACTACCTTCAGTCTGCCAAACTTCAACACCTAAACAATAGTGCAGAAGTCTCAAGTTTGTCATGTCAAAGGATTAACACAAACTGTGTTTGATCTTGTTAAATCAAGACAAACTTATTATTCAAATTTCAATTTAATCTTTTATATATATATGCAGTGCTGATTATATATATAAATCTCTATTCTAACAATATCAATGTTATTTGCAAGTGAAGAGGAACTGAAAGTATATGCTTGAAATGAACGTATAAGTTCAGTTATGATTCAAATTATAATGAAAGAAATATATGTATTGAGCGTTGTTCAATATACTTTCACACTTATCAATTTCGGTGTTTGTATTTGAACAGCCGATCAATATGTGTGTGTGTGTGTGTGTGATGGTCGTGATAAGTCCTGTCTATGATAGACGTGACTCCTTGAGGAGTCATGTCTATGATAGACGCGACTCCTTGAGGAGTCACGCCTATCATAGGCGTGACTGATAGTCATACCTTATGGTAATACATACTACTTCAATCTATATTAACAATCGGTTAATACCGATTCAATCCACAATGATTCATTAATGATAATCGGTTTAATACCGATTTCAATATCATATGCAATATACGGCTAATGATATTGGGTTGATACCAATTCACTAAGGATGAATATTGGGATCAATACCGATTCATGATAATCGGGTTTAATACCGATTCATGACTATCGGTTTTAATACCGATCCAAGTTTAATTATAATTCAATACTTATATATATCAATTCAATTCGATCATAAAGAGAATAATATATATATATATATATTATGATAATAACAATTATTATTATATATATATATATATATATATATATTAATATATATATATTCTTCTTTAATCTAATCGAACATATATACGAATTTCTCTATTGATTATAATATGAATTTATCTGATTGTGGCTATATGCAATAACACTCCCTCTTAGCTAGGGAAGATAAATCATATATATATATATATATATATATATATATATATCACATTTCTCGTGATAAGAAGTCTCACATATCTCGTGAAGACAAAAATCACATAACACGTGATGATAAGTATCACATAACTCGTGATAAGAAGTCTCACATATCTCGCGAAGACAAACATCACATAACACGTGATGATAAGTATCACATAACTTGTGATAAAAAGTCTCACACATCTCGTGAAGACAAACATCGCATAACACGTGATGATAAGTATCACATAACTAGTGACACTTAAATGATGATATGCTTGAGAATATTATATTCTCCTTATACATCCTAGCTATGGTGTGTGCACTGACATTACGTCACATAATGTCCACCATAACAGATCATGGCACATCCATGAATGATATCAACTCAGCATGATATCAATATTACGAGATCGTCATCTAATAATATTTGAATACAAATGTTCATTTCCAAATGATCGTCACCTTTTAGAGATGAACACAGGGGGTAGAGCCCATAAAGTCATATATCAGCTCATATGACAAAAGAAATTAGTCATCTTATATATATATATATATATATATATATATATATGTATATGTATATATGTATATGTATATGTATATATATATATGTATATGTATATATATATATGTATATGTATATATATATATATATATATATATGTATATATATATATGCAAATTACAATTCAATCATACCAAGACCTTTTCTGAAGTGTTCAACTTTTATTCTAGCAAGTGGCTTGGTGAGTATGTCTGTTGTATGATCTCTTGTACTGATATATTCCAGATGAATCACATTCCTATCCACCATGTCTCTCACATAATGCTAAGGAATTTCTATGTGCTTGGATCTATCGTGAAATACCGGATTCACAAAAAGCTTTATGAAACTCTGATTATCACAATGAATAACTATAGGTTTCAGGGGTTCACCGAATAATCCCACAAGCAGTTTTATAAGCCATACTACTTCTCTTGTTGCCATAGAGGCTGCAATGTATTCGGCCTCTGCAGAACTCTGAGCCACTGAAGACTATTTTCTACACATCCAAGATATCATGGTGGATCCCAGACTGAAGCAACAACCTGAGGTGCTTTTTCTATCAGTTACACTTCCGACCCAATCAAAATCTGTGAATCCATGTAGATTCAAGTTGACTTTCTCATATTTGAGTCCATAATGTAGAGTACCTTGAAGGCATCTCATAATATGCTTCACAATCATAAGATGTATCTCCTTAGGCTCACACATAAATTGACTCAATGCATTTACTGCATAACAGATATCTGGTCTAGTATTAACTAGGTACATCAAGGATCCAATTATCTACCTGTAGAGAGTAGGATCTGCAAATGGAGAATTTGTTGCTGCCTCTTTTAGTTTATGGAGGTTTGTTTCCACGGGGAAAGACATGGGTCAATAATTCATCATACCAAATCTCTTCAGTATGTCCAATTTATACTTTCCTTGATTTAGCACAATGCTATCTGAGTTCTGCCAGACTTTGTAAGAACCCCAAATCGGTCCTTAACTGCTGCAGATGTTTATCTCAATTTGTTGTTTGAAAGTTTATGATTTTTTTGGATTTTCAAGGGTTTTAGAAGTAAAAAAGCAAATATGCAATAATCTGAAATTCTGAAACTATTCAATTAACTGCTACAACTTCTATTTATTTTCCAAATGAAATACAAAAGGAAATCAAGACAATCCTTTATTGGAAAATGATTAACAAAGGCAACTACAAAATGCATAAAAAACCAAGGAGAATACACCAGCTGCTGCAAGAACTTATTTATTTCAACTCTACAATGTTGTGGCTGTAAATCTGAAAGAGGATAATGGCTGCGACTTATTCCTCCATAAAGCTGCAATTAAATACTATCTTCTTCTTCCTGCTGCTGAAACTAATACTGCTGAAGCACAAATAGAGTCTCTAGATGAAACTCTTTGAAATTCCAAATTCACTGGATATTTCACCAGCTCAAATGGATACACACAGAAGAACTACGTTCTTCAATGGCAAAGCTAAAACCCTTCTCAGAGCTCGAAATCACAATGATCAATTTGCAAAATAACAATGGATAGCTCATTCTTCATTTCCCAAGCAAATATAGGCCTCCAAAACCCTAATCAAAAATCCTCTTCAAGGCTGCCATTTTATTTAATGAAATAACATTAAATAAAATCATTAACATTTAATTGAATTAAACTTAGGGAAAGCTTTTAATAATTCACCTCCAAAATAAATTACTCAATTGGCCCCATTCGATATGTTATAAACCCATCACTTAAGTGATTTAAATATAAAGTCAATTTAACTTTATATTAAATCCTTTGTCATTTAATTAAAATATATAACCACTGAAAACTGAATAACTCCCTTAAAAATGAGAATTTGGCTTAACCGTCTGGAACTGGAGTTGGTCTAATATTTTCCCATGTGATCAAATAATATTTCTAAAAATAGCAGGGGTCCATCTCTATGGCTCAAAAATAAACCCAAATATAGAAACCTTTGCTAAAAATAGAAAAATTCATATAACTGAGTCAAAAACAATCTCTTAAGCCAACTGAAAACACTGAACTCTGCCACTACTGAACCATCTGAAAACCATACCTTCACTGTGCCTGAAAAGACCCCCTATCCATGCCTACTAGCCTACGAGGATCCACTGATAGGCTAATCACTTACTAGCATGATGTCGCTAGCTAGAAGGGGACATCACAGTCCACCCTTCTTGAAATTGCTTGTCCTCAAGCAATCTCTACTGCAATGTAACTCCACTCCACCAGAGGTCCAAAAGATGAACTGCATCATGTCCAATACATCTCGAACCAACTCTTGTATTACCAACATAAACACAATTGTGCAAGGACAATCATCATGCCAACTATCCAACCCCTGTGCACATGAATAGTGCATCAAAATCAAAACATGTTCAAGAAGGCCAAGGATGAACCAGTATACTTTCCACACACTGAAGATGCTGCAATGTTCAACTGTAAACACTGTCTGAAATCCAGATCCACCCAAAGAATCCCAAACTCTACACTCAATGATCCACTGAATATCCCAATTCACTCTGTAGAGTACTCCATACACACCATGTGGCATCAACATAATACCATTGTATGATGCAACTAAGTCAACCCCAACCAAAGGAAGAAGCAATCCACTAGCTAGAACAATCCCTGGATCCCATAGACAATATGGAAGTCTTCCAAAATGAACTTCCTCAGACTTCTGTTGTTCAACTTTGATCCCAACTTCACCATACCAAAAGTGGTGAAGCCAGCCAATAGGACCCACCGAAACTGCAGTGCTAACCCTGTTGCCACCCGAGTCCCAATGCAAGTGAGACTCACATCCATCTGTACTGTGGAGATAAGAACTCCTAAAGGTATCTGTATCACAACCACTATCTCCATCCTCTGCTAATCTATCATGGATATAATCACTTTGCAAGTAGCTCCCCACTAACTTGTAGCTACTGATTCCATCTACTAAAGATGGTGAATACCCATCCCACAAAGGACGGTATAATCCTGGAAACAATCCACATTGACATATAACCAAATCCTCTACATGTGGATCAAAAGAAAAATGATAAGCACTCCTCACTATATAGTTTCGATAAAATGCTCTGATCTTGGTCAAGGGACTAACAACTTGAGAATCAAGAGGTGGCTCCAACCTCTGACCCCAAATAACTGATTGGGCAGAATCATTGCTAACTCTCTCTACAAACCCAACCACGAAATCTCTGTGAGGGAGCATTGCAGTCAAAGTATCTACAATTGCTCCTACTAATTGCCAATTCCAGCGAGAGATGAGAGTACCCTCAATGACTCCAAATGGTCCCTCCTGCAACTTTGGACTCTCAAGCAAGTATTCAATAAATGTATCTGTGCAATAGAAACGATATGATGCAAAATCAATCCTATCCTCTAAAACCTGCAGTTGATCACTCAGACCCTGTGATACAAGCTGCCTATCACCATCAACTGCAAGAGATGAGGTAACTGACCTAATTCTGGGAGAGGGAAACAAATCAACATGAGAGCTATACTCCCAACCAGATGACACTGTACCAACCCCCTATGCATGGAGTAGTTCCCTCTGCTAACACACAACTCTCTGATAAATCCACCACTGCCACACAACAACTATCAATAATCTATTCTGCATCATCTAACAACGTGCTAACCATTGGAGAACCTAATACAACAAGAGGCTCTCTACAACTCTCAACCAAAGTAGTCATCCCAATTGAGTCTATTGCACCCAAATCTGTAATGGATGTACCTACATCCTCACTACAACCTGCGAATATCAACTCATCACTAACAACCACTGTAGGAAGCTAAACTGAATCTATAGCTAGTGAAGGTTGTACTCATATCAATTCCATGGTAACATCATCTAACTGTAACTGTGACTCCTGAAGAGCCAACTGAGTGCTCTCCAATATCTCTGTAGTCACCTCAAGCTCATGAGTGAGTTCAACTACCTCTTCTTCCTTTCCCATCAATCCATCATAACAAGTGCAACCGCAGGTAATCCTTGTCAGCTAATAACTGTAAGTAATTATATTTCATTATCCTTACAACTTCTCGTAGTGAATGGATCTACAAGGGAAAGGCCACTATCACCGTGCTCATCCAACATAGGAGTAACCCAACCACATATGGCTAACATCTGATAGGCAGCATCATAGTGCTCAATAGCTGTAGCAATCTGACTATCACTCACCTTTAATTGCCCGATCAAATGATGTTTTTGAACTCCCCAACTCCCATGTAAGCTCTCTGACCCACAACCCACACTGTGATAGGAAGTTGTATCCTCAATGCTCATCTCATGATCAACAACATCATGTGTGCTATCATCTCCGCACACATCAACAACCGAGGTACTATTGTTAGGCACTTCAACAAATGGCATGTCTGGTAAAGTGGAAGTTGCCGCTACAACAGTCTCCTCACACACTCCCACTTCCAATGTAACTGTAAGTCCCTCTGAAGAACAATCCTGGGACCTATTACCAACAAATAAAATTTTGAAATCATTTTCTAAAGTCTGATATGAAAAAGTAGACTCGTTAAAACATGAGTCATCCTCATAAATTACATCACTAGTACCCAAATCATGAGTACTAACATCATCCACCTGTAAAACCTTTGCTATCTCATGTGGATGCAAACATAATTCACTGTTGTCATAAAAATCAGAATTATTAGTACTCATATTTTCTATGCAATCCTCAAAAGTGACACTCCCATCTTGCAAGTCAAGACTCAAAGGGACACCCACTACATCTTTCGCGCTAGCCCTGTCATCAACAACATCATTATGCTCAAACAAGGGACTGCTGTCATGAAAATCAGAATTGTTATCATGGCTGATAACAACTTCTGGATCGCTGAAAGTACCAACATTCTCCTCAAAACTCACCTTTTGATCTTGGACATCTATTAGAGTTTCATAAGTATGAACAACATCACAAGAAACTTTATCTTCATGTGGCTGATTGAATGCAACTGGTTTATCTTCGAACATCACCAACTCCTCCCCAATTTGGAAGTCATCATGAAATGTTTTGTGCCCAACATCTCCCTTAATGTAAGCCTGATTTTTAATCTCCAGTGGATCAGCTACATGCTGATCACTAGTTGCTGAAAGTTCATTGTAAAGATTTATTGATGTCTCACCTGTACAGACCTCTTGTTTCTCTTCCTTTTTATTTTGTGATGTAGACCCCTTAAAAATGGATGTCATATGTCATACTAAACTATCCATGGTAGCCAGGTTTGAAAGCAATTCATCTATCCTTTTTTTATTTTGCTTAATCTTCTCTAAGTTTTTCATTATGGCATTTGTCTGCTTCTTGGAAATAATCATACTATGCAACTGGTTTTCTTGTTTAATTGATTTCCTGGACTTTTTCATAACTGAGACAATTGCAAGAGTGTTGGACACTCAAAATCAAATGTGTGAGCTCAATGATTTTTTTAAAATCAAACCCCAAAAATTTGTACTGCTTGAAAATGGTATGCAACTGAAAAATCTGACATGCAACCTCACAGGATGGCAAGAAACCGCTCTGATACCATTGTAAGAACCCCAAATCGGTCTTTAACTGCTGCAAATGTTTATCTCAATTTGTTGTTTGAAAGTTTATGATTATTTTGGATTTTCAAGGGTTTTAGAAATAAAAAAGCAAATATGCAATAATCTGAAATTCTGAAACTATTCAATTAACTGCTGCAACTTCTATTTATTTTCCAAATGAAATACAAAAGGAAATCAAGACAATCCTTTATTGGAAAATGATTAACAAAGGCAACTACAAAATGCATAAAAAACCAGGGAGAATACACCAGCTGCTGCAAAAACTTATTTATTTCAACTCTACAATGTTGTGGCTATAAATCTGAAAGAGGATAATGGCTACGACTTATTCCTCCATAAAGCTGCAATTAAATACTATCTTCTTCTTCCTGCTGCTGAAACTAATATTGCTGAAGCACAAATAGAGTCTCTGGATGAAACTCTCTGAAATTCCAAATTCACTGGATACACACAAAAGAACTACGTTCTTCAATGGCAAAGCTAAAACCCTTCTCAGAGCTCGAAATCACAATGATCAATTTGCAAAATAACAATGGATAGCTCATTCTTCATTTCCCAAGCAAATATAGGCCTCCAAAACCCTATTCAAAACTCCTCTTCAAGGCTGCGATTTTATTTAATGAAATAACATTAAATAAAATCATTAACATTTAATTGAATTAAACTTGGGGAAAGCTTTTAATAATTCACCTCCAAAATAAAATACTCAATTGGCCCCATTCGATGTGTTATAAACCCATCACTTAAGTGATTTAAATATAAAGCCAATTTAACTTTACATTAAATCCTTTGTCATTTAATTAAAATATATAACCACTGAAAACTGAATAACTCCCTTAAAAATGAGAATTTGGCTTAACCGTCTGGAACTGGAGTTGGTCTAATATTTTCCCATGTGATCAAATAATATTTCTAAAAATAGCAGGGGTCCATCTCTATGGCTCAAAAATAAACCCAAATATAGAAACCTTTGCTAAAAATAGAAAAATTCATATAACTGAGCCAAAAACAATCTCTTAAGCCAACTGAAAACACTGAACTCTGCCACTACTGAACCATCTAAAAACCATACCTTCACTGTGCCTAAAAAGACCCCCTATCCATGCCTACTACCCTACAAGGATCCACTGATAGGCTAATCACTTACTAGCATGATGTCGCTAGCTAGAAGGGGACATCACAGACTTCTAATCCAAGGAAGTAATGTAGAAGGCCCAAAAATCTTTCATTTCAAACTCTTTAGCAAGGTCCTTTTTACATTGGTCAATAAGATGATCTTCTCCTGTAATTAATAAATCATCAACATACAAGATCAATACCAACATATCACCTTTATTTTTCTTAAAGTATAGATTTGGATCTGCATCATTTTTAAAAAATCTTAATTCCATGAGATATCTATCAATTCTCTCATACCATGCCTTGGGGTCCTATTTAAGTCCATAGAGGGCTTTCTTTAATCTGCACACAAGAGATTTTGCAGTGTGAATTTCAAATCCCCTCGGTTGCTCTAGGTATACTTCTTCCTCTATCTTCCCATTTAGGAAAGCAGTCTATACATCCATCTGATGAACTTTCCATCCTTTGGCTGCTACGATGGCTAGAACAGCTCTGACTAAGGTATATCTGGCAACAGGTGCAAATGTTTCCTCGTAATCAATTCTTTCCTTTTATGAACCTCTGGCACCAAATCTGGCTTTATTTTTCTCTATTCTGCCATCTGCAGCATACTTGATTTTGAAGAGCCATTTGGATGAAACAATAGATTTTTCCTTTGGTCTTGGAACTATTTCTCAAACATCATTTTTCAGGATGGATTGGTATTCTTCTGTCATGGCATCCTTCCATACTTGGTGTTTGAGGGCTTCTGATGCAGTGGAAGGTTCAGATTTGGAGAGATCATTCATTAAGGCCACATAGCTCGAAAATCTTCAGGGTATTTTACTTTCTCTAAAGGTCCCTAAAGGAGCTACAAAGTTCTTTGATTCTTCCATTGTTTTGGTGGCCCAAGGTGGTATTTTCTTATGATTCTCTTGAGGTAAGTTTGGTAATTCATCTTCATCCTCTTCAAGATACTCCCTCTGAGGCTCAGGAGCAATATCCTCTTTTAGGTTTGAAGGTGGAGTGGTACTTTCAGACTCAAAGGAATTTCTACCCCTTTTAAAAGCTAAGTCTTCCTCAAATATTACATCTCTACTGAGTTCACTGTTTTTATGTCCAAGTATAAATACTCTATAGGCTTTAGAAGTTTCACTATATCCAACAAAGATTCCTTTTCTTCCAGAAGGTTCTAGTTTTGTTCTTTTCTCTTTAGGTACATGAAAATAGACAGGGCATCCAAATATATTTAAGTGAGTGATATCTGGTTTTACACCTTAAAAACTTCTTCAAGAGTTTTGTCTTCAATATGTGAGTGAGGACATCTACTTTGTATGTATACAGCAGTGTTGGAGGCTTCTGCCCAAAAATAGATTTCTAGATTTTGATCAAGGAGCATGGCTTTAGCTGCTTCTACAATAGCTCTATTTTTCCTTTCAGCAACCCCATTTTGTTGAGGATTGTAAGGAACAGTGAACTCCCTCTTAATTCCTACTTTGCAGAATTCTCTAAAAATGTCAGAGGTATATTCCCTCCCATTATCAGTTCTTAGAGTTTTTATTTTCTTTCCAGAGGAGTTTTCAGTAAGGGATTTGAATTCCTTAAATCTCCTTAGAATCTCTTCTGATTCTTTACATCTGAGGAAGTATATCCAGGTTTTTCTGGAGAAGTCATCAACAAATATTACATAATATAGAAACCCTCCCACAGAAGGTACAGACATGGGTCCACATAGGTCAGAGTGAGCTAGTTCTAAAACATTACTCGTTTTACTAGAACTACTTTGAAAAAAAACCCTTAGTATTTTTTCCTAGGGCACACCCCTTACATATACCTCATACAAGTAACCATTTCTGGGCCCTACAGTTTGTTGATGTGAGTTTTGTACCACTACATAACATATAGCAATCGAATGACTTGATACAGCGTACCAAACACTCAACCCTCTCTTGAAAAGTATATAAGAATACTCCAAGGTTCCTTACACCTGTGGATACTAACTCAGTTATATAAATGTGATTTGCTGGTAATCACTTCGGCGGGCTTACGTTGTTCACTTGAGGATGTCAAATTCTCGCTATGATGAGATCTAGCTTTGCAATGTATACTCAATGACTTTCTCCAATTTACCACTTTCAACTTTCCTTTTTCCAAACTCTCAAACTTCACTTTCCAACTTCTAATTCTCAACTTCAACTACTAAGCTATTGATTACTTCTACTCCTGAGAATGGAAAGATTGGCAAATGGACGGGGATCGACCTGATGAAAGCTTGCCAGCGGCGTTACCTCCACAAGTGCGATGATTCTAAGGAATGGAGACTAGAGTACCACACAAGGCTCCTTGACAAGCCGCCAAGATGCTAGTGGCCTAGTATAGGATCCCTATCAAACATCTACCAATATCACCATGCAATTAACCATCTATCACTACTCTTCCTTTAACACTTGCTTGAAAATGAAAATGCTTTAACAACTTAATTGAAATAAAATCTATCTCTAACAATTGGAAGTAGAAACCATGCAATAACACCAAGTGTTCTTAATCACCATGCAAGACACAACAATGATAAGAGAAGCAATTTTGGTACTATATTAGCAACAATTTTCTTCAACCCTTTACAAATGATATCAAATGGCCTTATATAGAGGCTCAAAATTACAATGAATGGCCAAGATTAAGAGGCAAAATCAACGATCCAGATTTAATCCCAGAAACCCTAATTAGGGTTACCACCTCACTGGCCAATGAGAAGACGCCACCTCATCAATGGACCAATGAGAAAAAAGAAAAGTGGTAACCAATAAGAAGGCACCAAAATGGTAGCCAATCAGAATCAGACACCTATCCTACCCAAAGAGAAAGGAAAATTTGCCACTTGGGCTTACATCAAATGATCTTCTAATACAATTCTATTCTTTTCTTTCATCTTTTTAGCATAAGCAATGAACTTAGCTAACATGTTGTTGATTTCCTCCATGGGAGGGCAAGGTGTATGCCTCATCCTGCGCTCAGCTGTGCTCACCATGTTCTCTGCTGCTTGTAGTGTCTTCTTATTCTCCTCTTCATCATCCTTTGCAAACTCGATCAAGGCTTTGAGAGAGGCAAGGAGGTCCAACTGTTTTTCTCTAATGACAACCTTCCCGAACTCATCCAATCTTGACCCAAAATCTGTCTCATTACAATCCTCTTCTTTGATGTCCTCAAAATCAAGTGCAATCCCTGCATCGCTCAACATGCTTGAAATGAGAGTGTCGATGCTTGGACTGTGTTGTGCAATTTCATCCTGTATTTCCTCAAGTAACCTCAATCTGTTAGTCATGGTAACATACCAAGACTCCATAATACTCTTTCCTCCTTCGTTAATCAAATTGGCCTTCACCAAGGATCCCTCTGATAGCTCCAAAGCTGCATGTAATCGAGGAATGGCCAAGTCACGAATTGGAAGGAAATCCTTCCACATTCCTTCAAATGCTCTGAATTTGTCTCTGAGAGACACCAATGACCTGAAAGCAGAGATAAAGGCAGGCATGAATCTTCGCCCCTCTTGAATTGTACGACTGATCCAATTTCTAGTTCCTTGTTCTTGAACGGATATTACTTCTTGATTGTTCCCACTGCACTGTGGAAGAGCTGTCGGATGCACCTGTTGGATAGGCTGACTGTCCCTCCAATACTTGTTCTCAAACTCCAACTGTGCATTTCTTTCATTTGCTATTCTCAACCTCTCCCTTATCGAAGCAAAGCCTTCTTGAACCTCCACACACTCCATATCATCCGTGACTCTACCCATGTTGTGTTCCACTATCTCATAGTCCTGGGCCACAATTTCACCCATTGTCTTGTTAACCTTTGGAACTGCAATTTGAACCCTTCGGTGACCATCACTGCCATCTCTGATTACCCTTGCCACTGTTCCTGCCATCTGTCTTTGTCCGACATCACCTTCCTTTTCCGCTAACCCTTGAATATCCTCAACTGTCCGGATGGCCATAACCTCACCCCTTGGCATCAGCATCTATCTTAACCAACGTGGTGCAATGCACCTCCCCACATCTGGATTTGGTTCAGGTAACAAACCTTCACCAACGGCCTTGGGCACCCGGTTGCCATCTTCATCTGATAGAGCCTCAATATCAATAGGCCTATCTCCCTCTTCACTAGTGGCTGCCATATCTTCATTAACTTGATTCTCTGAAAGAGGAGAGTACTCCGTACTATAACTATAACCACTTGACTCTGAACTAGAGCTCACCTCTACTGCCGCCCCTTGATTTCCTATATCCACCTCTTGGCCTCGAGCCCCAGCTACACTTTCTCTTGATCGCACTGTACTCTGCTTCTTTGTTTGAGGCTCAGGATGTTTCTTATTCTTTTCAACCTCCAAACTCCTTCTCTTATTCTTAACTGCTTGCTGCTGTTTCTGACCACTATTACCACCTTGAGGTCCAACTGACCTTGTAGGAGTCTCCTCCTATTGCTTCATCTTCTCATAGGTAAGGCGTACCTTCCGACTCTGCAATTGCCTAAGCTTCTTGTTATACCACCACTCAGTATGTAGCTCAACTGTTCTGTTAATTGCCTCTAAAGATGGATCCTGATGATCATTCCAATTAACCGGATCCAACTCTGCTCCTTCTACTGTATTATAATCTTCTCTTAGCACCTCTTCATCCTCTTCCAACTGATCCGGAATATTGAAATTCTTCCATTTGCATGCCCTCATCATGTCCACTGATAACCTCGAGAAAGCTAGCTTCCTCACATGAAAGTCATCCTGTGCATTGGCCCAAAAATCCTCCAAAGTAGGGATATGCCTGAATGTTTCTCCTCAAGCCACCTTGATTAGACCCTGGGGATCGAATCCTTGTCTTGCTTTATACCAAGCCAAGTGATATTGTTCTAATTCCTCTCCTGCAGCTGCAAAGGCGGTGGAATTGGGACAACTCTCATTGCCTATCATGAGTGAGAAGGTAACTCCTGTCTCACCCCTCTGTTTCATCATTTTATCATACTGCTCAAGTTGTCTAGCCAACTCCAACAAAACGATCTTATCGGGCGGGTACCTTGGAAGCCTCTTGGGACAAGTTGTACACCCAGCCACCCAAATATAAGTGAATTGAGGAAACTGAATGAACCAACTCCCAAACTTCTTGACTTTTGCTTCTGCTTCTGGTGAGAGCCTCCTGGCAGGTGCCCCTTGCAGTATCCTTACCATCCCCATGGCGAAGGCATCATAAAATATCTTGCAATCCTTGGTGTTGTGCAAATGAAGCTGTGGGTAGCACTCATGCACCAAATACTGTCCGGGTCCATTGCCAACTATCCCTCTAGCCTTAAGTCCAGGATGCTCATATAATCTTGCAATCAAATAAAAGAGGTAGGACCCCATGTGGAATCGCTTCTGAATTTGCGCCGTCCTGAGCTGCAACTCCAAATTTTCACTTATGATTTTTGCCCAATCAAACCTTTCCTTTCCATTCTCAATGCCTTCGATAAAATAGTACATCCAAGTCTCAAAATGCACACCCTGGGTAGAGCCCATGATTCGATTGAGGAGGACGATGAGGTCTCCATATTCTGACTTAAAATCTGACCTGGTGAGTTTTGATGCCTTGGTAACTCCCTTCTTTCCTTCATGTAACCAATTTTGCTTGAGTAAAACAAAGTAGGTATCTTGACTATCCTGAAAGAACCTGCTTGCTTGATTCATCAAAACTACTATCATTCCTTTCTGCTGGGGTATACCGAATGTCTCCTCAATCACTTGATTCCCAATGTTAGCCAACATTCTCTTACCCTCATCAAAGACGATGGACTTGGATGCAATATCAAATCGGGAAGCACACTCCATGATCAATTCTGGACAAGGCAAGGTAGGAGGAAAGGCGGCAGCCTGCACAATTCCAGACTTGTATATCTTCTTCGCCATAGGGGATTGGCCTCTCTTCAACCTATCCCTCAATTGCATCATGTCAATGGTACCGATGTTAGTGTCTCGGACTCGTTTAAGTTTTGAGAAGAAGATGGTCTTGGGCATCATATCTTCCTTGTCAGCTATTTTGGTATTAGTCCCCATTGGATTCTTGCTTGTACTAGCATCCGCTATGGAGTGATTCATAGCAAGCAAGAAAAGGGAAAAATCCAATCACGACAATCGAGAAATCTGCTTAATGAGCCAATCTTACAATCTCTCAACAAAACTTGTCTCCGCCACCCAAACAATCGCGTGACCAAAAGACAAAACAACTAAGGAAAATAGATTAAAAGACAAAACTACACTCTTAACTTCTCAATCCCAATCTGAGATCCTTTAGGAATTATCCAAGCCACGACACCTTGCTCCTAATCAAATCACCTCTAACAAATTTGGACTTCAAACCCTCGGGACAAATACAACTTCACCTCTCAAAACTCTGAAATCACCTCACCAATTCACTTTTTTCACTTCACAAATCTCACTATCTGATGCCTTACCAGATCAGGTCTGCTGTTAATCTCGCCCCTGCTCCTAAATTCGGGACTTTCTCTTGCAAGGCAATGTCGCTGGCTTCCCTTTGATTTTCGGATCTGCACTTACACAATTTTCACTGCCCTCCTTGCTGCACTTAGACTGCTCCCTGCTCCAGTTCGCACCTCTGCTCCTAAATTCGGGACTGCTCCTTTGGACTGCGGAAGCTCTGAGTGTGGAGAGAGGGAGGGAGACCCCCCTCTATATAGGCGGCCTGGGGAGGCATTTTAAGGGCCGACCCTCCACCAAACTGCCGAAAACAGTAAAAACAATTAAACAAATGCCATTTAAGGGACGACTTTAATAGGAAATATTAAATGCAATGCAAAATAATAAATTCACTTCCTATTAATTTCGAAATTTGCAAGGATACTTGATTTTTTATTTAATTTTTTTTAAGGCAACTGATTTTCTTGTTTTCCAAATTAAATTCAAGCCAAAAAAAAAAATGATATAATCAAATGTTTAAATTTCAATTTTTAAATAACCAAGGCTATATTTTCTTTTCTTTTTTTTTTAATTTAAAAATCGATATATTAGGCTTAGAATTTAATTTATTTAATCCCAATTTTTTATTTTTAATGCCAATTGAGGGATTATCCAAATTTATCCTTTTTTGATGATTGAAATTAAGACAATTTTAGCCCAAATTTTAATGAATTGCCCAGATTTTCGAAGTTGAGGGGGCCAATTTTATTTTCAAAGTAGATTTTAAATCAAAGCCCAATATTACTTCTTTGATGATCAAAGTTGTAATCAATTATAACCCAATTAATTGTTTTCCAAGCAATTTTCCAATTGACAAGCCCAGGCTTTCGAAGATAAATAACAAAAATGCCAAGAAATGATGAAATTGAATTGCACAAAATGAAAATTGTTAGCCCAAAATCGAAATTGAGGGTTAGAGATAAGTTCAGCTTAACATCAAATCATCGTTTAGCAAGTAAACTCCATTTCAAGCAATTCAATCCATCTACAACATTTATCCCAAAATCTCACAAAAAACACTAAGGCTCGGACAATCGAAAACAGGAAGAAGGTCAAGCTGAAATCGAAAATGGGGGTCCCCAAAATTTGGGGCGATGATGTGAAAACCTCACAACACAGTTACAGCCTTCTTGATGGAAGAATTCTTTGGCCATGCCAACACCTTGCTGTCCATGAAGGTTACTCTATACCCATTATCCTCTAGTGCAGATATGGAGACTAGGTTCCTCTTGATGCCTAGAACGAAAAGAACTCCGTTGAGTTGGACAGACATTCCTGACGTCAACTTAATGGTGCAGGTTCCGACACCTTTTACTAGATGTGCTAAGCCATCTCCGATGGTTACCTCTTCATCAATTTCTTCTATCATAGAATCCAATAGTTCTATGTACCCAATGATGTGTCTTGATGATCCACTGTCTATAATCCAGGTATTAGATTTGTTGGATACTTGATTAGAGAGGGCAGAGTAGAATGCGTGTTTCTTTGAATCATGCTCCTTTTTATTTCTTTTCACTTTGGCAAATGTAGCTTGTTGTTTAATTCTATCTGGGCATCTAGCTGCATAATGCTCGTATTGATCACATCTGAAACATTGAATGCGAGAAACATCTCTCTTAGATGAACCCTTTTCATGATGGTCCTTCCTCCTCTGAAAGTGTTTCTTCTTTCCTCTCTTGTGAGAGTTTACGTTTAACACATGTAGATCCTCATCTATGTTCTTTTGTTTGATCCCTTTCTTGTTTTGTCTTGACTCTTCCTAAAGATAGTCAGACCTTAGTCGATCGAAGTTGGGATATTTAGATCTTGCACTAATGCCTTGAACAAAGGTTTCCCAAGTGTTTGGTAAGCCATCTAGTGCAATGAGAGTCAGTTCTTTGCTCTGAACTACATATCCAAGTGTTGTCAATTCATTCCTGAGAGTGGATATTCTCATAAAGTATGCATTAATGGATTCTCCTTTATTCATACTTATATGGTTGATTTCCCTTTTTAGGGCTAGAGTTATGCTAGCATTGTTTATTTCATACGTGCTTTCGAGCAATTTAACCATATGGTAAGCAGTCTCATATTTCGTTAGGATTGGCACTATATGGCCTCTAACACCATCAACTATGATCTTCATAGCCTTTTCATTTCCTTCAATCCAAATGGATTTTTCCGGATCATTCTTTGGTTCTTCATTCTCCTCCTTTATGAAAGACGTGACTTTATTTTCTTTTAGAATCATTCTAATTTGGAATTTCCATGATGAGAAATTGTTTCCTCCCTCAAGTCTATCCTCAAATTTGATGGTGCTTGCCATAGAAATGTGATATGTAATAATTAATATTTTAATGATTTGTATTGAATATCTCAAGTTTGAGAGCTTCTTGGATCTTCCTTTACCAGTGCTCTGATACCATGTTAAATCAAGACAAACTTATTATTCAAATTTCCATTTAATCTTTTATATATATATGCAGTGCTGATTATATATATAAATCTATATTCTAACAATATCAATGTTATTTGCAGGTGAAGAGGAACTGAAAGTATATGCTTGAAATGAACTTATAAGTTCAGTTATGATTCAAACTATAATGAAAGAAATATATGCATTGATCGTTGTTCAATATACTTCACACTTATCAATTTCGGTGTTTGTATTTGAACAGCCGATCAATATATTTGTGTGTGTGTGTGTGTGTTGGCAGTGATAAGTCACGTCTATGATAGACGTGACTCCTCAAGGAGTCACGCCTATCATACGCGTGACTGATAGTCATACCTTATGGTAATACATACTGCTTCAATATATTAACTATCGGTTAATACCGATATTCAATCCACAACGATTCATTAATGATAATCAGTTTAATACCGATTTCAATATCATATGCAATATGTGGCTAATGATATCGGGCTGATACCAATTGACTAAGGATGAATATCGGGATTAAAACCGATTCATGATAATCGAGTTTAATACCGATTCATGACTATCGGTTTTAATACCGATCCAAGTTTAATTATAATTCAATACTTATATATATCAATTCAATTTGATCATAAAGAGAATAATATATATATTATGATAATAACAATATATATATATATATATATATATATATGTATGTATTAATATATATATATATATATGTTCTTTAATCTGATCGAACGTATATATGAATTTCTCTATTGATTATAATATGAATTTATCTGATCGTGGCTATATGCAATAACAAATCTGATCAATCAAAAGTGCCAAACTACTAGCGATAATCAGGTCATCAACATAGATAACAAGAAGAAGAATACCATCACCAGTGTTTTTGACATACAAATTAGAATCAGATAGACTCCTCTAAAAACCATTATCTGAAAGGTACTTGCCAATTTTTTAAGTACCAAGCCCGAGGAGCCTGTTTTAGGCCATAGAGTGCTTTCACCAGTCTACACACCTGATTTTCATTTCCAGCAACCTTGAAACCAGTAGTTTGCGTCATGTAGACTCACCATAGAGGAAGGCACTCTTAACATCCATCTAATGGACTTCCAATCAAACTGGGCTGCTAAGGCAAGGACGAGTCGTATGGTACTATAGATGTGAGTTTTGTTCCACTACAACATGCAGAATCGAATACTTAGTATTCTAGGATGAAACCCCAATCTCCAACTCTCTCTTGAATAAGGGTGCTCATATGCTAAATAATGTAAATGGATTGTGTGATAAAATGAGACAACCTCAAGGTTCCTTCTTTATTATGGACTTTAACTCAGTTTTATGATGTAATATGTTAGTTATTACAAAGGAACTTACGTTGCTCATTCAATGGATACCAACTTGACTTTAACTTCTTCCAACTAAACAAACTACAAAGGAGAGGGTTTTAGAGAATCTAATCCAACTCTAAGAATGTAAGACAATGTTGATCATGGGATGAGCCTCTAACCAGTTCTTGCTTCACCTTGTTAACTAGGCATAGGAGGGTGCTTTCTTCTAAGGACGCGGAAATAGTTTTCACATTATCAATACTCATTCAAATACCCTATCAAGGTGCAATCTAAATGAATATTTTTAATAGAAGTTAAACACTTGCAATTTAGGCACAAACTAACATTGCATTGTTACTTACAATCAGCAAGTATCAAAAGGTATGGACACTAGCTCCACCATTAATCATCATTCAACAATATCTTTCATTCATCTATTTCTACTTCTACTTAACCTGAAATGAAATCTAATCAAAGTGAAGAAGTGAAGAAACCATGCAGTACTCCAAACGTCACAAACATTCACCATGAAAACAAACAATAAAAGAAGGAATAATTTTCATAGTATTATGGCAACAATTTCTCCAAGTCTCTCCTACTCTACTCTACTCTACCTCTAATGATTTACATCGAGTTAAGGCCTAATCTAATTAGATCAGGCCCACGCGCAGGACTCGCCTCGGACTCGCGAACCGAGTCCTCGCAAGTCCAGGTGAGTCACTACACATTGACTCGCGAGTTACTGACATGGACTCTCGTCGCCCAGTCAACATGCACAACCAAGTAATAAAGTGTTTTGCTTTTCACTTTTTCCCTCATTTGCTCTTTGCTCTTAGTCATAACAGGGTTTTAGAGTGTGGAGAGATTGAAGAAGAAGAATCAACTTCTCCTTTAGATACTTCAACGCCTACTAGTTCAAGGCATGAAAAATTGAGTTATATTAGGAGAGGAAAGAGGAGGATGTAGTCTTTAGTTTGTTGTTTTTCACATTTGGAAATATCATTATATCTAATTTTGTAAACATTTATAAACTTATGTTGCTGTTATACATTTTAAAGTTTGCAACTATGATGATATTTCATTTATTGAGTGTTTGAGATTCATATGACATGTGTAATGTATCAATTATGGCTCTTATGTTCTTTAAATGCATTAATTTCTTTTTGTTTTTGTGTAAAACTACGGTTTTTTCCTTTTACCGAGTCTTTGCCAAGTCCTTTCGCGAGTCCGAGTCCGAGTCTTGTTGAGTCTGTGGCGAGTCCAAGTCTTTAAACTATGCCAACACGTTTCTTATGGGGTTGACTTACATGGATTTTGGGCTCCATCCTTGAACTTTGAGACACATTATGACTTGGGGCCAGATTTAGACCTTATTTGGATCAATCCTAGATCTAGAGTTTACAAATTAGGCCCACGCATTTCTTATCTAGGCCTTGCTGATTGGTTGGAGCTTCACGTTTGAGGGTAGGGCCTATGATTGAACTTTGAGCTATGCCTTAGCCTTTCAAGGCCATTCAAACTTGATAAAGGGGGCCTCGTGATTGGTTGAAAGCTTCTTACTTCTCCCCTTTGCATTGTTCTTCTCTCCCTTAATCAATTTCGCCAAGTTGAATTGCTTTCCTTTGTCCAATGTACATTACTTTATCTCCTTGCCACTTAAAGAAGTGGATTTCACCTTTTTATCTGTCAAGTCGCTACCTAAGGAAATGGATTCCACCTTTTTATCTGTCAAGTTGCCACTTAAGAAAGTGGATTCCACCTTTTTATCTAGCAATCTTAAAGAAGTAACATTTTAATTTTTAACTTTTGTTTTTCTTTATGGCGATTCAACTTTAGACAAATTCACAAGGCTAAATCACACATTGGTTCAACCTTTCTAATTCCCATACTTGGCCAAATTTTTGCCATTTTCAATATTTTGGGAAGGCCTACAAAATTTCAAATTGTTGCCAAATTTCCTCTACCACCTAAGCCTATCAAAGCAAAAAGAGGGGGACCCCATTTGCAATGGGGTGATGGTGTAAAAGCCTCACAATAGGTACTCATTTTGGTTGTAGGAGAAAAGGTCTCCTCATAGTCAATGCCTTCTCTCTGTGATAAACCCCAAGCAACTAGACGAGTTTTGTACTTGTCAAGGGTTCCATCAACTTTGTATTTGATGCTAATGGGCTTCTTCCCTGGAGGACGATCAGAAAGAACCAAACTGTTATTCTTCAAAAGACTATGATGTTCAGCTTCCATAGCCTTTTCCCACTTAGGAATCCCTTTAGCCTCAGTATATGTTTGAGGCTCAAATATACTATGAATATTGGCCATGAGAGCAAAGTTGACTATATTTTGCTGCTTGCTCCTACTTCTGGAGGATCTACCCTCGATCAGCTCATCAGGATGGAGATCACTGATGGTTTTAGCCCACCATTTAGGTTGAAGAGTAGAAGAGCCAACATCAAATGCAGGAGGAATAACTTGAACAAGTTCAACAAGAGGAACATCATCCGAAGGAAATTTAGGTAGTGCATCATTAAATTCAGAGTCTACATTGTTCCTCCCATCAAGTGAACCAAATGGAATTTAGACACCTAAATCAACAGCCTTCTAAGGTTGATCCTCAAAATTATGTACAAACGAGGAAAGTTGAAAAGGTCCTCCTTCTTAATCAAAGACAACAGCATTACTGAAGACAAGATGATCAATGTCTACATCAATTAGCTGGTAAGCCTTGTGGTTGTCACTGTACCTTGTGAACATAAGTTTCTAACTCTTGGAATCCAACTTGTAGCACTTGGCATCTGGAATCCAAACATATGCTAAAGAGCCAAAAACTTTCAAATGAATGATCCTAGGTTTGCGACTAGTCCAAGCTTCCTCAGGAGTCTTCCCCTTAACAGCCTGTGTGGAAGACCGATTAAGGAGATAAACTGCAGTAAATACTACTTCTACCCAAAATTTCTTAGGAATACTCTTGTGTTCCATCATTGACCTAGCCATTTCAGTTATAGTGCGGTTTCAATGTTCAACAACGTCATTCTATTGTGGAGTGTAAGGTGTGGTTAACTGGCGTTTGATGTCGCGTGTATCACAGAAGGTGGAAAAAGTAGTAGAATATAACTCCCCCCCATTATTTAACCTAAGAGTGACTATAGGGCAGCCTGACTCTTTTTCTACTAAGGCCTTAAATTTTTGAAATACAGTAAACACATCTAATTTCTGTCTAGGAAAGTATACCGACATTTTACAACTGAAGTCATCAACAAAAAGCAGGAAATACATGGCACCAATGACAGAAGATGTATTCATTGGACCAAATACATCAACATGAACCAACTGCAATACCTTTAAGGCTCACTATGAGTCACCATCCAAGTCAATTTAATAGCATTGTCAAAGTTCATCAACGATGTTTTCAGATCTTCATCATCAATCATTTTTATCATTATTCAAGCGCATTGTCAAAGTTCATCAATGCCTCGTGATCATCGGAATTGTTCCTAATCCTCATCAAAATCATCAAATCAAGTCAACTTTACATCAAAGTCATCAATTCGGCCAACAATCAACTAATTTGTCCCTTAGGGGTAAATAACCCATGCTTTATCCCTAGTTTTGAATAAACAAATTGACTTTATTTATTCCCTCTTTGTCATCTCTCCACAATTAATTAATTTATATTAATTAATTGGCTAAATTACATCATTTGTGGAATTTCCTAAATTCCTATTTCTAATTACTATTTTGGTGGGAATCGATGAGTTTTTAAATTCAAAAATTCCTTTCCCATTAATTGTGCTTCCATCCCTAAAATCATGCTTCATGATTTATTACATCTTTCTCTATCCATTTTTCCCCTAATTTGGCCTCCAAATTGCCTATTAATTTGCCTCCACTTTCTTCTTCTAAATGTCGTCAATTTATGCATTGATTTATGCATTCACTTTTGTGCATTCAATTTGTCATAATTATGACAATCTTCCATTTGCACATTCAAGTTGCCAAATCTGCATTTTGGTCTCTCATCTCTATAAATTGAGATCAACTTCTCAATCAAACTAACCATCATTTTTCAAGTCTTCTCCCCATCACTATAGTCCATTTTGCTTTCATATTTTAAGTGCATTATGTCAATATGAGAGCTACATCAATTCTTTTGGAGAAACAAGAAAGGGCACAATTCTCAAATTGAGGGAGTTTTGTTTAGAGTTTGCATGTCTTTGTCTCAATTTCTTTTGTGTTTGAATAGGTTGATTGTGTACACTTTAGAGTTTGATGGTTCCTCTTGTCTGCATGTTTTCCTCTTTTTCCTGTCCTACAATAGGAATTAACCTTGAAATGAAATAGATGTAAATAAAGGAATGTTGACACATAGTAGTGATTAGATCTAGACAATAGAGTATATCATACCAAATAAATGCAATTGTACTTAGAATGTGATCAAGAATGTTGATGCAATAGCTTTGACTCAACACAAAAACCAAAAGGAAATCATGTAAAGCAAAGCCTCATGTAGCGGATGTTGTAATTCGTCACAAATGTTGATTTGGGGAAGAAGAAGAAGACTTGATGGATGAATATAGATTTCCCTCCTTGATTGTAAATTCTTTGGCTTGACCTCCAATGGGTAAAAGAGCAAGATCTAGGGAAGGAAATGCTTGAATGCTTGATGGATGCCTACAATGGATGCTTGAATGTCTTGAGTGCACAACAATTCGCTTGTAGGTATGCAATGCAAGATTGTGGATGTCTCTTGGTTGAGAAAATGAGAGGGAGAGGCCTCCTTTTATACATATTTCGGGGCTCAGATTCACGAAGCGAACCCGGATTAAACACCCAAAGGAAATACCCCTGCATTGGGCCCAGAGACACCAAAATTTAACCCCGAGGACTAAGTCGACTTGGGTCAACTTAGTCCAAGACTAAGTCAAATTCAACTTAGTCCCAAAAAGGCAAATTTAAAAGGGGTTTCAGGGCTATATGCTAAAAGAGGTATTGGAAGTCACAGCCCTATAGGAGACTAGGGTGAATCCCAAGATCCAAAAATGTATGTAAAGGACTTAGGTGTGAAATGAGTTATGTGAATGGATGGAAAATGAGAAATTGTGCACAGAGATTAGAGCCAACCTCGAGTTCAAGCAAGGAGGACCTTAATTTAAATTGTGTATGCATTTAAGTGAAACATGAGGTCCTACCATAAGGAACACATTAAAGTGAGCTAAAAACAATCCCAAAATAAACACAAATGAAGTGCTTACTTTTTAGTTATATATATATATACACAAAAAATGCAAGAAATATATAGAATTAAATCATTTATTAGTATGTTATTTCATCATTGATCAAGATCTTAGATAAATATTAAATGTCAATTGATAGTTCACAAATATTCAAATAAGCTTATAATTTAGAATTAGTGAGTGGGACAAAAATGTCTATTGAATCCTGTGTCGTACTCATTAATTGTCTTTGTATTTTTTATAAAAATAGATTGGAAGGTAGACATCATGGTGGTTGAGAATTGGGAGTCGTATTGTATTCCTCTCATGCATTTTTTTCAGCCGACTCCCTTTTGCACATGATTGTCATCTTCGAGATATTTGTGCCTCTCAAACTATTTTCATTGTGTGTACGGCACTGGGCTTTCTTGGATTGTTCGGCTTTTAAATTTGCAAAGATATTTTGCTATAATGCCGCAGTACACAACTAAATACAACTCTCCATTCATTTTTGTGGCTCATTTTACGTATCTTTGCATAGATTTCATAGTGATCTCTTACCATTGCCCGTCTAAGAAGCTCCAGCAATGGGACTGTGTTAAAGTCGGGCTCGCAAGAAAAATAATTCACTCCAATAATATGATTTGTATGTTTAAATGAGTTGGGTATATCTTGGCCTTAAAGATTGGCCTTTTTTGTTTGCATGGACAAGTTATCATGAAAACGCGAAAGGAAAATGGAGAGTTCGGCAGAGAAAGATCCATCACAGGAGTTCAGTCTAGTTAGGGAAATGGTGTAGGGACATCTAAGTAGTCATTTTGGCTTTTCATTGCATGACCAAAGAGCTCTACGCTGTGAAAGTCACACGTAAGCCCACTAATAAGCTTACGGTTTAGAATTAATGATTGGGAGGGCAACTATGTGCCAAGCGCACAGGAAGCATGAAAACTGTTGAAGTTTACAATCAGATTATGTGACTTTTAATTTTCTTTTCTTCTTTTCAGATATGCAACACAATATGAGATTGACTTTCACAAATGATACTTTAATTTTACTTGATAATACACAATGAGAATATGAAAGTATTATAAGACAAATGCAAATAGAAATATTTCCAAAAATACTTGTTGATTGAATATGTATTAGACTTGCATTCAATTGTTGTATATGCTTGCCTTTGATCAATTAACAAATGATTATAAATATGGTAGACATGACACTATAGAGACATGTCTCCTTAAGGAGACATGGCTCTATAATGCCATGTCTCTTCATAACACAATTTGCAGTTATCAACCAATAAAGCTAATCGGTATTTTGTAACTCAATGCATATTGAACAGGCACCGATAACATAAGACACCTGATCTCATAAGGCACCCGATAACATATCATAACACTCGATAACATTTGCTTAATCATAACACCCGATAACATATTGTTCGATTGGTATTTAGTTAAGTGCCCGATTAGTGATAATAAAGATGTCCCGATCGACATTTGTTATTTGTTAGATATGTTAATAAAATCGATGTAATACAAAGATATAACCGATACAGTAAATCGGTATGAGTGTTATTCGATTCTCTCATGAATATTAATATATTTGTGATGTTAATTCGATCAAAACATTATTATTGTGAGGAAAGATCAAAACATAATTTTCAAAATATAAATGTATGTGTATATATTAATGTACATATAATAATAATAATATCCATTAATATTATTATATATATATTGATTATCATAATTGATCTATTCTCATAATATTAATGTCTACTATATTATTATCTAATCGAATCTACAAACATCAACACTCCCTCTTAGCTAGAGAAGATAAAATCCATCAATCCAAGAGAGCAACACAAAGTTAATTGTGAAAGTTTATTTTGATATCACATTACTGTGATATCAGAGATATGGTCTGACCAGGAATATCAAGTCTCATGATATTCACCATAACTCATAGATTCATAAAAATATGATCTTATGATATTGGGAGTATTGGTCACAAAATATCAAGTCGCATGATATTCTCCAAATACTTAGAGTAATGGCCTACCAGCATCAAGTCTCATAAGTTTATAAAGATATCATCTCATGATATCAAGAGCATTGGCCTGCAGAATATCAAGTTGTGTGATATTCACCAAGTCCTCAGAGTAATGGCCTACCAACATCAAGTCTCGTGATGTCCACTAAGTACTCAACAAATGTCCATAGGTAATGCACACTTACCATAGGAATATTCATATCATCTATCATGATCTGTTTCACCCATCATAAGATGTCTATCACAATAGAAGATCATGGCCTGTTTAAGGAACTCAATCCACCATGCAAGATATTATCTATCATGATCTGCTTCAGCCATCATAAGATGTCTATCATGATAGAAGATCAAGTTATTGTAAGATAGTCACCTACCAATAACTTTAACAAATACAAATGATAATCATTTGGAAGTCGTCACTTCCTGATGATTTACACAGGGCCCATACAGTAATGAAATAATCAATTTTACAATCATATCAAGTTTACCTCAGAAGTGTTCCATCTTTATCAGTGAACTCCCTCTTAATCACAAGATATCTTGAAGTTCTTTAGAAAAAAAGTTTCTCTGAATACAAATCTGAATTACTGACTTCAGCAAGGGAAGCTTGAAGTTTAAGTCTGTCGGGACATTTTAATGCAATGTGACCATATTTGTCACATCTATAGCATTGTATTGTAGAGAGGTATCTATGTTTCTTGAACGGTTGTTTACCATTTGAGTTCTTGCCCTTTTTTCCTTTTCAATTTAGCAGTGAGAATCTGAATATCTTCATTTGTGGATTCCACATTGATTCCTCTAGATATTGGATTACACTCTTCTTGAATGCAATTAGCTTTTAGTCGATTGAAATTGGGAAGTTTGGAGTGAGCACTTATTCCTTGTTTGAAGTTTTCCCATGACATAAAGAATCCATTTAAAGTTACCATAGTTAACTCTTTATTATCATAGATATGACCAATTGTTGAGAGTTGGTTTCTTAATTCCGTTATCCTCATAAAGTATGAGGTGATGGTTTCTCCTTTATTCATTTTAATATTAGAGAGTTGATTTTTAAGAGTAAGAATCCTACTAGTGTTGTTGATCTCATACATGTTTTCTAGGGCTTTGAACATTTCATATGCAAAATCCAACTTTGTGATAATAGGTAGTAGATGATCTTTTACTCCATCTACTAATAGTTCCATTGCTCTGGTGTTGTCCTTTTCCCATTGGCTTTTCTCGTCATTCTCACTAGATTTAGGAGGATTTTCTACAACTGTTTTTAACTCATTCTTTCTTAGTATTAGCATCATTTGTAGTTTCCAAGATTCAAAATTTGAAGCACCTTCAAGTCTATCCTCGAGTCTAATTTTGTTCACCATTTTGTAGGTACAAGATTTCCAAAAAAAAAAATCTGATCTTGATCTTCCTTCAATCTAATCGGATCTTCTTTCAAGCAATTAGACTTTAACGAAGGAACCTGGCTCTAATACCATGTTAAAGTTTAGGATCAGATTATGTGACTTTTAGTTTTCTTTTCTTCTTTTCAGATATGCAACACAATATGAGATTGACTTTCACAAATGATACTTTAATTTTACTTGAGAATACACAATGAGAATATGAAAGTATTATAAGACGAATGCTAATAGAAATAATTCCAGAAATACTTGCTGATTGAATACGTATTAGACTTGCATTCAATTGTTGTACATGCTTGCCTTTGATCAATCGACAAATGATTATAAAAATGGGAGACATGACACTATAGAGACATGTCTCCTTAAGGAGACATGAATCTATAATGCCATGTCTCTTCATAACACAATCTACAGTTATCAACCGATAAAGCTAATCAGTATTTTGTAACTCAATGCATATTGAACAGGCACCGATAACATAAGACACGCGATCTCATAAGGCACCCGATAGCATATCATAACACTCGATAACATTTGCTTAATCATAACACTCGATAACATATTGTTCAATCGGTATTTAGTTAAGTGCTCGATTGGTGATAATAAAGATGTCCCGATCGGCATTTGTTATATGTTAGATATGTTAATAAAATCGGTGTAATACAAAGATATAACCGATACAGTAAATCAGTATGAGTGTTATTCGATTCTCTCATGAATCAATATTAATATATTTGTGATGTTAATTCGATCAAGGCATTATTATTACAACGAAAGATCAAAACATAATTTTCAAATATAAATGTATGTGTATATATTAATGTATATATAATAATAATAATATCTATTATTATTATATATATATTATTATATCATAATTGATCTATTCTCATAATATTAATGTCTACTATATTTTTATCTGATCAAAGCTACAAACATCAACAAAAACTCCCTATGGATGCGCTTGGATGCGCATCCACAGGGAGTTTTCATGCTCCCTGTGTGCTTCCACGCACATCCACTTCTGAATCAGCTTCCAAATGCATCCACATCTGCATCCGCCTCCAGCCCCTAATCGAGCAAACGCGGTAACTTAACATAGAGTTGATCAAATTTGTAAAATTCAAGTTTCTGCACTTGTGCAGTTTCACTCGCAAGGGAAATATTCACTGTGGTGAACGTTGGGCTCAAATCCTTTTGCAAGGGCAATATTAAATGTATTTTGAAAAGGTTTGAAAAATATTTCATATTCATATCCTTCGTGGTTTGATAGAAATTAATAAGTCAATAAATTACCAACATTTTTATTTCTAGAGTTTTATCAAGGATGGAGTAAAATGGCTTTGTGGGAAGCTTGGGAATATCATTCCACTTATACTCATCTATTTTCAAGTGATTCAAAGCTTCCAAAAAGAATTTACATCAAAAGTCAATTTTCACACATATAAGATCCAAATTGACTATTCATTTTTGGCTGGAAAATAAAATTGACCGCATTTAAGCTCTTTATTCAGCATATTTAAATAAAATAAAATAGCTGCATAGAAGAGGAAAAGAGGTGTGAGAAGTAGAAGATGACAAGGTGTTGATGTTTGTAGCATCGGTCAGATAAATAATACTGACTATATGATTATTATGAGAAATGATTTATTATATATATACATATATATCAATATATATAAAAATTGATATTACTATATACATTGATATATATATAAAGTTAGATTATAATTATTCTCATAATAACTAAATCGTTAAATTGATAAAATAAATTAATGAATACACGTCCCATGAAGGGACATGTCTCTTCTTGTCCTTGTCATGTATAAATACAAAGAGATCGATGCATTTGGAAAACACATACAATCATAACAGTGTGATTACATTTGCAATCGATCTTTGGAATTTAACATGGTATCAGGGCCAAGTGGCAAATGTAAGAGAGTAGTTTGTTGATGGTGAATGTGTGACTGTCTCAGTAGGAGGACCATATCTCACAAATGCACCATTGAATTTTGCTGAATTTTGGATATGTTGGTGATACACAAATTTATAAGAATCTCACCGGAGCGATTGCAGAGAAAATGTCAAGTTCAAAAGTTATGGCCGACTGTGTACGGGTGTATGCAAAATCTGTAAAAGAGCGAGGTTCCTTCTTTAAAAGCCTAACTGCTTGAAGGGAGATCCAATCAATTGAAGGTTGCCATGGTGTATAGAACCTTTGGATATTCAAGACGGGTCATGTGAAGAATTATGGTGATGTTCAAGAATGGCGACATCATTTTGTGAATTTGCATGATATTTTCTATATGGGCTCACCTTACAGAATGAAATACTTGAAATTTATAAAAGATAAGTATTTCATGTTTTATTAATGCACATAATTTTTGAGTTTGTAATTCATGCTATACTATTGGTTAGTAAAATCTCGTATGCTTCTATCATTGGTATTTCTAGTCGAGATATTAGTGAGCTATTTGTAATCTCTCTCTGACATACCTTTAGGACAGAAGCACAAAATAATTGCATTCAAGGGAGAAAGAACTTGATGCTTGCAAATGAATTGATGATTGAGACTAGATGCAAAGGGAGTTTGACATTTCAAAAGAGGTCAAGAAGTTGATAAACTTGAGCTTCAAAGGGAGCAGATGGTTCAATCAACTTGTGACAATCTTGATCATAGGGAGTTCATATTGCAGGTGAAACACTTCTGAGGTAAACTTGATATAACTGATTATTATACTAGTGAATCATGAATGTTTTTAATGGGTCTACCCCCTATGTAAATCATGAGGAAGTGACGACTTCCAAATGATTATCACTTGTATTTGCAAAAGTTATTGGAAGGTGACGATCTTACAATTACTTGATCTTCTATTATGATAGACATCTTGTGATGGCTGAAACAAATCATGATAGATGGCATCTTCTATTGTGATAGACATCTTGTGATGGCTGAAACAGATCATGATAGATGGCATCTTCTATTGTAATAGACATCTTGTGATGGCTGAAACAGATCATAATAGATGATGTGAATGTTCTTATGGTAAGTGCACATTACCTATGAACATTTGTTGAGTACTTGGTGGATATCATGAGACTTGATATTTTGCAGGTCATTACTCTGAGCACTTGGTGAATATCATGAGACTTGATATTCTGCAGGCCAATGCTCTCGATATCATGAGATGATATCTTTATGAACTCTTGAGTACTTGGTGGACATCATGAGAATTGATGTTCATAAGCCATTACTCTACGAACTTGGTGAATATCTTGAGAGTTGATATTCTGCAAGCCAATGCTCTCGATATCATGAGATGATATCTTTATGAACTCTTAAGTACTTAGGTGAATGTTATGTGTTGACATTCTGATAGGCCAATACTCAAGATATCAAATGGATAGAATCGCCGATGGAGGCAATCCACACATTGAGACTATGTTTCTATTGATTACATCATGAGGATGATGCCTTTATTGCTTACATCATATAATTGATGTTGTCAAGTGTCTTAAGTGTTGACATTGGATTGATTTATCCTCCCTAGCTAAGAGGGAGTGTTGATGTTTGTAGCATCGGTCAGATAAATAATACTCACTATATGATTATTATAAGAAATGATTTATTATATATATACATATATATATCAATATATATAATAATTGATATTACTATATACATTGATATATATATATATAAAGTTAGATTATAATTATTCTCATAATAACTAAATAGTTAAATTGATAAAATAAATTAATGAAAAGACATGTCCCATGAAGGGACAGTGCTTTTCACTGCATCTCTCGTGTGTTGAGTTATTTGGTATTGTATGACCTCCCGCGCGACCTCTCGACAACCTCTGCTCGCGCGCTCCCCACGCGAGCTGGGTGTTTAAGCCTGTGCCTGTGTCGTGCTCGTGCTCCTCTACTGTGTGATCATGTAATGCTCGCGCTCTTTACTGCCGTCGTCATGCCCTTTCCTGTCGTCGTTGCCCTTGCTTGTTTGGAGATTAAACGAACAGCTCTTCAGCTTGATCCGTGCACGCACTTCTTCTTGTTCTTCCTGTTGTCGCCACCCTTGGATCCTTATTGTGCAATTCCCTGTTATTTATCCACAACAAACGACTCCCGACTTATCTCTTCTGCTTGTTCCGCGTATGCCTGCTTCTCTCTTTTTCCTCTCCCGTCCTGTGTTGTGCTCCTCTGCGGGTGTGCAGACTTCAGACCTTCAGTCTGCTTGGCGGCTTCAGGTTTTTTTTGTTGCTTTGTCGCCTTCTCTCCTGGCCTGCGTTGGTTACTTGTGCGACTATGAGCTGCCTGGTGCTTTCACGTGCTGGCTGGTGTTTGTATTATCGTGAGCTGGCTGGTGTCTGGTGTTTGCTTTGAATGCGGTCTATGCTGTTGTATGCACTCCCAAGAAGAAAGAGTTTCCAGTTTCCAATTGATACGAATGTGAGCAGATTGTGGTGACTGGTGTTTGCGGTTTGTGCTGTTGTTTGCGGTCTGACTGGTGTTGCGGTTTGAGCTGTTGTTTGTGCTTTGGTTCAGTGATTCTCCTTACTGTGTTCTCCTGCTGGATATGCTCACTACAGATTTAATGGAGGCCTCATCCCAGACCCCCATTACATACCAGCGTCTCGTTGATAGAATGAGCAAGCTGGAAGCTGAAAATCAATGCCTCTGAGACACTATCCAGTCCCTTTCTAAGGCGTTGTCCAGTCTAAAACAACACGTTGAAACCAACTCGCAGCTCATCAATGACTTCTCAGCGACTCTTACAACTGAAACAGCGATTATTAAGAAACAAGTTGATTCCAACAATGAGCAGATTTTGGAAATCAGTGTCATCAAGGATAAACAGGTAGAATTGGATAACAAACAGACCTCTTTGATCACGGAAACTGAACAGCAGCTGAAATCTTGGGCTTCAATTTGCAACAACACCAGCCCCGCCCCCTTTTCTGGCGTTGAGAAACTCATTCAAGATAAGCTGGCAGACGAGCGTGTTAGACGAGCCCGTGAGCTTAACTTGCGAGTTTGTAGTCTTTCACTCTCTTCTTCTACTGACCCCATGCCAGCAAGTTACTCCTTCCTCAGTGATCAGCTCGGCATATCCAATATCACTCTAGACAAAGCCTGGATTAGCCACGATGACACTCTTTTCCTTTGATTCCTTTCCATGGCAGACCGGCTCCAAGTTCTTAGGGCGAGGAGGAAGCTTTTTCCTCTTCCCACTAAGATTTATTTGGACGAGGATCTCACTAAATCTCAGGTAGCAGAACTGAAACACTCTAGAGGACTTGTGGCGAAGGCTAGACGGAATGGGAAGTGGGCTGTTATCAAGAACCTCAGAGCTGTTATTCGTAAGTCTCCTCCTCCGGGATGGGACCCAGGCCGGCTTTTAAAGCCAAATGACGATCCAGGCAACAGTTGGGCAGGAGGGAACGCCACAGTTGTTCTCTGCTTGTCAATTGCTAGAACGGTAATGATACTTTATGGTCCTTATCGGGTCTCTTTCACGATGTTGTTGGTTCTGTCGACATTCTTGCTGCTACGGAAACTCGCGAGAGTCATGTCCATCCTCTCCCTAGCTTTCCTAGGTATCAATGGCTTTCTGTCTTTCAAGATGAGGTCAAATCCTCTGGTGGGGTATGGGGTTCTGGTGGGGTCACATGTCTTGTCAGTGATCACCTCTGCAGTTCTACTTCTGTTGTTCATGCCGACAGTTCTGCCAGATTCATGTGGATCTATGTTGGTCATACCACGTCACATCACAGAGACATCTTTATCACGGTGTGCTACTTTCCCTCGGCTTCCTCATCTTATGTTGTTCATAGTACTGAGTGTTGCAATCCTTACGAGGACCTTCTTGAGCACATCATCAGATTCTCGGCCATGGGTGACATCATTATTCTTGGAGACTTTAACGCACGGACCAGAGACCTTCAAACTCCCCTTCATGATCGTGGTGTTGATTCGGCTTGTACTTCCGAGACTGATCCGCTCACTCTGGGTTTGCAGCGTTCCTCTGATGATAGCCGGGGCCCCCTCACAAGATATGGTCGCCACCTTCTCCAGCTCTGCAAGTCCTCGGATCTGGTGATTTTGAATGGGCTCCGTTGTTTCCCTGACTCTGGATCCTTTACCTGTTGGCCTCACTGTAGTGGCTCGAGTGTCATGGACTACGCTCTATCCTGCACCTCCTTCATCCCCTCCATCCACCACTTCACCATCTCGCGCCTCCCCTTGGCTGACCACGCCCTCCTCAACCTTTCCATCAAAGTCTCCCCGCCCCCCTTACCCACCCCTCCTCCCCCGCTTCCCATGCAGACCCTCACCCACACCTCCTTTCGTTTCTCTGAGAGTGACCAGGGTCTCTTTATCTTTCACCTCAGACGGCTCCTCCCGCTGGCCTCCTGTACTAAGTCCGGAGATGCTTCCTCCATGTTTGACATACTTGCGACCACTCTTTGGGAGTCCGCACTCCTCTCCATTCCTCACCGTACCACATCTTTATCTCACAGCCCTAAGCGCAAGAACACTTGTCCTATGAACCAATGCTTTGATGAGGACTGCAAGACCTTCCATTGGCCTGCCTTCTCCGCTCATTCTCACTCCTTCACTCAGCTGAGGCTCTCTTACCGCCATTTCCTCCGCCACAAGAAACACACCTTTGACTCGATGCAGTGCAAATCTCTTTGTGCTTCTCTCCTGCAGTCCCCCAAGCTCTTCTGGCGCACTTTGTTCCCCCGCCATCCTCCTTCCACCCTGGATTACCGGTCACTGATCTCCCACACTTCCACTCTTTATGACATCCCCGACCAACCCTCTCTCTACCTCACTCCATCGCCCTCTTGCCATCTCTTCACATTCTCCAACACCTGTGAGGCGGTTAGACTGATGAGCAGCAATAGGACAGCAGATGAGGAAGGGTTCCAAGTGGAACTCTTCAAACTTGGTATCGGTGTTCTGGGTTCTTTTCTCTTTGTGCTCTTCAACAGAGTGGTTTGCGGTCTCGACACATCATATACCCGATTCATAAGACCGGTGCGGTCTCGGATCCCAGGAACTACATAACCATCATGGTTGGGCACACTTTTGCCAAACTCTATGCTACAGTATTGAACACTATTCTTTGAGGAGGCCCGTTACCATGGATCACATTCTGACACTACAGACTATCATTGAGGAGGTTCGTTACCGCTCAACGAAGGTTTATTGTTGCTTTGTGGACTTCCGCAAGGCCTTCGACTCTATTCCTCGGGTGGCCCTTTTCCAGAGACTCAGAGACATTGGGATTTACGAGACTCTCCTGAATGCTATTAGAAGGCTTTATGAGAGTGTGGTGGGCAGGTTTAGGACTCCGCAGGGTTTCTCCGAGCCGATCCAGAGTACCATCGGGGTGAAGCAGGGCTGCCCTCTCTCCCCTACGCTTTTTGGCATTTACATTGATAAGCTCGAGGCTTTCCTCCGGTATCTCTTGTTTCTCGACGACAGTTGTTATTTGCATCAGGTCCTGATCTCCATTCTTTTATTTGCCAATGATGTGGTCCTCTTGGCCTCCTCCCCCGTGGGCTTACAGTGACTCCTTGATGGTTTGGCTTCCTTCTGTGACCTTCGGCAGCTGGTAGTGAACCTAGGCAAGACCCGGGTGATGGTCTTCAATTGTTTGAAGACCTCTCATCTTCACTTCTACTTTCAAGGCTCGAAGATCGAGATTTCATACTCCTACACTTACCTTGGGGTTAAGTTCTCTGGACCTCGCTTCAGTTTGAGACCTATTATGCAGCCCGTGTCAACAAGGGGTTGGGCTCCTTGGCTCTGCTTGAGAGACAGTGCTTCAGACATCACTTTTAGGACATCAGGTCCAAGTTGTCCCTCCTTGACTCCTTAGTCAGGTTGACTGTGCTATACGGCTCTCTCCTTGAGTCGGATTTGACTTCAGTTAAAGAGTTCAGATCCTCCTCCTTTGGCGTCTCATCAGATGTCATCATTCTACTCCTCATAGCGTTATCCTTGCTGAGTTTGGTGCACATCCTTTTAGACTTGCGGCCATTTTTTACCTGATTTGGCTCCTTCACCGTCTCTGGGGCTTTGTTGATTCTGCTGACAAACGACAGAGATATCCTTACCTCGCTTACTGCTCTTCTTTGGCTTTGGCGAGCGTCGAACCCTCTGGTAGAGCCCGTTGTTGGTACGCCCAGGCTGCTGCCTTGCTGGGTTCCGTGGGGATCTCGATTGATCATCTACCCCCCTTTCAGTTCTCCCTGGATGCTCCCGCCCACCTCCTCCCCTCTCAGCAGGAGCTTAATGGTCACGTCAAACTTGACATCTACAGACAGTATATCACTACGACTTGGAGCAACCCTCCTGGAGGGCTTCGTCCCAGGATGGCCTTTTATGCTGAGCACTATATGGAGATTCATGATTGGGTCATTGTGCGTCCCCCATACTTGGCCCACCGCTGGAGTCACACTCTCCGTATTTCTTTGGGGTCTCTCGGAGTTGGATCTCACCGGCTCCACATCCAGACAGACCACCACATTGATAGGGTTGACTGGACCTGTCGCCTTTGCACCTTGATGGAGACGGAGTCCAAGACAAACTTCATTTTCCGATGTCCCATTTACTACGAGATCAAAGGGAGGTTCCACTGCTTGTTCAGAGAGTGCAAATCCCTTTCCTCCTTCAAACACACCGATCAGCAGTGCCTTGCTCTTTACCTTCAGGAGACCACGCGGCTTCGTGATTCCACTCTCCAGCTTCTGTTCCCGTCCAGCCAAAGCTCCGATCAACTTATCACATCCTTTTTCACTTCAAAGCGCCCTCTCAGTCCTCCTTCCTCTAGACACACCAGGATTGTGAGACCTCATAGAGACCACACTCGACAGCAGCACTCCACCTCCAGAGCTATTCAGAGACGGTCTGGGGCTCCTTCTCATCCCAAACCGTATCCTTCGGTGCTTGATTACTTCTTGCCCAAAAAGGGCCTCTAGGCGCTCTTCCCAACTCTTCTGATTTCTGCTTTCTTGTTGTTGTTCTTTGCTTGGACACCGTTTGGTGCTCCTGTTGTTGGCAGTTTATTTTGTATGCTTTCAGTCCCTTAGACCCTTTTGGTGGTCTCTTGTTGGACATTAATATTTTATCTTATCTTATCTATCTTCTTGTCCTTGTCATGTATAAATACAAAGAGATCGATGCATTTGGAAAACAAATACAATCATAAAAGTGTGATTACATTTGCAATCGATCTCTGGAATTTAACACAAGGCCATGGGAAAAGGAAAAGAGGGGGCTGCTAAAAAAAGAAATAACATATATATTTATGTTGTTGGAGAATAACAGGGAGATTAGAGAGAAGTGGTTGGAAAGAATCCAGTTTGGGGCTGATAAAACAGAAATAGAAGATATTATATCAGAAATAAAATAAATAAATGATGCTCTGCTGCATGTTGTTGGGGTAATAAGGAACAAAGAAGGAGGAAGTGTGGAAAAATATATTGAAAGTTTGTTGTTCCAATACAAAGGAATTGTGTGAATTGGGCTGCATGTGAGAGGCTATGAATGGCCAACAAAAGTAACATTGTTGCAGATTGTAATCAGGTCGTAATTTTGTTTGTTAGTGTTTGATTTCAAGCAAAATCAATATGAGTTTTGTTTCTAATATGTGAAATATTGTAATGGATTGTGAATTTGTATTGTGGCTATGAGATTGGGCTAATCCCCAATCTTGTCTGCATCAAGATCAAATGAATGTTCATCTTTTTGCCTAAGGCTGAAAACTCTTTTTGGCAAATGGATTTGAAGACAAAATACCTCCTATTCATATGAGTAATTCCATACAAGCATTACCAATGAGCCATGAAGTTGCAAAAGATTTTCCATTTTCAATTGGTTTGGTATTTATATGAGATTTCAAATTTTGTGAAATTTGTTTTGGGTTTCCAAATTTTTGGGTTTGTGCTAAAGTTTTAGTTTTAAGTGTGCAGATTATTCCTTAATAAAATATTTTATGTGGCTGGTGGCATACATTCTTTTTGTGCTAGTCATTCACCACATTGATTTCCACCATGGCAAGCAGTGATTAGCATACAACTTTGAATGTTTGAGTTGTAATTTTGGTTCTTTCATGGAAAAATCGAAGCTTCTCAACTCTCCTTAACACAAAGTCCAATGTCAATCTTGAAACAAAGAAACATTCAAGGCCAGAGAATATTAACTCTTTGAGATGAAAGATTTTTGCACAATTTTGGGTCTTACTATGATTAAGAAGTTAGACAAGAATGATAGAGAAGTTATATCACATTGTAAAAAGAGTATTTGGCTGACTGCAGTTATCCTCAACAACATCAAAAGAGTTTTAGAAAACAATTCCTATGGTTTTGAAGAACAAAGTTTTCTGTTTAAGAGAAGAAGATTGATTGTCTGGAAGAATGATAGAGAAGTTATATCACATTGTAAAGAGAGGATTCAGTTGACTGCAGTTCATCCTCAACAAAATCAAAAGAATTTTAGAAAACAATTCCTATGGTTTTGTGAAGAATAAAATTTTCTATTTTAGAGAAGAAGATCGATCATCTGGAAACTCTAGGACAAGTTATGAAGAAATGCTAAAGAGGTAATCATGAACATCCAAACTTAAGGAACACGGAGTGGAGAATAGAGATTATATCAATGACAACAAAATTATCAGAATATTGTAATGTTTCTTTAATGGCCATCTTAGTTAGTCTTTAGTTAATTAGGTAGTACTAGTTTCTATTTTCATCTTTAGTTCACGATTGTTTCTTTTAGAAACATCGTCTTTGTAAATCTATATAAGGAGCTTTCATCTCCTCTCTTTAATACAAGATCGATTTACGATAACAAAAATCAATATAAAGTTGTAAACATTGAGCACTTATTTAGAGCAGTATCGCAAGCAAGGCCAAGATGTCTAACGAGTTAATATGGAGATAAATATACAAAAGTGACCATGGCGATCATTATCCATAATTTTGGAGCGGTCTTATGCCAGAAAAATATGACAGAAAACTTCCAACCGCAGCTTATAATGTGTCTTCTTGGTAAGCTCAAAATTTAGGTTGCCAGGACCCACTGGCCACAATCTAGTAGGGATATGAAATGATTTTCATTGTGACCAATTTTTTTATATACGTCAAAGATATCCCTGCGACCCAGCCCAGCACCCAACCCGCCAGTGACTATCTAGATTTCTATTATGCAGGTTGCAACTAAACAGCTAGGAGAAAATCCCAGCAGAATTATGACAGAATAAAAAACTCTATGAAGAAACTTCCGAAATTTTAAGCCAAACAGGGGTTTAATCTTGTTGGTGTCTTCATCTGCAATACTAGAAGGGTAATGTGTGTTATCACCAGATGGAGAGAGAAAGAAATTGCTCGCCATTGTCCACAACGTAAGAATAAGAATTATATTTAGGGTTTTCAGTTGGCTCCTTCAGCCACCCTATTAAATAATCTTCATTAATTTCGGGGTTCGGCTTGATTTTAGTTTGTAACCTCTCTCCAGTCCCTCGTATGATTTCTATATAATATCACCTAAATGATAGAGATCGACTGCATGGGGATGATGTATCAAATATAACTTCCATGTGATTTAACAGTAATAGCCTTTACATAATTCAACATGCATAACAAAGTAAAGGCAATGCAATTCTCGGGCTGCAATGCATTACAAGATATTTCAATCACATGATCTAAGGTCGAAATAAAAACAGCTGAAAAGTATCAGAAATACATAACTTGAATGAAATGAATTATAAAAATTTGCTTACCCTCATAATGAGATGGAGGAAAAGTCCTGGGCAGTACAAAGAGCTGCCATACAACCCCCAATGAAAACAAAATAGTCGGAAATGCGTAGGTTCTGGCAGTGCTAGCAAACGAAGCCATGGCTGCTCTTGTCATGCTTGAGCTAGTAAAGCAATAGCATAATATTTTAAAGCAACGGTATAATTACTGGGGAGCGCAACTTTTAACGGATGGAAATTAATGCTTTAGATGTCCTCAGAGAGATTAAAGGTTTGACTTATTCTTGAACTTTGGTTTCTCCGTCCTTGATAACGGCGGATAAATCTTGAATGTTTTACAGGTCCTCTCGAGAATGAAGGATTGACTCACTCTTAAATTATAGCGGTTTGTAATAAAGTTATCAAGAGTTGTGGCTTTTTTAACCAAGAGCAAGAAAAGTTTCGGTTTGTTTTTAGGTTTTTCAAAGTAGAAATAAGTTTTGTTTTTTTGTTTTGTTTTTTTTTTTAATCTCGTTTATAATATTTGAATTCTGGTTTCCAGATAAGGCAATGGACATACTATAATTATGGTTTTTTTATTTTCGATGGCATTAGGATGTGTGTGAACATGTATACTTGTTTTATTCTATCTTTTTTATTTTCTATTTGTATTCATATAGATATATTAAGGTAAATGTAGATATACTCTTAATATAAACATACTTACAATCATTTGTAGATTATGAGCAGTTACTTTATGTATTATTTTGTCTTTTTTATTTTTTATTTGTATTTATGATCTTGAAAAAAGCATAAAAAGTCTTTAAAAAAAAAAATTAATTGTAAAATGTCTTTAAAAAATTATCATCTTGGTGAAAACTTAAAAACAAGCACCTTGATGTATCCTCAAAAAATCAAATATTGAAAAATACAAAAAAAGAAAAAAATGAAAAAATGCGAAAAAAAAATAGAAAAAGAGAAAAAGTGTCTTGATGGAAATCTGGAAATAGGCACCTTGGTAGCAAAAATAAAATAATCCCAAGTGGTGAAAACCTAACAAATAGGCATCACTTGTAATCAGCACTTTATCTATCAACGCGTAGCTGAACTCTCATGCTCCCATTAGCCTCCCTGCATCCATCTTATTTTTCGTCTTCTTGTGACGTCATGCATTGGAACTAGTCTTAGTCTTGTTCTTGGTTCTCATCTATTGTCTTGGGGCAATCGTATGCCTATCTAAGCTGACAACGCTTTATCACTTGATAGATCCCTGAGCTTAACTTGAGTCAATTTATCAGTGCTTCCCGATGGGCAATTTACCACTAACACTACTTGGTGTTTCTCAACACCCCAATCCCACAATGTTTCTAAACACTTCCAATATGGACATCACTGTGTTTCTCAACACATATCGGATCTTACACTTTCACACACTTGCACTTTGACACTAGCACAAAGGTGTTCCTTAACACCCAACACAACTTACATTCTAGCAAACTAAAAATGACTGAGATATGTTGAACTATTTTCTTGTGTGTTGATTGTTATCATTGATCTTCGCTTGTTATTGTTGGAGATTTGCTAGCAAGCTAATGCTAACTATATGTTTGTTATTGATGACAACATATGATAAGTTGCATGCGTGGAAGACTTATGCAGTAAGCTTTCAGTATATGTGGCATGGACATGTTATCAGCATCATATCATGGGTGCAGAGGTTAACTGTTAGTACAGACAGTTACATAGCAGCTTGTGTCAGCAGTCTTCCTGATAGAGTAACAGGTAGTGTTCTGTGTATGGTTGTACGTATATTTATCATGGAGCCTTGCACGTTTGAATATGTGATGAAGACATGTTAGTGATGTTACAGTCATGGACGTAGAGTCTGATGATCAGTAGAAGTGAAGTTATGCAGTCGCTATTCACCAGTAGCAGTTTCATGTGTTTGTTCAAAAGAGCCGACAGAGATTATATTGGTTCTGGAGTTGCGTCTATCATTTCGGTATGCGCCCTTGGATTAAAGCTTGGAGAAGAGTTAGTAAGGTTCGGTTAAGAGCGCATGAGGTAATTCAGCTTGAGGAGAAAGATCCAGTTGTTTTGGTAGAGCCGACAATGTGTAGTGTGCGTCTACAATTATCTTAGTGGACAGGTCCCAGAATGTGTTGGGTGCTTAGTAGAGCAGACTGAATTATTATTGGAGTTTGTTATGACTTCTCTAATATGATTTCAAGATGGTTCTAACAGGCCAACTTGATTATATCATTTAGAGAAAAGATATTTATAGACAGTCATTCGTGATTGCTAGAGTATGGTTCATGGTTGAAAGTAAGAGCAGAGAAGAGTGTGCGAAGTGTTGAACCATCAAAAGAAGGTCTATGTGACCAAGTAAAGTATTTATGCTATACATTGGAACTGATCTAGACATCAGGTCAAAGCGCAGTTCACCAAGATCCAGATATAGTGTGTATCTGTTAAACAGAAGGTTGTAGTCTTCACCCCTTTGAGCAGTGTGCTCTTGGATAGTGCGTCCTCTCCCTTAACAGGGACTATTGTAAAAGACTCATAATAGGATCTGACCCTTGATCAGGTCTACTGTACTAAATATATTATAAAGCAACTCTTAACAGGGTTAAGGATCTTCTAACAAGGATCATAATACTCTAGTGCAGAATATTAGTGGGTGTCAATTCCCACCGGGGTTTTTACCTATTTGGGTTTTCCCATAACCAAAATATTGGTGTTGTGTTCAAGTATTCTTCATTGTGTTTATGCTTTATGTTTAAGTATACTTAATTGGATAAAGAATTAAAACTTTTGGATAATTGATTCACCCCCTCCCCCCTCTCAGTTATCTCTTGAGATTATTCCTAACAATTGGTATCAGAGCCAAGTGCCTTGGAGAGAAAGTTTAACAACTTGAGGTTGATCATATGGCATTGTTCAGAAAAGAAAGTCATAAGTTTGATGGAGAGAATTATCTTGATTGGAAAAACAAGATGGTGACTCATTTGCAATGCATTGCTTTTAAAGTTTTTGATGTAACTATCAAAGCAGTGAAGATCCCTACCTTGGAAGATGTTGCAAAGGATGATGCTACTGAAAAGCAAAAGGAATTGTTTCATGAGAATGCAATAGCCAAAGAAGCCCTTATCAGTGCCCTATCTGATAGTGAGTTGTTAGAAATAAAGAAAATAGATACAAGTCACAAAATATGGAAGTACCTAAAAGACATATTTGAAGGAGACAAACAAGAAAAGGATGCGCGCAGAAAAACATGGAAGAAAAGATACAATGCATTAGAGATGCTACCTGAAGAAAACATCAGAGCTTACAATCAAAGGATCAATGAAGCAGTTGTTGGAATCAGGAACAATGGTGGAGAGATCTCAGAGGAAGACATTATGGACAAATTGATGACTACTCTCACTCCAGAATATGAAAACAAGATCAACATCCTTGATGAGACCATGCAGCTTACATCAAATTTCAAGAGGGAGACCTTGATCAACAAAATTTCAGCTTTTGAGATTTCAAGATTGAAGACAGAACCTAAAAGTGAGACAACCTTCAAACCAACAGTCCATGGTAAGAAATCTGCAAACACCTCTGATAATTTTGATGATATTAATGAAGAGAAAACACTAGATGATTTCATTGCTATGATTGCCAAAAGAGAAAAGAAAGGAAAAGGAAAATATAAAGGTCAATTTCCATTTAAATGATTTTCATGTAATAAGATTGGTCACTTTGCATCTAAGTGTCCTACAAGAGCTAGAAAGTTCAAAAATGACTACAAGCCTAAATACTCTAAGGAATGTTACTATGTTGAAGATGGAGTTTCAGATGATGATTCAGCTGAAGAAGAAATTGGATTTATTGCTATTATAGAGAAAATGAACAATAAGATAGATCATGAAGATGAGAAAGAAGAGCTAGCATTAATTTCACAAGCTGATATTAGGACAGACTAAATTATAGATAGTGGTTGTTCACATCACATGACAGGTGATAAAGATAGATTTGTTCATCTAGAAAAATACAATGGTGGCATGGTTAGATTTGCAGATAACACTCCTAAACCCATCATTGGTAGAGGAGCCATCACCTTGGATGGAAAGAATAGTACTGATGATGTTCTTTATGTCGATGGTTTGAAACATAACCTACTAAGTGTTGGGCAGTTACTTGACAAAGGCTACAAATTAGAATTCAATGAAAACAAATGCATCATTAACAACAAGGATGGTGTTATGATTGCATCAGACTCAAAGACTAAAGGTAATGTTTTCCAACTCAATTCAGAAGCAAGTTGTTTTGTTGCTAAAGTTGATGACAATTGGTTGTGGCATAAAAGACTATGTCATATCAATTTTGATAACATAGTAAAGATAAGCAATGTAAAGGCAGTAAAAGATCTACCTAGCATAGCAAAGCCAATTGATACTATATGCAGGGAATGTGTGATGGGAAAGCATGTGAGAAACGCATTCAGGAGCAAGCACAATTCAGTAGAGAATAAGTTGGATCTGATTCATACAGACCTATGTGGTCCAACTCAAACAAGATCATACTATGGAGAAAGGTATTTCATTTTGTTTGTTGATGATTATACTAGAATGATGTAGGTTGCATTCTTGAAAGATAAGTTAAAAGCATTTGAAAAGTTCAAGATATTCAAAGCTAAGGTTGAGAATGAATCTGGACTAAAGATAAAATGTCTAAGATTGGATAGAGGAGGAGAATTCACCTCTGACATATTCTATGAGTACTGTGAAGAACATAGCATAAAGAGGCAGTTAAGTGCACCTAGAACCCCTCAGCGGAATGGAATTGCAGAGAGAAGGAATAGGATCATCCTTGACACAATGCACACCATCATGATTGAAGGAAAAGTTGCACACACCTATTGGAGAGATGTGGTCAATACAACAGTCTACACCATCAATAGAATTCAATTGAGGCCTGGTGCTGACAAAACACTAGATGAGCTATGGTTTGGTAATGTTCCCACAGTAAAATACTTCAGAATCTTTGGAAGCAAGTGCTACATCAAGAGGGATGAAGCAGTAGGCAAGTTTGATACAAGAAGCGATGAAGGTATTTTCCTTGGTTACTCTACTAAAAGTAAAGCTTATAGATGTTTCAATTTAAGATTGAAAAAGATCATTGAAAGTGCTCATGTTAAGATTGATGAAAATTTTATGGTTCAAGAAAGATATCATGATTACTCACCCATGATTGAAGAAGAACCTAGACCCTCCACTAGTGAGATAGTTATTGAAGAAATGTTTGATAGTATTGATGTGTTATTCAATGAACCTGAGACAACTGAAGAAGAAACTCCTAAGGAAGATGAGATAGTATCACCTAAAGTTCCAAAGTTTACATCTAGAAACCATTCCAAGAAAGACATCATTGGAGATCAGAGCGGCAAAGTCTTAACAAGATCACAAGCAAAGAACTCAGCTAGCAGTGAAGCGGTATGTTTACTATCTCAAATTGAACCCTTAAGTGTTGAAGATGCATGCAAAGACTCAGATTGACATGATGCTATGAAAGAAGAACTAGATCAGATTATCAAGAATGATACTTGGGAATTGGTCCCAAGACCTAGTAATAAGAATGTGATTGAAACAAAGTGGATATTCAGGAACAAGATGAATGAAGATGGTACAGTAGTAAGGAACAAAGCAAGATTGGTATGTAAGGGATATGCGCAAAGAGAAGGTATTGACTATTCAGACACTTTTGCACCAGTAAGCAGGTTAGAAGCTATTAAGTTGTTTCTAGCTTTTGCAACATTCAAAAACTTTAAAGTTTATCAGATGGATGTTAAGTCGGCATTCTTGAATGGAGAGATAAAAGAAGTATAAATTGAGTAACCAGAAGGATTCTCCCTATTAGATAGACCTGATATGATATGCAGATTAAAGAAATCCCTCTATGGACTTAAGCAAGCCCTTAGAGCATGGTATGAGAGACTTGATGGATATCTAACAAAAATTGGATTCAAGAAAGGATCAGCAGATTGTAACCTATTTATAGGAGAGACATCTAAAGGACTACTACTTGTGGCTATATTTGTTGATGACATTATTTTTGGGGGTAATGACAAACTTAGTGCTAAATTTGCTAAGGAGATGCAGAGCAAATTTAAGATAAGCATGATTGGACCTATCAAGTACTTTTGGGGATTGAATGTGTAGTAGACAAAGAAAGGTATTTTCATTAATCAATCCAAGTATGTGAAAGAGATATTGAAGAAATTCAAGATGGATGATTGCAAGCCAGCAAGGACACCTATGATAACTGGATGCAAGCTTACAAAAGAAGATGACTCACTAGCAGTAGATATAACATTGTACAAGTCTATGATTGGCAAACTCATTTATCTTACTTAAATTAGACTTGATATTTCCAATGTAGTTGGCATAGTTGGAAGATTTGCAGCAGAGCCTAAACAAAGTCACCTCATGGCAGTAAAAAGGATATTTAGATACTTGCAAAGCACTATAGACTATGGTCTATGGTATCCTAATTTAGAAAATGTTGAGCTTCATGTGTATACTAATGTAGATTGGGCAGGATGCGTTGATGATAGAAAGAGTACATCAAGTGGAGCAATGTTTCTTGGTGACATACTTATCACTTGGACAAGCAAGAAACAAAATTGCATTTCTCAGTCAACAGTAGAAGCAGAATATGTTGCAACAGCCTTGAATTGTTCTACAATTGTTTGGATCAAGCAGATGATAAAGGATTTTGAAATTCAGATTGATTATCCTATTGTTATTCGTTGTGATAACACTAGCACTATCAACATGTTGAAGAACCTTGTGATGCATGCAAAGACAAACCACATTGAGATCAAGTATCATTTCCTAAGAGAGAAAGTGATAGAGAAAGAAGTCAAGTTGGACTATGTGAGTACTAAAGATTAGTTGGCAGACATATTCACAAAGCCCTTGCCAAAAGATACTTTTGAGTATATCAGGGAGAAGTTGGGAGTAATTCCCTTCCCTGATTCTGCTTAGAAGAAAGAAGGAAGTGCATCAATCCTTAGGGACTGATAGATGGTTGACTACTCTACTTCAGGAGTAGTACTGGTGCTAAAAATGTTTGGCCCCTTTTTCCATTGATGTCAAAGGGGGAGTAATATATAGTCATGAAAAATAGAAGTAAAAGAAGGAATAATATACTAAGGGGGAGTTGTATTCAGTAATGGAAGCAGTTCAGTTAAGGAAATGAAGAATGTTGAAGAATATTGCAGCAAATGGAGGATTCATCCTTGGGGGAGTTTTGAAGAGGAAATGGAGAATGTTATAAAATAAATGTTCATTTGGATTGGTGGAGTTTTTATTCCATATGTTGCCATCAATGCCAAAGGGGGACATTGTTGGAGATTTGCCAGCAAGCCAGTGCTGACTATATGTTTGTCATTGATGACAACATATGGTAAGTAGCATGCGTGGAAGACTTATGCAGTAAGCTTTTAGTATATGTGGTAAGGACATGTTATCAGCATGATATCATGGGCATAGAGGTTAATTGTTAGTACAGACAGTTATATAGCAGCTTGTGTCAGCAGTGTTCTTGACAGAGTAACAAGTAGTGTTCTATGTATGGTTGTTCGTACAGTTATCATGGAGCCTTGCACAATTGGATATGTGATGAAGACATGTTAGTGATATTACACTCATGGACATAGAGTCTGATGATAAGTAGAAGTGAAGTTATGTAGTCGCTATTCACTAGTAGTAGTTTCCTGTGTTTGTTTAAAAGATCCGATAGAGATTATATTGGTTCTGGAGTTGCACCTATCATTTCGGTATGCACCCTTGGATTAGAGCTTGGAGAAGAGTTAGTAAGGTTTGATTAAGAGCGCATGAGGTAATTCAACTTGAGGATAAAGATCCAGTTGTTTTGGTAGACCTGACAATGTGTAGCGTGCATCTACAATTATCTTAGTGGACAAGTCTCAAAATGTGTTGCGTGCTTAGTAGAGCCGACTGAATTATTATTGGAGTTTTTTATGACTTCTCTAATATGATTTCAAGATGGTTCTAATAGGCCGACTTGATTATATCATTTAGAGAAAAGATATTTATAGATAGCCATTCATGATTGCTAGAGTGTGGCTCATAGTTGACAGTAAGAGAAAAGTAGAGTGTGCAAAGTGTTGAGCCATCAGAAGAAGGTTTATGTGACCAAGTAAAGTATTTATGTTATACATTGGAACTGATCTAGATAGCAGGTCAAAGAGCAGTTCACTAAGATCCAGATATAGTGTGTATCTGTCAAACAAAAGGTTGTAGCCTTCACCCCTTTGAGCAGTGTGCTCTCGGACAATGCGTCCTCTCCCCTAACAGGGACTATTGTAAAAGACTCCTAATAGGGTCTGACCTTTGACCAGGTCTACTGTACTAAATATATTGTAAAGCAACTCTTAACAGGGTTAAGGTTCTTCTAACAAGGATCATAATACACTAGTGCAGAATATTAGTGGGTGTCAATTTCCATCGGGGTTTTTACCTACTTGGGTTTCCCTGTAACCAAAATATTGGTGTTGTGTTCAAGTGTTCTTTCATTTTTTTTATGCTTTATGTTTAAGTATACTTAATTGGATAAAGAATTGAAAATTGTAGATAACTGATTCACCCCCCCCCCCCCCCTTCTTAGTTATCTCTTGGGACTATTCCTAATAGTTATGTCTTCTAAGGTTGTTCAATGATGTCTACTTGAATAGAGATTCACGACTAGGGGCATAACATATTTTTCTTTGATTTCTTCTTGTGGTGTGATTTCAATGAACCTAAGTTGTCTAATAAACTAGATGCCTATGGTAAGAGCCTCCATCATGATTGGAATGTCGCACATACCTCGACCCTCTTTATTTGGACACTTAGGTGAGGTTGGAATCATCTCTTTGTATATTGCTTCTATGTGACACGTACGATGACACTCCTAGTTATCTTGGTAGCTTGTGTCTCGATACAGGTGTTATCTTACAATAACAAACTGGAAACCATGTAAGGTGATCTCGAAACTTATGTCCCAATGCTTACATGTGTTTCCTACATCTTATCTGATAAGGTTGTATTCATATCTCCATGGTTGCTAGATCACACTAGTGAAGATTGTACTAACCCTTGATGTCTCAAATGCTCAAATGATGAAAAATAAACAGCTATAGGATCAATGGCTTGACTATTGTCCTAGGTTGTATTTCATTCTAGGGTTGCATGTAGTTGTGCATTTTTGGTCTCCCTTGAACTATGCTTTCTTTTCATCCTTCCTTTCTATCCATCAAGGCAGTCGACTGTGAGTCATCATCTTTGATCCTAAATCTATTTTTGGGATCGAAATCCGAGATCGTTTACCTAGTCAAATTGCAAAGTCAAACATAGTTGACTGCTAATTCTTTCTTCCACCTTCTTTCTTCCTTTCCATTTCTATCTCGAGGGGGCATGACAATATAGTAAATCTTCTTCATCAATCAAATCTAGCAATTGAACCAAATCTTTATCGATTAAGTCAATTAGTGACTAAAACATCATCAATTGGGGCATCTCAACTTCAGGAATCATATCAAGTTGAAATTCTCTACATCCTTTCTAGAAGAGTGTTCTCATCATTTCACATCAATTCACTCTGACAGACATCAATTTGATCTCTTGGGGCATATCAAGTTCATCAGGACTCATATCAATCTGGTATTGTCTCTCAATCAAGTGATTGGCTTACTCAGAATCTGTGTCGAAGCAGTTATCTCAAAATATTTGGACAAATATTCAGTCTCATCGCTTCATATTAGGTTGGATACTCTCATCTCATTTGTCAATCTTCACTCAATCAAATCCATAATTGATGTCTCTCATTGATCTTCATTCGATCAAGTTCAGCATCGGTTCCTTCCTTACAATCTATTCTTTGAATCAACACGTTACTCGCACATCGATTCAAAGAGGGGTAAATGTAATCACCTAAAATTTGTTTAGTAAAACCTAAGACCATAATTTCGATCAAATTGCCTCAAAATAAAATCCTAAATCTTAAAGGCATGTTTACTAGACATGATTGTGCAAAGTAACCCTGAAAATCTCTTTGCATAATTAAATCAAAAAATAAAAAATCTTATATCAAGCTTATACTATGGTCTAATTTCTAGTGTTTGCATATTTATTTAATTGCTATAATATTACTTTTAATATAAAGTTTGTACACTTTTATTAAAAGAACACATTCACATGTGTGAACATACTTTATCTTGATTAATTAGCAATTAAAGGGGATTTGTACTTTCAAATTGCTATTTTGTTTTATTCTACCTAATATTTCTTTTGCCTCTTAATCCTCACCACTCATTTCTACCTAACCTTGCATCTCATTCACTTTCTTTTGCCTCTTAATCTCAATCACACATTCTTTGCCACTTAATCCCAACCCTCCATTCTTGAGACAAATCCTTTAAAACGAAGTTCTTCCTTGGCTCAAGGGTTCCATCTTGCATCTTGATAATCTTGATCATTTGCATCTTAGTTAATCTTATTTTCTTGCATTCTAGAGTAATCTTGCTAATTTTAATTCCTAGTTCTTAGTTTCTTTCATTATATGTCCATATCTCTCTTACATTGTTAAAATCTAGTTTGCTTTCTTGCCTTGTTTCATAGCATAGTTTCTTGCATTTTCATTCTAGAATACTACTTGTTTGCATCTATTCTAGCTTGATTTTTTCATTCTAACATTGTCAATCTTACATTCTAGTTCATTTCTAGATTTGCATTGCATATGAATCTTCCATTTTGGAGTAGTCAAGTCACTAATCTTTCATGCCAATTTGATGAGCATTGTAAAAAGAATTAAACTCACTTCAACTAGGAAACAATAAGTCATTTTTGAGAGTTTAGTCGGTGCATTTGTTATGGCCTTCTATAGCTAAATGCTTGAGTTAATGATTTATTGAGTGTTGATTGTTTTTCAATTGGATACCAATATTTAACCACACAGTGATAAAAGAAAGTTTTTGAAACTTGAGAAATATGATGGAGGTCCTATTAGATTTGGAGATGATAAAATGACATAGATTGTTGGAATCGGTTCTATTACTTTTGATGGATTTCATAATATTGGTTAGTGTTCATTTGAATAAGTTTAACACGATTACTAGTCAACTTTCATAAAAGTAAACTTTATTGATGAGGTTAGGTCTCTCTTGATTTTATTCTCATTTCCTGAAAGTTGAAATGGCTTGGTCATGGTTGTAAGTAACTCTATCTTTGGTTTATACACTTTAAAGTTTGATGATGTTGTTGGTGTTAGCCTTAGCGAGGAATGTCATGGAAAAGCACATGTGTGACATCTAATAATTCTTTGAAAATTGAGGATAGGGGATGACAGAGGGAAAGAGGAAAAAGCCCAAGTAATCGTGAAAAATCCAAAAAGGGAAGATCCAAATCTAGGGAAGATGTAGAGTGTTGGCATTGTGGAAAGAAAGGACATCCGAAGAAAGATTGTTGGTCTTATAAGAGAAAACCAAGGGATGGACAACAAGAAATAAACATGAATCAAATGTAACATGTGATGTGTTACAAGATGCTTTAATTATTTCTTTGGATAATATTACTGATTCTTGGGTGTTAGATTCAGGGGCTTCCTTTCATGCCACACCCCATATAAAATAGTTTCTTGACTATGTTCAAGGTGATTTTGGACAGGTTTATTTAGGTGATGATGAACCATGGAAAATTGTTGGAAAGGGAAACATACAAATAAAATTAGCAAATGGAAATCAATGTTCATTGAAATAGGTAAGACATATTCTTGATTTAAGAAGAGGTTTAATATCAACAGGACAACTAGGAAGTGAGGGTTGCATAGTCATATTCATTGACAATTTGTGAAAGGTTACTAAAGGTTCATTAACAATAGAAAAAAGGGGAAAAGGTAGGTACATTGTATTTATGTACTAGTAATACCAATTATTCTATCTCCCTATCTTCCATTGGAATAGATACAACTGTATGACACAATTGAATTGGGAACGTGAGTGAGAAGAGGATGAAGATTCTTCATTCCAAGAATTTATTTCTAAGTTTGAAACAAGTTGTTTTAGTTTTTTGTGAGAATTGTGTTTATGTAAAACAAAAGAGAGTTAAATTTATTAGAGTTGGGAAGGAAAAGAAAAGTGAAAAGTTAGAGCTTGTGCATTCTGATGAATGGGGACCATCCCAAGTACATCTCTTGGTGGATCTTATTATTATATTACTTTTATTGATGATGAAACTAGGAAAACTTGGGTTTATTTCATTCCAAGAAAATTTGACATATTTGAAGTCTTTAAGAAATGGAAAGCTTTGGTTGAGAATGAGATTGGAAGAAAATTGAAGTGTCTCAAATCAGATAATGGAGGTGAATATTGTAGTAGGGAGTTTGATAGTTATTGTTTGTACCATGGAATTCATAGATAAGAGATAGTTCTTAGAACCCCACAAGAAAATGGTGTGTCTAAAAGGATGAACATAACTATTATGGAGCATGAAAGAAGTATGAGATTGCATGTAGGATTACCTTTGCGGTCTTGGGCAGATGTTGTAGATACTACTATTTACTCAATAAATAAAGGGCCTTCAAGTTCCTTGGATGGTGGTATTCTAGAGGAGGCATGAACTGAAAAAAAAATTAAACTAATCATTTTTAAAAACTTTTGGTTATGAAGCATTTGTCCATATTGATATAGAGAATCAGTCAAAGATTGAGGAAAAATTCAAGAAGATTACTTTCATTAGATGTGGAGTTAATGATTTTGGTTATCATTTATGAGATCATGAAAATCACAAAATCATTAGGAATAGAGATGTCATACTCAATGAAAAAGTTGTGTACAAGGATTAGATACATGGAAAGAAGCAAGAAGGGGAACATATAGGATGCATGGTGTTTGATGAAGTCCCAGAAAATACAATACCAATAGTTCCATAAAATATTGAACAACGAAAACTACAACAAGTTCCTCAAGTTCTAGTAAGAAGATCTTCCGTGATACACAGACTTCCTTTATTATATTATGTATTATTGACTGATTCTGGTGAACGAGAAAGTTATGCAGAAGAATGCAGGTTGAAACTAGAAAGAAGTGGGAGCAAGGAATGAAAGAGGATATGGAATCCTCCATACAAAATCAAACCCGAGAGTTAGTTGATTTGTCTGAAGCTAAGAGCATTGCCTAATAAATGGATTTATAGGTTAAAGGAAGAATATGGAAGAAAGAAAAAATACAAGGATAGACTTGTGGTAAAAGGTTTTGCACAAAAAAAGGTATTGATTTTGATGAAATATTTTCTCCTGTTGTTAATATTACTTCAATTTGAACTATTTTGAGTCTTGTGGCTATGTAAGATTTGCATTTGGAACAATTAGATGTCAAGACAACTTTTCTCAATGGAGATTTAGAAGAAGAGATTTATATGAAACAACCACAAGGGTATGAGGTCAAAGATAATGAAAACTTAGTGTGTAGATTAAAGAAGAGATTGTATGGGTTGAAATAAGTACCCAACAATGGTATTTAAAATTTGATAGTTTTATGGCAGAAAAATGCTACAATAGATTTCATTATGATCATTATGTTTATTTCAAGAGATTGGATAATGGTAGCTATATTATCCTGTTATTATATGTTGATGATATGCTTTTTTCTAGGTTTAATATGCAACATATAAATGACCTTAAACATAAATTATCACCATCATTTTCCATGAAGGATTTGGGTGCAACAAAACAAATCCCCGACATGAGAATAACTAGGGGTAGGAAAAATCACACATTCACATTGTCTATGAGTGATTACATAAAAAAGATGTTGAAAATGTTTTAGTTGCAAGATGTAAAACTAGTTAGTACACCTTTTCCTAGTCATTTTAAGTTGTCCAAAAAGATCAACCCCAAGACATAGGAGGAGATGGAGTACATGTCTAAGGTTCCATATTCTTCAATAGTTGGTAGCTTGATGTATGCTATGGTGTGTACAAGGATAGATATTGAACATGTAGTGGGAGTTGTGAGAAGGTATATGAAAAATCTTGGAAAGAGAAATTGAATGCAGTAAAGTGGATACTCAAATTTTTGAGAGGTACAAAAACTTGGTCCTTATGATTTGGAGGCTCTCATTCTATTTTACAAGGCTATGTTGATTTAGATTTAGAAGGAGATATTGATAGAAAAAAGGAGTACTATGAGGTATGTTTTTATCGTAGGTGGCACAATAGTCAAATGAATTTATAGATTACAAAAGGTTGTAGCACTCTCAACAACAAAAGTAGAATATGTTGCTACTACAAAGGATAGTAAGGAGATGATTTGGTTACAAAGGTTTATGGAGGAATTGGGAAAGACAAAAGAGAATAGCAGGTTGTACAGTGAAATTTAGAGTGTTTTTCACCTTAAAAATAACTCAACCCTTCACTTTAAGACCAAACACATCCAAATTTCATATCATTTCATATGCTCAACTTTAGAGGATGGACAATTAAAGATAGAAAAGATACATACTAGCAATAATCTTACAGATATGTTGACCAAGGCAATAACTTGAAAGAAACTAACTTCCTACTCAGTTTCTATTGGTCTTGAAGCTTGGTCGTAGTGGAAATGAGAAGCGTTCAAGTCTAGGCATGTCAATCTAGTGGGAGCTTTAGGGGTAGTAGTGTTGCAATAGAATTGGGACTTCTCCAAGCGGAAGATTTTTTTATTGTGGAGCCTAATCAATCTCCAAAGGGGAGATTTTTGGGTTTGTGGTGACTAATCAAGCAAGCACTATACACTCACCATGTAGCCTCGCCTAAAAAAAGGCTTGATAAATAAGTGGTTGTGGTGTGAAAAATCATCATATTATAATTTTCTCTTCACTAGATAATAAAATAAGTGGATGATTGTTTCTCTAGTGGATGTAGCCCATATTAGGTGAGCCATGTTAAATCTTTGTGTTATTGTTTTTCTCTCTTCTCTTATTTTTGCATTATTTTAATATTATTTATTAATCATATCTATTGAAACCCTAACACATAATATTGATAATGTTTACTATGTGAAGGGTTTATATCATAATCTTTTGAGTGTTGGAAAAATGTATGGAAATGGATACAATATTATATTTCAGGATGATGGTTATGAATTCTGGAAGAGATTGAGAATTATTATTATAGATGGAAAGAGGACAAGTGGGAACATGTATCAAACAAAAGGAGCTACAAATTTTTGCTTAGTATCTTAGATCAATGACAGTTGGCTTTGGCACTAGAGAATGTGTCACATTAACTTTGACAATTTGATAAGGGTAATTCTATTAAGTGTAGTTAGAGATTTTCCAAGACTAATCAAACCAGACATCATTATTTGCAAAGGATGTCAAGAAGGAAAGCAAACAAGAGAGACATTCAAAGGAAAAAAAAAACATTTATCTACTAGACTATTGAAGGGGCTTACAAGGTGAAAGGTCTATTATGTTTTATTGGAGTTGATGAGTAAACAACCCATAACTCCCAAGAACACCTGCATGCAAATACCTGTCACAGAAAGAGAGAGAAGAAGCAAGAAGCTATGGAGGCCTGAACGCATTGATCCATGAGAGAGGAGAAATCATTCTTGATGTGCAAAAACAAAAGTTTCAATTCAATAATGAATAATCTGTTATAAAGTTTGTTATGAAAACAAAGGAGATCAATCCTTATAAAAGGAGATCTGGAAACCTAAAAAGGTAAAACCTAGGTTGCACAATAATAATTAATAAAGAAATTAATTATTATATGCCTAAAATTTAGCTTAAGTAGAAAGAGATAATAAGTGACTTATTAATTAAATCAAACATGATTTAATTAATAAGCAAACACTTTATTACTCTAACACCCCCCCTTAAGATGAACTTTGGGAGAAGCTAAAAAACCTAGAAAGAACTACTGAAAGCAAATGGGTCCTAGCAATAAAAGGCTTGATCAGGTACCCAAGTACAAAAGAGAGTCTCTATAAAGTGAAGAAATAGAGAAAATCACATGGGAAAAACTTCACTCCAAAAAGAGACAAACACTAGTCTGAAGGACTGAAGAAGCCTCCAAAACTAGGAATGTTCCAAAAAATAGGAACAAGAATGAACATGTACAACATCACTGAAGCAAGAAGCTGCAAACTCTGTCAAGAAGTAAATGATGATCTGAAGATCCTCCACTAAAATATGACTAGGTAGAGAAGACTGTAATCTGCATGAGTGCCCTCAAATGACACTACTTGAATCAAGAGGCAAACAAAGGCAAACAACTGAATTCAAAGATACAAAATATTGTAATCTACATGAGTGCCCTCAAATGTCACTATTCGAATCAGGAGGCAAACAAAGGCAAACACCTAAACTCAAAAATACAAATGGTATAAAAATACCAAAAGTCTAAAGAGATGATCAATCAAAACTGGAAGAGTGCGTCCAAAAATAGGAAAGAAAAGAGTGTCCATATGGTAAATGATCCATCTCACCAGAATGCATAGGTACCTAGCCATTACATCCACCTAGTACATAGAATAAAAAATTGAATACATAGCTCACACTATCGAATCAAGGAAGCAGTACAACCAATAGTAGAAACCCCCCCGTAATGCTAACAAGGGAGTAATGATAGGTACACTAAAAAGATCATTCAATATGAACTACATGATACCAGGAACATTGGATGTGCAGAGAGAGTACAAACACAAATACATATACCTGAGGCTAATGTCATTGGAGGAACGCTCACATGACAAAAGTAGATGACAAACAAAGGAAAACATTAAACCCCCCTGACACTTTATAATGGAGTGCAAGTACATAGAGCACGAACATGTGCAAAATCCCATACATGTAATAGAATGACATTTTATCGTAGTGTGTGTGCATAAAAAAATGCTACAAAAGTGAAGTATACACTTCTCAAAGAAGAGCAAAGGCTACTGAAATAAAAGAACAGCCTAAGACGAGCCATCCCTCGAAAGGAAAAGATCTCAGGACCTGAAACATCCAAGATATCCACCAGATTGCAAAAATGAAAAAATATGAATAAAATATACCTGGAGAAGATTCTAGAAAAATGACTTACGGCACTGAAAATTTATTTGAACAAGCTTTCCAACAATTTATTGTTTGCCCAAAATGGAGTCCGGATGTGCAAGATAGAGCTCCCAGAGTGCAAAACTGAACATTTGGATTTGATAGTAAAAATCACTATAAAAAAAGAAAAATTAGAAATTCAAACCTCTAGATCTAGAAAGATCTCGGAACCATCTTTTTGACGATATCTTGTTTTCCCAATTTTGACATCGTATGCTCAAGATATGAGCAAAAAACCACTAAGTTCTCCGGAGGGCCCAAAATGATGTCAAAACCTTGTTGATGCATGTTGACATCAGAGATCGGCGGGCCTCAATTTGACAGCCAAATGGCCGTCACGACTAAAATCCGCCTGGGGGCTAAAAAATTGGGCCTTTAGTCGCTATATGACTAGGGGCTGAAGCTGCTTCCACCATGGGATTAAATTTGACGGCCAAATGACCGTCATCGACCAAAAAAATAAAAAAATGTATTTTTTGCAAAATTGCATGTATACCTCAAGATGCGTTTCAGGCTGTACAAAATTTGTTTGCCTCAAGTTGCGTGCTAGGGCAAAACATTTGTCTCAATTTGCGTGTTGGGCAATAAAATTTTACCTTGATTTATGTGTTAGGACAACACAATTTTTGCATCAATTTACGTACCAAATTTGTACAATTTTACCTCGATTTTCATGTAAGGGTAGTACGATTTGACATGCAAAAAAAAATTTGCCTCAAAATGTAACGACGTCCGAATTAGACGTGCCTTATATGGATATGGGGGTTTTTTGGTGTTGTGAGCTCAATGGCGAGGTCCATTTGGGCCCAAAGTGCCTCGAGATCCATGTCAAGGCCAATTGCAATTTTTTTTGCCACATATTCCAACTTTGTCCAGATTGGATAAATTTTATATGGATCTGGGGGTTCTTGGACATTGTGAACACAATTGTGAGGTCTGTTTGAAGCCAAGATGACTAGAAAAAGAGGTCCCCCCAGATCTGACAAAAAACCCTCTGAAAATGCAAATCTGACGAACATGACCAAATCTCTCAAGAAAAGGACAGGGGCAAATAGATCTGAAGCTCTAATACCATATTGGAGTTGACGAGTAAACAACCCACATCTCCCAAGAACACCTGCATGCAAACACCTGTCACAGAAAAAGTGTGAGAAGAAGCAAGAAGCTATGGAGGCCTGAACGCATTGATCCATGAGAGAGGAGAAATCATTATTTATGTGCAAAAAAAAAAGTTGCAATTTAATGATGAATAATTTGTTACCCAATATATTATAAAGTTTGTTATGAAAATAAAGGAGATCAATCCTTATAAAATGAGATCTGAAAACCTAAAAAGGTAAAACCTAGGTTGCACAATAATAATTAATAAAGTAATTAATTATTATATACCTAAAGTTTAGCTTAAGTAGAAAGAGATAATAAGTGACTTAGAAATTAAATCAAACATGATTTAATTAATAAGCAAACACTTTATTACTCTAACATGTTTTTAATTGATAATTATTCTAGATTGACTAAGAGAAATAAAAAACATTAGAGAAGTTCAAGATATTTAAAGCAAGAGATGAGAATTAAGTTGATAAGAAAAATAAATGCCTAAGATTGATAGAGGAGAGTTTATTTCTAATAAATTCAATATTTTTATTAAGAAACATGGCATTAAAAGACAACCATCATCCCCTAGAACACAACATAATGGTGTAGTAGAAAGAATGAATCAGATAGTTTAAGAAGTAGCAAGGACAATGATCAAAGAACTAGGCTTAATGTATGTTTATTGGAGAGAAGAAATACATACAACATTATATACACTTAACATAGTAATTTACCAGAGGAGATATGGTAAGACATCTTATGAGCTATGACATGGAAGGGCTCTCATAGTGAAATACTTCAAAGTTTTTGGAAGTAAATGCTACATTCATAGAGATGAAGATAATGTTGGAAAATTTGGTAGCAGAAAAATTGAAGGCATATTTTTGGGATATTCTATAAAAAATAAAGCATACTAGTGTTACAACAAGAGATTGAACAAGATAGTTGAAAGTGTGAATGTGAAAGTTGATGAAGGTATCTAAAGAAATCCAGACAAGCATATTTAATATGAATTAGATGACTTTGAGGACAAAGGAAAAGAAGACAAGAAAGAAGAAGAAGATACAAATTAGGCTCTGACATCTACAACTAAAATCTCAAGGTATGTACAAATAAATCATTAAAAAAATTAGATTATAGGAGATAAGAATAAAGGGATTATCACATGAAGTGGAGCAGCTCAAGGATAGGTGTTATTATGTTTACTCTCAGAGACTAAACCAAAGACTATGGTAGAAGAATGTGATGATTAGAATTAGGTAAAGTAAATGGAAGAAGAACTCGATCAGATAGAGAAAAAATAGACTTGGGAACTTTTGCCTAGATCGACAAATAAGAATGTGATTGGAACAAAGTGAGCATTCCAAAACAAGTTGGATGAAAATGGAAAGGTAATGAGAAACAAGGAAATATTGGTTTGCAAGGGTTACACTCATATTGAAGATATTGATTTTGATGAAACATATGCCCATTTTGCTCAGATGGTAGCAATTTGGATATTCTTAGGTTTTGTAGCATTTAAAGACTTTAAATTTTATCAGATGGATGTAAAATCAACATTCCTAAATGGAGAATTAAAAGAAGAGATATACATTGAACAACTAGAGGGATTTAAGTCAAGAAATTATTTGAATATTATTTGTAGGTTAAATAAGACATTGTATGGATTAAAGCGGGCACCTAGAGCTTGGTATGGTAGATAGATTAGATAAGTATTTGATTGGACAGGGATTTCATAGTGGATTTACTAGTTACAATAACTTATATTACAAAATTTGTTTAGATCATATCTTGATTGTTGTGGTTTATGTTGATGACACAATTTCTGGAGGAAAAGATGATTTGTGAAGAGAATTCGTAGATGAGATGCATAAATAATTTGAGATGTCCATGATTGGTGAGTTCATATTTTTCCTTGGATTATAGGTAAATTAGGACAATCAAGGAATTTTCATTTCTTGGTCCAAGTATACCAGATAATTATTGAAGAAGTTTGGATTGGAGAATTCTAAACCAGTTTGTAGACCTATTTTTATAGGATGTAAGTTGACAAAAGAAGATGATTCACTGAAAGCTAATGCAAGTAAGTACAATTCAATGATTGGAGGATTATAATATTTGACTGCTACTAGACCCAATATTATGTATGATGCTTGTTTAGAAGCCAGATTTCAATAAGAACTAAAAGAATCACATGTTGTTATAGTAAAGAGAATCTTTAGATATTTGAAGGGTCCAGAAGATTTTAGATTATGGTATCCAAAGTGTTCAAATTTCACTTTGATAGCTTACACTGATGTTAATTGGGCCAAATGTGTTAATAAAAAGTGAAGTACAAGTGGTGGAGCTTATTTCCTTTGCTCTTGGTTGGTTGCATGGTTGAGTAAGAAGCAAGATTATGTATCATTTTCTAATGCTAAAGTTGAATACATTGCAACATATTCATGTTGTAGACACCTAAAAATCCTTTAGAAATTAAAATATTTTTATTTTCTAAAAAATCTCTGATGACATCATCATTTGTTAATTAATTAATTAATTTATTTTTATGTCATTAAATCCCTTTATCTTAATTAAAAATATTTAATTAAGAAATCCCTCCCAAAAATGTTTAAATCTTATTTAAACACCATTCCCCTATTTATTAATTATTTAATTAATAAATTGACCAAAAAACTGTAAAATAAATAAAAAATTTATTTTAATCCTAAACCTTGGAAATATCTTAGAGATCCTAAACCTCTTCTAGAAATTTCTAATCTCACTTTAATTTTAATTAAAGGGTGATTCCACCATTTCTTAAGCCTAATCCCAACTCAAAAATATTTATTAATTATTTAATTAATAAATTGACCCAAAAATCTCAAAATAAATTATTTATTTATTTTTTGCCCAAAACCTTGCCAAATTCCTAAAGACCACTAACCTCTTCTAGAATCTTCTAATCTTTCTTTAATTTCAATTAAAGGCTAATCCCATCATTTCCTAACCCTAATCCCAACTCAAGATATTTAATTAAGATTAAATATTAATCCTCATATTTATTAAATTTATTTTTAATAAATATCTTCTCAAACCTAAAACCCTTGAAATAAATAAAACTTTATTTATTTCCTAAATTTCTTTTATCCCTAGAAAGCCTAGACTTTTCTAGAAAGTCTTTATCCTCATCCAAAGCCTAGACTCTTCTAGAAAGTCTTCATCCTTATCCCCTTGACTCAAATTCTAACCTTACCCCAAACTCTAACCTATCCTCCTAACCCAAACCTTTCCAAAAGCCTATAAATACTCCTCATTTCTAAGAGCAAAATACCCATTCACCTTTTATTTCAAGCATTGTTATCATGCTAATTTAGCTCTAGATTTAGTATAATCATTCTAATTTAGCTTACTTTCAAGCATTTTTAGCTCATCTTAATATAGAACTAATGGATTAACTTAGTTTGATTCTTGTTCATACATCATATCACATCTATTTTGGGCTTAAAAATCTACTTAATCATTATTAGTTGCATAATCTTGAGTTCTCGAAGCCTTAGGGGCAATTTTGGGTGTTCTACCTAATATTGTGTCATTTATGGAGTTTTCATGAAGCTTAAATCCTCCAAATCTGCATTAGGAAGATGCTCGAGGTGCTTTGAGAGCATACCCA